>OZ018385.1:53181437-53781437 GCA_963969555.1 Polydrusus pterygomalis
GATCCTGATGATTTCCCTGATGGCGGCGATGAACGTTTTGATGTCCAGATTGTCTTTGTCTGTAAAGTAGCCAGGATAGAACTGAGGCCACTTGAAGGGATTTTTCGATTTTAGTTTCAGGTGCCCGTAAGATTTTGGGTGCAGTAACATTGGCAAAACCTGCAAAAAGCGTAAATTTCATATAATATTAAATATTTTAATGGGTTTATTGGCTTAATAATTTATTATTAATTCCTAAACTTTTAATGAAACAACTTTTTTTTTTAATAAAAAAAATCTTTTTACCTGGTAAACATTATCCGGTTCTAACGGTTTCCAAAATGAGTTGTACAATTCCTGGCTGATGCTCATGGTGTCCTTGAAAGCTGCCCCTCGATCGCCGGCCATGTTGCTTCCGATGAAAATCAATTCTATGTCGGGTATGTTTTGGGGATCCCTAAAAAAACCGTAAAAGGCGTTTTTTCCGCACTAATTTAAATATTGTATAATTGAAGAGCAAAAAATACAGTTTCTTATCAATATTTCGTTTATTTTTCGCTTTCTCCTTAAAGCAGCCAAATACCCGTAAAGAAAAAATTAATTGATACAATAAAAGCGAAAACGAAATTTTGTCAAATTAGCGCATATTTCTTTTTTCTGCTTGTATTAACTGATAAATCCAACCTTTTTTAACGTAAAACTGTAGGTAATAATACCACTAAGGTGGATATTTGGCCGATTTTTGGATGATATGAAGACTTAACGAAATATAGATCAAAAGAAGAAATGGCGAAGGCACCACTATATAGTGTTTGCTCTGAATTTATATACCTAATTTTATCTACAACAATTTAATACTAGGTACATAATACTTATATAATAAATTACTGATAATACAATCAAGTGTAGGTAATTAAGAATATATAATAATCCGAGTTCTGGATTGCAATTGCTGGATTTCCTGCAATTTTCGTACTGGCTGGTATTAATTTCCGGAATTTTTTTAAATAGCATCAAAAATGTTAAAATAAAGTAAATTTGTCTTTTCTATTCTGTAGATGTAGATGGCTGTAGGTAGATAAAGGATAGTAATAAAGGATGATTATAACAATTAGGTATGGCCTACATTATAGGTTTTTTAAGTAATAGGTATATACTATAATCATAAAATATAATTAGTATTTTTTCAAATTAAATAACAATCATGAGAAAACTATTACCTGGAAATGTTGGTCTTAAGGTAAGCTAGTGCCTCGACCCCTCCCAAGACTGTCATGGGGCCCTTGCCATTTTTAAGGAGGTTAAATAAGTTCGTAGGGTCA
Source organism: Polydrusus pterygomalis (assembly GCA_963969555.1). Classification (NCBI taxonomy): domain Eukaryota; kingdom Metazoa; phylum Arthropoda; class Insecta; order Coleoptera; family Curculionidae; genus Polydrusus; species Polydrusus pterygomalis. The sequence goes on from OZ018385.1 coordinate 53,182,739, forward strand.
TAATACGCATCTTCCTTTAATATAATTGATTCGTTGACTAAGAAGTTTAAACCTAAAATTAGAAAAAAAATAAAATTCAATTAACCTTAAGTAAGCTTTCAACAATAGCCTAGGCATGCACGTATACCATTACGACCATAAAATACTGACGACTCGAAGAAGAATATCTCGACAAACCAGCCGTCAACACCCTGCAAAACGCCTGGGCCGCTAGCACAAATCCAACCCCGAATATTAATTTTAAAAAAATCTTCTTTATTTAGTTCTATGGGTATAATATCTCATTTGGTTCTTAGATAACAATATAATAAGTTTACCTGCGAAAGTAATGTGGTCATACATTTTCTGTCCAACTGGTAAGTCCTTAATAACTGGTATGTCTAATTCCTGTAAGTGCTGTTTGGGTCCTATTCCAGAGAGCATCAATAGTTGGGGCGAGTTAAACGCACCGGCCGACAAAATCACCTCTTTTGAGGCCTTTATTTTGTAATATTTTTTATTTCTGCAATTAAGGTTTTTCTAATTAAATTAAAAAAAAAATGAAATCTCAATAAAAAGTAAACTTCTTTTCCCAAATATTTCGTACTGTTTAGAAATCTTAATAAGACAAGGTTTTTTACCGTACGAATACTACTCCATAGGCAGTTTTGCTCTTCCTGTTTATCAATACCTTGGTAACTCTGGAGTTTGTCAGGATTTTAAGATTTTTCCTATTTCTGATTGGTCGTAGGTATGCCTTTTCCACACTACACCTGAAACCACTCCTTAGGTTACCTTGGCTAAAAGATACCTGGAAGATAAATTTTGGTATTTGAGAAAAATTATTAATACGCACTTAGTATTTCTGTAGTTTCTTTTATACGAAGATTCATCGAGAAGGAAAATGATCTGCTCTTGAACCTTCCAAAAATTTCCCAAAACATCAAAACACATACCTGCTTTGCAAGTTTCAGCAATATAGCTTTCAATTATAGACAGTTTTAGGTAATATCCCCTCAAAATAGGGTACACCCCTTTTTTTCAACCCCTAAGTGAATTTTGAAAAAACGACGAAACACGTATATTATTATTTTATTAAAGGAGCTTATGTACACATTTTTAGACCTCTTAGGAACTGGTAGTTTCTATAAAAATTCCCGTTTTTACCCCCTCAGGGGTTGATTTTCGAACAAACCCCTTTTCAGTGGATGTCTACGTTAGAAGCCTCAAAATTTCATGATTCTAGGATAAGCGGTTTACAATTTTATATAATAGCATAGATCAAGGTATAGATAAATTACAACAAAAAAATAAATCTGAAAAAATTATTTTTTAAATTTGAATTTAAAGAATGTTTTTTTTTGCTTAAAAATATTCGTTTAAAGATCGCATATACTTACACCCATTTGATCCTTGCCATTATAGTCCACGTACGGATACCCAGCTTCTTGGGCAGCTTTTACGAACGCCTGGGCAGCCCCCGTTCTAAAAGGTATGTCTGTGACTGTCATGTATCCCCCTCTTTGTCGATAAGCAGTATCTTGAATCTAAAATGGAATTTAATTGGCATTTGAAGAGATGACATTTGGCATAGCTAGTTTTGACAAGTTACCTCGACTTTAGCATCTTCTAGTTTTTTGAAATAGGGCAACACGTCCTTGTAGCCCCACCCAGGATTGCCCATGGCTTCCCATTTGTCGTAATCCAATGGGTTGCCCCTCACGTGGATCATAAAGTTTATTAGAGTCGATCCGCCCAAACCTCTTCCTCTGGGCCACCTCATTTTTTGATTTGGACATCCTGTAAATTACGGAAATAATCTGTTATATTTTCGTATATGTTGGTATGGGTCATTTGACCAATTGACCAATCAGTACTGCGATAATTTGATTGTCGTTTCATACAATTATTTCTTACCCCAACAACTTCCATTCTCCTTTTCAGCGTAATATCCCCAGTCCAGTTTGGTAAATTGGAAGAGCGGCGCCATCGCCGGAATATCCGACAGCGGCGTTGCCACGTCTCCTACTTCCAAAAGTAGGACTTTCCATTGGGGATTTTCCGAAAGCCTATTGGCTAGCGGGGCGCCAGCCGATCCAGAGCCTACTATGATGAAGTCGAATGATTCTTTGTCCGACGATAGTGTATCTGTCAATTTATAATAATTACAAAATTAATTTTTAATACTTTTTTAAGTACGTACTTAATAACAGTTTTTATAGGTTACACTACAAGTGTGAAAAGTTATACTATTTTATTTTTTAATTGCCGAACAATTAACAAAAGTTTTATTTTGCTGTTTGTTCGCAGTTGCGTAAAAAGGCTTTATAGAACTTACCTGAATATAAACTATATTCTTTAACACCAGCTATCGGTCCGAAAAATAATCTTCCTCTTCTGGAATTTATTACAGTATTATTATCGTAACTGTCCTCACTTTGGGAATGCGAGTTGTGTAATAGAAGCGCGAGAAGTAGGGAAAGCGTTTGTGGTAATATATTCATCTAAAACAAACAGCATTATAATAATAACTTGGCGGGAACGTCCCAAGCTAGTTTTAGTGTATGAAATTTCGCTAGCATAAAATATTTTGAAATACCGGTGCCTATGCCCGTCTTTACTATAAGGTGCCTACTCAGATCAAGGAAGAACATCATTGTCACCAAATTCCTGCGCTCTATAAAAATAACAGCGCCTATTTCACTAGAGTGTTTTATACCGGCAAAATATCATAGCAACGGCCTGTTTTCTAGTGGAAAAACTCTTTTAATTATATACACCTGGACAAAATCATCAAGATGGTTTTACAGCGGAAAAATTTTGATAGATTTTAGGTAAAAACTATTGTTATAGTATGAGAAATGTGATCCTGGTTTGAAAAAGACACAATGAGCAATTTAAACGAAAATGCAAGATTTGGGTGCCAATCTATCCAAGAAATAAAAAACCTATAGCTGAAAATATTCCACTTAACACACGGAAATCCAAGGACTCAGTTTGGGCACAGTTCTCAGAGTTTCTAATGGTAAGAAATTAAAAACTGGAAAAATGTCCTACTGTGATAGAACTGGCGAAAATCCTCGAAGATTACGCCTTTCATGTGAAGAAGGGTAATGGCGAAGACTAAAGAATCTTCTGTAAAACCTATATGGAACACTACAGCAAAAATGATTCAAGAAATGTATTTTACAGAATACGAAATAAAGATTGACCCTTTCACGGATATTTCCTTTAAAAATGCGCGAATGGCAAGAGACGCAAAGAGAAAGCAGCTTCAAAGTTGTCAGGAAAAGAGGAAAGTAAGTTCAAAAGCATTATCTACCAAAGATTTTTCAACAATAATGCAAAGCTACAATGAAGAAAACCCCGATGAAGCACAAAAAAAGTTTTTCCATCTCTGCTCATTTAAATTAGTTTGGAGAGGCAATGAGGCCGTAAATTTTAAAATTCAATATTTTCAAAAGGAGTTTGATACCATGGGACGAATTGAATATAACAGCATATTTTCAAAGACAGCTCAAGGTGGGTCAAAAGGATTGGCAAACAGCAAATGGTTGGTAAGAAATTTATCAAACAAAGACTTATGATGTAAGATTATTTTTAAAATTATTGGAAAAAAGAGGACCAAACATTTCCACAGACAGACTATTTCTCTCCGTTCATCCAAACTGGCAAAAGGGATGTTGGTTCAAAAATACTTCACTAGGAATAAATACAGTATCTAAGTGGACCAAAACTTCAGCGGAAAGAATTGGAATAGATACGAAGAAGCATAAAATAACAAATCATTCTCATCGATCTTCCGCTGTGTCTGCCCTATTTAAAAAAGGTGTTGGGGAACAAGCGTTGATTAAGTTAACAGGCCGCTCAAACGCAAATTGCCTGAAAACGTATCTGCAGCTAGATCCTGGTCATTATCTGAAGCTCATTGAAAACCTCAGAACAATAAATGAAGCATGCGGTCCTTCGACTTCTCAAAAATGCAAGTCAAGCATACCCAAAACCATGCTTTGATAGAAAAGAATGGACAAACCATTACTTATAACAACTGTACGTTTAATATTAGTAATAAATAAATAAAGCTTCTGGTTTGCTAAATAAACAGTGTGTTTTTATTGTTTTCTCGTGAAATAGTCTTGACGAATATCATTCGAGAGAAAATTTTGTGTTGGCAAAATTTTCTCTCTTATGATATTATATACGAAAATACACTCGGCGAAAAAAAACCTAAAAATAACCCACCACACTGGACTGGATACTAATAAATTAAAAAAAAAACTGGGATAACACCATATCCAAGGGTCTGTAGCTCCGTATGGGAGCATTTTTGCGGACCTATGTAAATATAGAATCGTTCCTTAAAATTTGTCATCGTCAATTCCGGGCACCCTGCTATGCTATAAAACAGCGGTTCTCAAACTTTTTTGGTGACGGAACCCTTTTGGGAAGCAAAATACTTGATGGAACCCTACAATAAAACAATAGTTTTTAAAAGTGTATTCTTTATTAATAAGCATAATAAAAGTACAATGTAACAGTTACTAATTATTACTTACTTTACCACATGGCAAGTACAATAATAGAAGATATTATAAAAGAAAAAATCTAACTAATGGGAGGTATGAAACTGTTTTTTATTTTTCATCAATTGGTTGATATCAGGTTTGATAGAAGACAGTTGAAGTCTCATATCAGGTTCGGCGTCCAGTCTATTGCGATATTTTGTTTTCGTGGCTGCATAGGTTGAGAATCCTGTTTCGCACAAATATGTTGTTGGGAACGGGAGAAGAATATTCAGAGCCATTTTGCCAAGCATTGGATATTCATCACGGATTCTGCACCAAAAATCGTTGAGAGGCGTCGTTTTGAACAGTGACTCCATACTTGTGTCTGATGACATTTCTAAAAGAGATTCATATATCTCGTTTGACATACTTTCGGGCTTTCCCAAGTTGGGTAAAAAAGGATTATGAATCCATGAATTCAGTTTCATTTGTGTATTCTGTTCTTCGGGAAAATACTTTTCAAAAGATGCGCGCATCGAACTGAGATATTGGACCAATTCTTCAAACACATCATCTTGAAACATTTCTGAGTCGTTATCGCTAACAAACTCACTGAGTGACGTAAAGCTTTCTATTTCTTTCTTACCAACGCAAATAATCCAAAAATCTAATTTTCTTTTGAAGGCAGTTATTTTGTTATAGGCCTGAAACACTGTTGTCTGTTTACCTTGCAATGATAAATTCAATTCGTTCAGTTTTTGAAAGATATCCGCCATCGCATCATCGTCTGGATCGGTGATTGCTATATTCTCCGCGCGTACTGCTTTTGAACATTCAGCGTCATTAGAAGATGTTGTTGCAACACGTTTAACACCTTTAAGCCAACGTCCCATTCTTCTTTATTTATAATGTTACACGTCAGGATGGTGGGGTCTAAATAATGCACAATCGTTACTGCATATAAGAGACTAAGTTTAGTACAATGAAGAAATGTATAAAACTGAGACAACAGAATACAGCAGGCAGTAGAACAATGAACACTAGTTTCTCGCTAGCGAGCTTGTAAGTAGGTAGGTAGGAACTTATCGCTCCGAACGCTAATCGTCAACTGACTGACGAGGCGCGACGCGCGATTGCCGCTTTTATACTTAGTCCTAGACTCGATCTCGAATATTCTCGAAAATACTCGAGTCGGCGCCTTTGATAAACAAAAAGCAAAAATAAAAAGAGAAATATAAAAATTGCGTTGTAAACAATTCAGAGGCGGCTTTTATCAAAGGGACTGCGCGCCCACAAGTATACATGTTGATACCAAACTTATGAGATATTGTACCAGTATTGTAACACATGTTTATACAAATACAAATAAATAAATAAATATACCTACGCGCGGCCGCGGAGTCAAAACGTTCGACCAGAGAGAGGTGTTTTGATTTTTTTTTCTAAATTCTTGAGGAACCCCTACAGAGGTATCGCGGAACCCTAGGGTTCCGCGGAACACACTTAGAGTATAGCTGCAGTATAAAAGAACAAGGTGTTCACTCGGGTCCTCGAAAAACGTCAGTAGAACTACCTATTGTCAAAAAAGGAAAGCATTTTTAAAGAATTTAAACTTACATTTCTTCTCTTATTCTTGCCAAAAGAAATCTTCAAATCAAAACACTACACTGTATTAATCGGAGTTTTTTTTCAAATACTAAACACTTCGTCTATATGAACAACGAGCTGAACACATATTTATTATTTTTACCACACTTCCAATTCAAGGCATCACTATTCATAAGTATATCTAGAAACATTTAATTTGACATTGGAAACTTACAATTGGGTTAATATTAATATGCTTAAACTATAATTTGTGATTGATTTATATTTTTAATTGATTTCATGCAAACAAAGCCCGGCGAGTAAGCAACAACGCCCTGTGTAAGGATGAGCCGAAGAAACAAGCAAAAATGTTACTGACCAGTTGAAAAACCTGTCTTAAAAAGGCAGTGGCGGATTTTTTTTTAAATAGCATTAAAAATTATTAAAAACATTTTTTTATTTGCTTTAAAAACCATATTGCTTCACAAGTAACTCTATGATTGCATTTTTAATTCAATCTAAAACCTTTTTTATTTATTAATTGTATCATTTATTCCTTTTTTAAAGTTAGTTTTCTAATATTAATGATGTTTAATTGATATTATGACCTCCATACTATCCGAAAAAATAATGAACTGGTTTTGTAATCAGGTATCAAAATACAGTGTGACCAGTAAAGTCCGCATCATATGGGATTTTTTTTTTATTAATAACTTTATTCGAAATTTGACTTTGGCATCAAGTTCTGCTTCGATCGAGACGAAAATTAAGCAAAAAAATAGTAGTTACGTGATTCGCATTATCTGTCAAATTTTAATTATTTCCAAAAAATAATTCAAAAGTGAGGTTATTTCTGAAACTATGGAAAAAAGTTAATAAAAAAAGTTTTTTTAAATGCAGTTTCTAGCCCACATACAAAATTTTAGCTGCATAAAATTATTTTGATTTTTTACCCATATTTTGTAAATTGCACCACTTTTGCAAAATAAGACTCAACGCAACCTACACAAAACTTCTTAGTTTTGACGATGCTTTATTTCAGATACATTTTCTTTGAAGTAGCGCCATATTAAATGTGTGTTTTTCTACAAAATCAAAATTGGGCTATTAAAATTTGGTCGCATGTGATGCAAAGTTTATTTGTTTTTGACCCTGTATAAGGTAACTTCATAAAATAAGTATTTTTGAAAACGTAGTTTGTGTCTGAAAGTAATACACCCTAATATTAGGACAAAAAAGAACACAGTGTCATTAGTAAAGTGTTCATTAAGTGGAAAATAAATTTTAGTGGTGGGTAAAAAATCAAAATTATCTTATGCAGCTAAAATTTTGCATGTAGGCTGGAAACTGCATTTAAAAAAACTTTTTCTAATAATTTTCGATATTTTCAGAAATTACCCCACTTTTGAATTATTTTTTTTTAAATTAAAATTTGACAGATAATGCGAATCAAGTGACTACTATTTTTTTGCTTAACTTTTATCTCGATCGAAGCAGAACTTGATGCCAAAGTCAAATTTCGAATAAAGCTGTTAATAAAAAAAAATCCCATATGTACAAACTGTCTATTTTCTTACACATTTTTGTCTAACTTGCATCTTTTATTCCGCTCCTTCAATCAAAAGATGCAGGACGCGCTACTGCTTTTAATACGCATAATATCTCTATAATTCAAAAAGTTAAAAGTGAGAGTGAACCAAAAATTCAATCAGTCAATCGAGGGCAATTATACAATCTCCGGCAGAGCGTAACGTTGCATCTTGTGACGTCACAAGTAAAAATTTGGGTTTTGAAGAAGTAGTCCATACTCAAAGTGGAGTTAAATGATATAGAAAAAAGAAAAGTAGAAAGTCTTTCTCCACAATTTTTTTATTCGAATTACCAGGCGAACCTAGAATGATTCATAATAAATTGAATCGACATGTTTCGAGTGTAGAAACACTCATCATCAGGAAAACGAAGTAAATGGTACAATGCTGATGTTGTTAGCAGTAGAGAAAATAGCAAGTGAGACTAAGCCGTACTGGAGCTTTCAATGGTACATACGAGGAGTGAAAAAATTTAAATAGTCAAAAGACAGAAAATATTTCAGCATACCTACTCAAAAGTCAAGGACTAGTGCAAAGCCACTGTCTTGGGTGGGAAATGAAGAGAAAAAAGAAAAATTAGAGAGTTTTAAAAATACTGTAAAAATCATTTTTAAGTGTAAGTAATGAAAAATCTTTAGTTTAATTCAACTATGTCGGAGACATGTGAAAGTGGTAAAATAAGAGAGAAAGAAAAAAGAAAAGATATACGTAAGTATTTTCTGCGTGGTAAGACGCATCGCTGATGTCAAAATCTCGCCTAAATCGAAAAAAAAAGTTGCCTTTAATAAACTTGTTTCAAAGTTTAAAAAAAATATGTGCGAAATTAATTCATTTTTCAGTTATATTTCTTACAGAAGAATAATTAAAAACAATCATTTATTTTTTTTTGTTACCCTTACCCGGCTATGGAGTAGATCCACTTTAAATTTTTTAAACAAATACCGTTTAGCATAAGAATTTTAAACGTTTAAAAATAAACACACTTTATACAGTAAGTACAGGCGACCCATCGTTATTTTTGGTTGATGGGGTCAAAAAACTTAAGAAAAACAAAGCTCGAAATATTAATTCAATATAATATAGCAGTTTATAAGTAAATACAGTAAATCTCTTACCAAAAAAAAACATGTAAATGTTTTGATTATTTGCAAAACTGTTATTATTTTCCAATGTTCATATATTACGCCAAATTCCGGTTTTAATGAAACATCCTTAATAACAAAAAATGTTTGGCTGGCTTAAACCCACGATAACAATGTATTTTAATTGCGTAATCGCCAGCTTAAGTTCTACTGAAATGGGTTTTGAGCCAGCCAAATGAAACTTATAATAAAATTTGACAAAACAAAATACACTTTTAAGAAAATATCTTTTTTAATAATATTTTAAATAAATAGAATTAATTTTTTTTCAGCTACTAAAATTGCTCAATCACTACGTCGTCGGCTTCCGATGCGACAAACTGCGTTTTCCGGTTTCTTTTCTGAATGTCGTCTTTGGTAATCTGGTAATTTACCGTATTGCCGGCAACGTAGCTGCTGACTCTAGCTTCTCCATCGGGATTTGCTTGGGGACCTTCAAGAGGCTCAACTTCTTCCCTGAAAAAAAAAATAAATTTCTAAAAATATATTCTCTCCACAGCACGATTTCATATTTCCCCCCGTTATTTTTTTTCATAATTTCAATGTATTTGATGTTTTATAGTAAGTATATGGTACACATGGTATAAATAACCCTAAATACCTACTTGACCACTCTGTATCCCTTGTCGTCAGCTTCGTAGTACACCGTTCTTTTGTAAAATCCATCGCTGTAGCTGTATCTTCCTTTTACAGCCAACCCGTCTCTCACCTCCTCTCTTTGGTGAAGGTTCCCGTTGATCTCGTCATCAACGTCACTCGCGAACTCATATTTGGCACTCTCGGCTTGTCTCCTAAATTCTACCTCATCGAATTCAGGCTCGGTTACTTTTTGACCAGTTGTTTTTACTTGAGGTAAGGTTCCAGAAATTTTGGGCGAAGATATTGGAGGTTTTGAGGGGATGTTAACCAGACGTGGGGGAATTCTGACGTTTGGAATAGGTTTTGGAGATTGGGTGGTAAAAGGGAGCTCTTCCTCTAGTGCTTGGGGAGCAATGGTAGTTGTGAATGCGAACGGGGAGGTTCTTCGTTCTACATTGGTAGGTGTTTTGGACTTGGAGGATTCTACTCCAAAGAATCGTTGTCTTAGCGACGATGGGAATGATGTGGTACTTTCAACTGATTGAGAGTCATGGTGAAGGGAATGGACACGTCCCAGAAGTGATGAAAACGGCGTAGTAGTAATAGTCACTTGGTTGGAACTACCTCTTGAAACTGCGGGTGTGCTAATTCTTCTTCTACTGGCTACCCGACGGGTTTGGGGAGGAGAGGTGGTTGTAGGGACGGTGTTGAAAACGGAGGGAATGGGGGGAGAGGTAAATAAGTTAGAAAAGTCTGGTTTAAAGGGTTTTCCGGTGGTGGTTGTCGGTTGCGGAGCCTGAAATTTAAAGATTTATTTTGAAGAAATAGTCCATACTTAAAGTGGAGTTGAAAATGTAGGAAAGAAAGAAAAACTCAAAGTCTTCCTCCACAATATTTAGTAGAATTTCTTTAGGGGTCTCTACACGTTTCGAACGTGGAAACGTTCATCTTCAGGAGACAGAAAAATGTTTATATAGTGCGGATGGTATTAAGATTTATGTTTAATTTTGAATTAGAATAGTCTAAGCACTGTTTTTTTTTCATAGCTATAATAATATATCTCACCTCAGTTTTTTGTTCGTTGGCAAGCTGTTGATATTGAACTAAAAATTCTGCGAACAGGTTTCGTACGAATGGATCGTCCTCGAGCTTGCTCGCTTTTACTGATGGATCCACGGGGACTTGTGACCTGGATTTTTGTTGGTTGCCAAATTGTGCTGTGTAGTCGATCATGTTTTGTAGAGGGGCGTGCTGAAGGAAAATAAATAATAATGTTGGTGTCGGGTAGAGTTTAAATACAATAAGAATAAATTTGTAGTGTGTAGAACAAGTTTTCTTGACAAAATAACGAGTCAATTAAATAATAATTATTGTAAAATTTGCTGGATTTAAACTTTGTTTAGGGTTTTAATAAATTACTAAAAGGCATTTCACGATCAGATAATATGTTTCTTTCAAACTTTTACAAGATAGAAAATATACAGCATTTGGTGGTTGCAAAGTTTTATAACTATTTCTATTTTTTTATAACTTACTCGAACATTATAATTATTCTGGGCGCACACTAAAGTTCCAAAAAAGGAAACCAAACACAACGTTGTCGCTCTATGGACCATTTTGACGCAACTGAGGTGCCCGTTTGTTCGCCAGCTCATTTGGTAAATAAATTATTTTAGAAAATTTCTAGATAATGGACTATTAATGGGGTCGTCTTTTCAAATACCGCTACCTCTTAATTGGTTAAAGTTTTGTTTAGAAAGTGGGTAACTGGCCTTATTACTAAACTTTCTTCAAATATTTCGCGTGACAACGGGTTAATTGTGTATTGGAAAGGTCGGATTTACTAATAATTATCAGTACTTCAAAATCGTTTGAAATAAAGCGGTCAAACTGGAGCTGGAGTGTTCGTGTATGATAAATAGAATGAGATGTACATACGTCCTTAAATTTTTTTACGCCATTAAACGCGTAATGAGATGAGATATAGAAATTTATGGTTATCGAAGAGAAACCTCCCGATTTGCTTAACAAAAATGTTCTTCTTCGCTGCAGTGGCGTACACAGACTTCCTCTATGCATGGAGGGAGGGTAATACTTAAGAAAGAAACATCTTCACGGCAATGCGCCAGTTTTTGTGTTGTTAGCTTTCATTTTTACTTCACAAAAAAATCTCACTATAATAATTTCTTTCCTAGTTGCATTTTTTAAACATTCCGTCTTATAACCAAATAAAAATAATATGTAATAATAATAATAATACCTAAAAGTAAATAAATAAAAATGAAATATTTCAAAAACTAAATGTATGGTTGGGTAATAATTATTTAAATTGTCAAAATATAAATGTTGTAATTGATGGTGAAAAATGGGAATTAGTAAACAGTTTTCAATATTAAGGGATAATCATTGATTCAAATTTAAAATTTTTTAATTATTTTGAAACTATTATCTATTCATATCGAAGATTGCCGGAAAAGTAGGTTATTTTAAAGGAATCAGTTCTAATTTAAGTTTGTTTAAAAAAAAAACTATATTTAATACCACATTTTCTTTATTGTTCTTCCATTTTATATTGTGCTGGTGAGGAAATATTTGACAAATTACAAATTTTACAAAATAAGGCAATGCGGATTATTTTAAATTGTGACAAATAAACAAAAATTAATTTTATGTTAAAAAATTTAGATTGGTTGAATGTCAGAAATTAAATTTTTTATTTAGTATGTATCTTTATACATAAAATTAAAAATAACTTATTGCCTAATTGTTTAAAAAAAAATTGTTCTTTTAATTATGACCATCATAATTATAAAACAAGAACTAATCAAAATTTTTATGTGGATAGATTGTCTATAACATTAGCTTGTAAATCTATTTTTCATCAAGGTTTGATAGAATATAATAATTTGGAAAATTCTATTAAATCTCAAATATCATTAAAACTATTTTAAAAAATCTTTAAATTACATTTAATTAAAAAACAAAATGATACGTAATATTTGATACAATTTGCAAAATGTTTAACTTTTCCGTCTGTTTTTGTTAAAAGAAGGTTGCGTTTTAAAATTTAAAAATAAATCTATAAAAATGTTTAAAAAAAATGTATTAAAAAATATTTAATTGTAGCTTTTTGCTAAATAAAACATGTCACTACTACTACCAGACCAAATTTCAGGTCTCTGCATACAATCCTGAGAAAAAGAGGGCCGACAGACCGTCACTGAAATTCGATTGTATATCTTTGTTCTTTTTTTCCGGATATTGTTTATATTTATAGTTGTTAGGATAGGATAGAAATGATTTTATTATGCAGTTATGTTCGGCGCTGTTGTACTTTATTTTTTGGACAAGTGCCAAAAGTGACCGGTTTCCAAACTGGCCCTACAAAAGATACAAATCAAGTGTAACATCCTAATTTCGCTATATTGGCCCCTTTCCAAAAAATAACACTATAATAATATTCTTCAGTTTTAATTTATTTCTTACTTCGCCATATTGTCAAAGAAATTGTTTAAATTATATGAAAAAAAACAGATAAATAAAAAACAGTCTTTATTCAACAATAATATTTTTTATTAATATACACAAATTCAGCCCAATACAAAAAAATGCTGTCGGTTTATTCAATTTCTCTAACTTTGGCGACTGGTCCTTCCACTGGTACACTTTGGACTTTATAGGCGAAATGGGAACCATGGGCTGCAGCTGCTACCGAAGCCGTACCAGTGAGGTCGATGTGGGGACCATCGAGCGGAACTGCTTCCATTCTAGAAAAAAATAATTTTTTATTAACAAATTTTTATGGATTTTTGAAAAAAATTTAATTTTTTTCAGAATTTTTGTATTTTTTGCACTGACTGTGTCATAATTTGACAAATCACAATTTATAGTTATTAATGATACTAGTTTGATATGAACACTATAATGAAATGTGTGCAACGTTAAACCACGAGGCGTCAGCCGAGTGGTTTAATTGCACAAGTTTCATTAACAAAGTTCATATCGAACGTGAATCATTCAAAATTTAATCTACGACAGTGCAAATAGATTTTATTCGTCTAAATTTCATTGATATCAGATAACGTTTTCGTAATTTTTAAAATTTTCAATTGGCCATATTAGTCGATATCATGGTAACAGCATTTTTAATTGTTTCAATTTCGATTTTGACAACGTCATTATTGCCGTCTAATTTTCTATTGTATGCAAAGTGTTGGCCAAAAATAATTTAAATATGGGAGATTCTGAATCCGAAAGTGTCCCTTGGGATGTTTACAATAAATAAATGCAATCCGTTTTTCCAAGTAATAATAACAAATAAATAGTTTGCACCGACTTTCTTTTTGTTTTTGTATCTTAACATTTGGATGTTATTATGAATTCATAATGGCACTGAGTGCTATTATGAAGGTCATAATGACATCTAAATACGTTATAATGGCACTCTCGTAGATTAAAATAATAATAACTTTCCCAGCTTACCCAGTGACTCTGTAGCCATTTTCGTCGGCAACATAATGGACTGTCCTCTTGTAGTACCCGTCGCTGTAAGAGTACATACCCTTTACTGCCAAACCTTCCCTTTCTTCAGTCCTTTGGTGGGTTAGGTCGCTGATATGGTCGTCAATGTCGGAAGAAAATTGATATCTATAAAAAGAACGATAAATAAATTACATCAAAATTGCCTAGCTTCGTTATGGTTTTTGATTTATTTGTGATCTGGTATATAACGAGAAAATAGTGCATTATTTAGTTTAGTTGCTTACCTGGCTGCGATGTTCTGTTGTTTCTCGTATTCATTTGGCACGTAGTTTTTGTTTAGGGGCGCCGATTTCACCACGGATACTTGTGGCATAGCCAGGGATAGGGTGGCTAGTACGGATAAAACAATCTAGAATAGGAACAAAAAAAAATAATTTAGCGTTTACTTTTTCAAAATTTAGTGTAAGTAACTGTTTTTTTTTTTGAAAAAAATACATAATTATAACCTACCAGGTGTCTCATTTTGCTAGGTGTATATTGTAAGCCCGATGTATTGCTGAACACTGTCCATTTAAATCCTTTTATAATTTATTTTAAACAACTCCTTAGAAAGTTGTGGAGGACTAGAGCAAAAATGTGGTTTAATAGTAATTCTAACTAATATTTTCATTGATTGTAGTGTTAACGATTTAGAAAGAATGTGGAATATTGTGATAGCTTAATCAGAGTTATTAATATTTAAAATTTTTGAAATTTTTGTAGTACATTGTCTCGACTGAAATCTGTTTGATATTTCAATAAAATATTTTGTTCTACAATGACTATGAAAAATGTTAAAAACACGAAAAGCTCAAACAAAAACTATTGTTTTCCCATAGCAACGAATGCTTGCAAAAGATAAAATACAATACAAGATATCTTTGACATTTTGCTGTCAAGTTCCAAATTATAACAGAAACTTTTTAAAATATTATTTTTTCTGCTATTGTCGAAAAAGTATAGTGTACAGTTATATTTAAGAAAAAAGCGTACACGAATTAGAATGAGAGAAACCTTAACCATGTTTGCGTAAAACCGGCTTATCGCATGTTAAAGGTTATTAGAAGTGCAAAGCATTGGCGTTGGGCGTTAGTTCAATAGAATAACAAAAATTATTTTTTCTATTTTATAATATATCTTAACAGTTTTATAAAAATTACAATAGTAACAAATAACGTTTAACAAGAATAAATAAAATTTAATATTTGATCATAATATGACCAGGATATATTATTATATCTCTGTTTTTCTATTACTTAAGCCAGTCTATTCGGAATTGACTGAATTATATTTAATACAATATTTGGATCAAGCTCTTCCCAGCACGCATGTATTATTTCCCATAAATTTTCTGAATTTTGTGGCCTAAAATTTCGATTACATTTTTTTTTACGATTATACCCCAAATATTTTCAATTGGATTGATATCGGGACTATAAGCGACCCAAGGCATCACTTCCACATTATGGGTTTGAAACCAGTGGGTTGCAGCATTGGCAGTGTGGGACTGGACAATTATCTTGTTGAAATATGAAAGTATTATTGGGATATATTTGCCCAGCAGATGGTAACAAAATGTTAATGTAATTTCCGGCAGTAAATCTTCCCTCTATTCGCCAGCAAACACCAGGTCCATGAACACTTATCCAGCCCCAAAGTTGTCAAAGTTTATCAAACGTTACCACCATGCAGTTTAAAAATTAATTACACCGAAGCCAATGCTTTGCATTTTTGATAATCTATGACGTGTGATAACCTCCAATAAACAATCATTAATAGGTTACTCGCTTACTTGCCTGTTGAATTCTACCGTAATACTGCCATTTACACATGATTTACACCCGCTTTCTGATCATCTCTTGATCATAGCCTTCTCGATTTTAACGAATTAAGTGAGGTAGCATATACTAGCCTCTTCGCAAAGACACTTGGACTGATCCAGGTGGGAAGGCATCTCCGGGGTGTGAGATCCAGCACAGGCAGTCAACGGCACGGAGTTCCAACTAAATTATATCATGGGAATCTCTTCTTTCATTCCCATACTTTCAACTCCACTTTAAGCATGGACATTTCTTCAAATTAAATTATATCAGGTTAGTTTGGGTTTTCAAATTATGACAATACACAATTAGAAATTAGAGAAAAGGCATTGGAAGATATGGGAAATCGAAACGGGACAGAATATTTAAAATATCGATTCGTGATGTTTTATTTTATTTAAATACAATTATTATAAAAATAAATCGGTGGTAAAAAAATTGGTCTTAAACTAAATTTGTTTATTTTCTTACTAATTAACGCATTACTACAATTTTAGGTACTGTATTCAAATATCTTTCCTACTATATCTATTTATCTTGAGCAACTATACAGTCTCTATAACTACATAATATAAAATATGTAAATCCATTTTGGTAACAGTCATACTTACTTTATTTCTTTTATTATTATTTTTTATTTCTATTTGATTCATATTGACATTGAGCATTTAAACGCATATATCTCAAAAATGAATTGAAATATTGAGATTAATGAAATACCCGCAACTTTTTTCACACCAAAATAATACAAAAAATTATATCATGACCTTTTCCTTTAGAAATTCTAGTAGGAAACTAAAATTACAAAGTAGGCTCTGTGCCTGTCAACAGATAAATATCTAACGAATACTTTGCAAAATATAGACACTTGACAAACAAAAATTATAAAAATACAGCCTTCCGTTCACTGTCGTAATACAGATTTGTTAAAAACTAATAGAATACATTATTTTTGACTAACAAATGTTCGTTTCATACTACCAAAATCCTAGGAACATACTTTTTGGGTATATGTATATAGAGAGTCAATATAATTATTATAAAATGAAAAATGGCCCTGTCATGAAGAATATTTCCAAAAAAATATATTTTCGGTAAATTTTAGTAGCAAAACTTAAATTAAAATGGATTGCTTAAGATTCTGTTAATTTGTCTTGTGTAACTAACATTCAAGGAATAAGTTTATTTATGCCATAAATATCTAACTACTTCTAAAATATAGATATCTTAACATAGTATAAAACAAAGTCGCTGTCGCTGTCTGTCCGTCCATCCCTACCTATGTATGCTTAAATCTTTAAAACTACGCAACGGATTTTGAAGCGTTTTTTTTTTTAATAGATAGAGTGATTCAAGGGGAAGGTTTTTATGTATAACTAGTGACCCGCCCCGGCTTCGCACAAGTGCAATTTCAGAAAGTGGCATGCCGGGTACTAATATATCGGGTTTGTTCGGGTTTGTATTTATACCAGCGGGTTGCAACGCATGCCGGATACACGCTAGTTATATATAATTTATATAAAAAAAGTATTTATTGAGCTATATTAAGATCAAAGACTCATATTAAAATAATTAATTATTTATTATTAATATTGTTTTCATTATTGAGATAATTATTATTAATGTTAAACACACAGTAATTATAAACAATAGATGACTGTGCATTTGACAGAAAAACTATTGCTGCATTGTTTTGTGGTGGTTGCTATAGTAACTAGCTGAAATGAAAGCTCCTTATTGGCTGAAAATTATAGGTGTTAAATTATTTGCAAAATTATAGTTTGAAAACCAACGGTTGAACCTTTAGCAATCCGGCGGGTCGTTTAATTACGTTTTATTGGCCCTAGTTTGTGACAGGGCAACTAATTTTTCCATTCAAGCACACGAGAAAATTGCGATGACTGGCCTGAAGAACCTGAAGAGATTTTTCTAAGACATTAAATTGTTCGTTCTTTGTCCCACTTAGCTATACATGTGTTATACAACTATTTTGTTCTATATTAACATTTGTATTTATTAATTCTACTAATAAATAATATCACAGCGTAATATTCGCTAAACGACTAAATTAAATTGGTCGTCTCGATTCCCCAGTCTTCTTTTATCATGTCCGATCCCTTTTCCGCTATCAAAAAGGTGGGGGCGTTCGTGTGGGCAGCCGGTACTTCTGGCATAACGGACGCGTCAATTACCTGAAAAAGTTAATTTTTCAAATAATTTTTCACTTTTTATTAAAAATAATGCACACTAGTTATTGGACGATGTTCCTGATAGGCGACAGTAATTTTGTAAAATAATGATTGAACTAGCAAATAATTGGGCACGAATTGTCCACAGAATTTGCTTTATAGATGAAGCTACGTTTTTTTTTAAATGGTCAGGTTAGTAGACAAAACTGCAGATAATGGGCACAAGAAAGTTTCTTCAAAATGATCTGGTTCCAGATCTTGCCACTCTATTTAAAAGATACATTT
This sequence comes from Polydrusus pterygomalis, assembly GCA_963969555.1. Taxonomy (NCBI): domain Eukaryota; kingdom Metazoa; phylum Arthropoda; class Insecta; order Coleoptera; family Curculionidae; genus Polydrusus; species Polydrusus pterygomalis. The sequence goes on from OZ018385.1 coordinate 53,200,935, forward strand.
TATTTTTAATAAACAGTTTGGTTTTAAAAAAAATAAATCAACACAAAACCCTATTTGCTATCTAGCAGAACAAATATATGATGCACTAAATAATAAAAAACCTTGTATTAGTATTTTTCTAGATTTAACAAAAGCCTTTGATACAGTTAGCCATAATTTACTGTTAAAAAGTTTGAAAATATTGGATTTAGAGGAAAGCAATTAGAATTAATTAAAAATTATCTGAAAAATAGACCAACTTATGTTTAAATAGATAAAGAAAAAAGCTATCCAAAAGTAGTTAAGTATGGTGTTCCTCAAGGAACAATTTTAGGACCATTATTTTTTAATATTTATATTAATGACTTATTTAGTATAAATTGCGATGGACAAATTCATAGTTTTGCAGATGATACTACAATTATTTATACCAATACAAATTGGGACAACTTAAATAATAAAATTAAAAAAGATTTTAAAATTATAAAAAATTGGTTTGATAACAATTTGTTAACAATTCATTTTAATAAAACAAATTATATTCCTTTTACTTTTAACCTTAAATAACCTACCACGAAATATGAATAGTATTCAAATAAATGAAGACATTCAAATTTTTAAAGTTAATAAAATAAAATATTTAGGAATTATTTTTGACAGTAAATTAAATTGGAATTTTCACTTAAAACACTTAATTAAAAAATTAAGAAGTTTACTACCGATTTTTAAAAACATTACATTTTTTTAAATGTACTACATATGGAAATATTATATTACGCGTTAGTTAAAACAAAAGTAATTTAAATTACGGAATTTTAGGTTGGGGAGGAATAAATAGAACTTTAGTTAAAAAATTAGAAATATTACAAAAAACTTTTGACTAGCAACAGCTGAACATCTTTTTCCGAACCTTTACATTTAATTATGTTTATGATGTTGGATGTACAGACACAGCCTAGGCCAAACAAGATACATACCCTCAGTCCTTTTATTCCATATACCCGTAACCTTGGGTCCACCACTGCTTTTTTGTCTTCGGCGGGTCCCATTTTGCAGGTCCCACTGTGATGGTAAATGGTAAAAGTAAAATGTCTAGTCATACACTCGAAGTAGGCATCGCTAGCGAAGGGTCTATCGGCGCATTGGGGTATGGGGATGCTATGAAGCTTTGCACCTACATATTAAAAAACAGAGTAAAAAAATTGTCGAAAAAAGCGGACCTAGAACAAAGTTTTTTAAAATTTTTTAATCGTGTAACTTGTTTTTACATCTCTTACCTAAAGCTTGTAAAGCCGGTTGCTCGGTGATGTTAAGAATGAGCCTCACTCCTTTGATGATGGTTTCCATGTCCTTCGGATGGGCGAAGTAATTTGGGAAAATGTAGGGCTTACTTTTGTAGTTTGCGTCTTTTAGCATTATTCTGCCCTTGCTTTTTGGCCTAAGCAACATTGGAAACACCTGAAAGTACGCGTGCTTATATTAAGAATTACAAAGAAGTATTTTTATTTGAAAAAAATTACAAAATTTCATTTTTAAAATTCTCGCGAGCAAGAACAGATTTTTTTTGACAGGAGAGAAATATGACACTTTACTTACTCCACTGGTATATTAAAATAAAGTTTTAATGAGGGGTAAATTTTCTACATGTTTCGAATGTATATCCAGCGTGTCCAGAGAAGTTCTAGACATATGTGAATTTTCTTTATTGTCGATTTTACGAAAAAAAGTTATTCTTTATAAAAAGTTCTGCTTGATGCGCAAATATTATTGACATATCAAAACTTAATATATCATGTACAGGGCGGCAAAAAAATATAGAAACACAGAATTGCGTTAAGAAGGAAGTACCTACCCTCGATTTTTATTTTAGAGCAAATTATTATAAGAAAATTTTACTTAGGACTACAAAACGCGGTCAGATACAATTTTTCGTTGAAATATTTTAATTTACAGGGTACCATCAAAAAATCTCTTGTTAATAAGTCGAAAAATATTAAATGATTTTTGACTAACATGTCAATATTCGTTACTATAGTATTGCACATAGTTGTTGCAGGTAAAAATTAAAGAAATAAAATAAAAAAATATTTTACAAATGCTTTTTGATGGTACCCTGTTAATTAAAATATTTCAACGAAAAATTGTATCTGACCGCGTTTTGTAGTCCTTAGAAAAAGTTTCTTATAACAATTTGCTCTAAAATAAAAATCGAGGGTACTTCCTTCTTTACGTAATTCTGTGTTTCTATATTTTTTTCCACCCTGTACATGATATATTAAGATTTGATATGTCAATAATATTTGCGCATCAAGCAGAACTTTTTATAAAGAATAACTTTTTTTCGTAAAATCAACAATAAAGAAAATTCCCATATGTCTAGAACTTCTCTGGCCACGCTGTATACATTCATCATCAGGAGAATAGAATAAGGAATATAATAAATACAATAGGTGCGAACAGTCCAAACGGAGCTACAAGATGATGGAAAGGTAGAGTTCTATTATAGCTATATATTTCTTCAAGTTAGAATTTTTTCAAATAAACTCACCATGAAAGAATCTTTGTTTTCTATTGGTTTGTAAACGGCGTCGTAGATTTCATCCGTAATTCCAAAGTCCTTCCTCAATACCAAATCGGAAACAATTGAGCCGCCTTGGTAAAGCAGCTCCATGTCCGGGTAACCGTCTGGGTCGCCGGGATGGTCGAAATCGGTAAATACAAGAACCTAAATTTAAAAAAATTAGGACCACAATATCGAATCCATCAGTATTTAAGAATAACTATCGTCACTGCGCATAAAATAATACTACGGTCTTGCTAACCTCACATCCTCCTGGAATCGTTAATGGACCAGTATGATGGTTCAAGAAGTCCCTTAAGTTTTCGTTGTTGATCAGTCTCTCCGTCATCAAAGAAACGGGCTGGTTGATCATAAACGTCAATCCGCCCATTGCCATGTGGTCCATTAGGTTGTGACCCACCCGTAGGTTGCTCAGAACGGGAATACCTGAAAAATAGTTACTTTATGTGGGTAGGCGCAAAAATAAGTTTATGAATGAAATGATTTCGTTTGATCCGACATTATTTTACTAATTTGTTTTTCTTTTTTTTCTAGGTAAGTAAGGAGCACTTACCGACTTGTTGCAGATGTTTTTTGGGCCCCACTCCGCTTAACATAAGGAGTTGTGGTGAGTTGATTGCTCCCGCGGAGGAGATAACTTCCTTTTTGACCCGTATTGTGTGAGTGCGTCCACCTTTTACTATTTCGACTCCTTGAACTTGTTTTGAAATGGGATCTACAAAAAAAAAAGAAAACTTAAAAAAAATAGTTTCAATATTTTTTTTGAAAATGGTAAAAAGTGAAAAAAAAAATAATAGTAGGATGAAACCCATTGGAAAAGGAAGAGAATATAACAAAAATGAAAGGAAAAATAATTTTTTGAGAACATTTTACCATAGTAATGTATATTTTTTTTTACACCATCAGAAAGTAGAGATTTCAACGAACAAAAAGCCCTCCGACTTTTAAAAAAGCAGATATTTTGACGTGAGAATTTTTGATTGAAAATTAGGGTGCTTTTTCGATATTAAGTCAAAATAAGGTGAAAAATAAATATTTTAAATCAAAAAAATTACAGTGTGTTTGGGACATAAAAAGGTAAGTTTTCACCAAATTTCGTGAAAAAAAATTTTTTTGTAAAAGATAAAAATAAAAAACCAAATCTTGGTTATTTGAATTTTTCACATAAATTTTGAGGTTATGTGAAAAAAGTGTAAATATAAAAGTTGTAGATCTTTTTATTACCTACAACTTTGCCATTTAATGTTTTTCCATAGGACTTGTAGTTTTGCCGGATATCGAGATAAATCGTTTTCTACCCTTAAAAACTCACCCCCTTCCACTTCCCGCCCTCGGATCGCCTGTAAATTATTTTTCCTTTAATTTTTGTTATATAGTCTCTTCCTTTTCCAATGGGTTTCATCCCACTATTATTTTTTTTGGTTTCAAAATTTATCGACCCTGGTCTATTAGGGAACAGGAACCCTATTTTTACTAAACGATAACGAACTTACCTATTAAAATTTTTTTAACCATGGTATATTTGGTTAAGTGTAAGTTGTTTCTGTTCCTGATGGGATGCAAATAAGCTCTGCTGGAACTTTCCCTGATACCGTCTCTCTGACTGAGTTGCAAATACGACACGCCTACCTAAATGTAAAAAAAAAATTGTTTTTTATTTCTTTTCTTTTCTCTCACTGATGTGAGTAGTTAGTTTACCTGTGTCGGTCCATTATAATCCACATAGGGGAATCCATACTGCATGCTGGAATTGACAATGGCGTCAGCGATTTTCGTCCTGTAGGGGGCGTAGGCGACGGACAAGTAGCCGTTGGTGCCGTGGTATCTGGAGTCGTGTGCTCCTGGAACGGTGAAATTTTCGATTTTCCTAAAAAAATAATCGATGTTAACTAATATACAGTTGTATTCGTAAAAAAAGCGTACACGAATTAGAACGAGAGGAAACCTTAACCATATTTGCGTAAAACCGGCTTATCGCATGGTAAAGGTTATTAAAAATGCAAAGCATTGGCGCTGGGCGTTAGTTCAATAGAATAACAAAAGTTAATTTTTTTTATTTTATAATATATCTTAACAGTTTTATAAAAATTACAATCGAAACAAACAACGTTTAACAAGAATAAATAAAATCTAATATTTGGTCATATATATCTGTTTTTCTATATTACTTGAGCCAGTCTATTCGGACTTGACTGAATTATATTTGATACAATATTTGGATCAAGCTCTTCCCAGCACGCATGTATTATTTCCCATAAATCTTCTGAATTTTGTGGTCTAAAATTTCGATTACATTTTTTTTTACGATTATACCCCAAATATTTTCAATTGGATTGATATCGGGACTATTAGCGATCCAAGGCAGCACTTCCACATTATGGGTTTGAAACCAGTGGGTCACAGCATTGGCAGTGTGGACTGGACAATTATCTTGTTGAAATATGGAAGTATTATTGGGATATATTTGCTCAGCAGATGGTAACAATATGTTTTCTAAAATATTAATGTAATTTCCGGCATTAAATCTTCCCTCTATTCGCCAGCAAACACCAGGTCCATGAACACTTATCCAGCCCCATACGTTTACAGAGAAACGCCCATGTCTAGAAGTGAAAGGGTTAGTATAATCGCTCTTCAAACTTGGTATTGTTTGGACGGTACACACGAATTTGTCCGTTATAAGTCGACTGGAACGTATTTTCATCAGTAAAAATGACCCTGTTCCATAATTGAGGATTACGGTATATATAATTTAAAGCAAAAATAATCCTTGATTGTCGCTGTATTTTGGTAGGAAACATTTTTTCGCAGTTGGGCGACTTTTAGGTTCAGATTCCTTGACTCTCCTGCTGGCGGTAGGTTGGAAGGCAGGAAATGCTGTATCAATAACAACATCCCTTGCAGTTTCAAATGGATTATTTCTTAAATATCTCAAAAAAGCAACATCCTGTTCAGGGTTGGAACGTTTGGGACGTCCTGAACCAATTTTCCTCTTTAGGAATTCTTCCAGCGTTGCTTAATTTTCAATACAGTTTTTTATTTCTACAGCCCGGATTGACCATCCTTCTTCGATTCTTGATACAATTTGAGCCTTTTCAACTTCAGACAACCGACGAGGCATTTTTATGTTCTTCTGTCAAAGTTTATCAAACGTTACCACCATGCTGCAGTTTCAAAATTAATTACACCGACGCCAATGCTTTGCCTTTTTGATAATCTATGACGTGTGATAACCTCCAATAAACAATCATTCAGACAAGCCGGTTTTATGCAAATATGAAAAAACTTACCTCTCATTCTAATTCTTGTACGCTTTTTTTATGAATACAACTGTACACCAGAATATATCGTAATGATGACGTACATATGTAGTAACGTATGCTATTAATGATCGTACGTAAGGTGTTACATTATTTCAAAATGTTTTTCTTTCCGGAATCGGTAGTAGTAAGTAAATAAAAAAACTAATTATCTAATGTAAGGTTGAAAAATTGTCATCTTTTGTATTATGGCTTTATTTTTTATAATTAGGTCTTATTTATGCATGTATAAAATGCTAATTTGGATTTGGATAATTAAAATTTTAAAATATTCTTCCATTGATGACTTAGGCTAATAGGCAAAATTTACATTTTACTATAAATTACTCATATAGTATTATTGCGAGCACTTAAAGATCCTAGAGGGAATACAAAGCCCATTACTTTTTTTTTACATCAGGCCCACATTTTATGCATTCCCTCTTGTTTTCTTTGCTTGGTGTATTACCGACAACTTAACACCAGAATTTACCTATAGTTGAAGTTGTTTTGGTTGCACGTTTTACAACCAACCGACGCCAAAAGTTTAGATCGGGAGATGACGGAAGACCTTTTTTTAAACCTTGATGGACGGAACAAAGAAAACTGGTTTTCGAGAGAAAAAACCTTAAACTTCACCTTGTTGAATTTCAAGTAGGCTGCATTTTTTTCGTAATATCGGTAATTATCATTAGGACATCAAAATCAAGGTGTTCATGATTTTTCTTCGTCGATCAAATTTTATGGCTATAATATATAATTTTTTTTTTTTTTTTTTTATGATCGAGCACAAGCACTTTTATGGGATAACGATCATTATTACGGTTTAAGAACGTAACCCAACAGTTTTTGTGTCTTCAGATTAACAATATCATATTTTCGTTAAATGATAAATATCTTGGTTCTCGCAAATTATATTATACACTTACCTAAAGTAAGGAAGGACTTCTTCGAACGACCATCCAGGGTTGCCCAGTTCTGCCCAGTGATCGAAGTCACGCCGGTTCCCTCTGGTGTAAATCATGTAGTTCAGCACACTGGAACCACCTAAAAGAATAGGGCTTGAGTTTATTTTTCTTACGAATAGTAGTTATGGATTCTAGTGGTCCGTCGGGTATCAGTAGAAGTCTATATGATTGGTGTGTGAGTGGCATTACTTCTCATGTGGTTTTAGAGGTTCTAAAGTGGTACTGATGATGGGTGAGTGGCATTACTTCTCATGTGGTTCTGGAGGTTCTAAAGTGGTACTGACGGCAAAAACAGGTTTTTCTTACCGACAACTTTTCCTCTTGGCCAGTTACATCTCTGTCCGTCAAAGCCCAGGCAAGCTCGGCCGCTGGGCTCCGTCTTGTATCGCCAGTTGCTGTCTGTGAACTGGAGGTAGTTCGCAAGAATAGGGAAGTCCATGAGGAAGTTCTCCGGTCTGCCTAAAATATACAACGACCTTTCAGAGATTGTAAAGTATTTTTCACAATAAATGGTTGACTCCGTTTAACTACCTGGGACGTTTTGCAAGAGCTCGGCCATAAAAATGCAAATAAACTGTCGGTCAGGGTCAGATTATAATTTGTTATTATAGCAGGTAATATTTAACTATCTTGTGCTTGCGATAACATCTTTTAGTATTTGTGTTTATTAGGGAGGGGTCAAGTTGTGCTACGGTTACGATACAATAATTTTAAATTATTTACCAAAAATTTATACGTATAAAAACCGATATTATGTGGCGTCCGTCGGTAAATATTAATAGTGGTTCTTCTAGTGTTCCGTTGAAGAAAAACCACTTAACTTTAACTTTAAATTTTCTTTGGATCTCTTGTTTTTCTTACCTGCTTCTACAAGTAGGACCGTCCAATCGGGATTTTCCGACAGCCGATTGGCGACGACGCAACCAGCTGTTCCGGCGCCCACCACGATGAAATCGTACTCCTTCAACATTTGATCGAAGGGTATGTCGGGAGGCTCCAAGGATATTTGGTTCTCTCCCTCGCCGATTAGTTTAATCACTCCGTCGAAAATCGACTGTTGGAGGGAGATGGAGAGAGCGAGGAGTAGAATGAAGAGTGGGCGGAACATTTTTTAACTGAAATAGCATTAAAAAATTAGATTATTAAATTATGTTGGTACAGTAGTACCCACTGGCGGATGCAGAAATACTCCTAAGGGGGGGCCCGTATGCAAAAAATCAAAATAAATCAGTATATTAATTTATATTTTATACTGTGAAAAACGTAACACAAATTTTTGTAACAGGTATTCTATTCAACTAAAAATACTTGGTTTTAAAGGAACTTAAAAATAATCATTCATTTTCGGTTTAAATTTCGGTAAAAAATTTAAACAAAAAAGAATTTTCAATGTTTCAACGGGCTTTAGGGGAGGCCCGGGCCCCATTGCCCCCCCCCCCCCCCAACAATTATATTAAATTACTTGTTTTTATTAGCCTATACGGTGAAAACTAAAACGCTGATATGCACTCTGACTTTTTAAATCTATCAAAAATATTTAGGATAGTTTTGGGTGTTGGAGACAGGTTGGTTGGAATAGAATGCACTACGCATACTTCCCCTGCATTTCCAGCATTCGCATTAAAATGATGTATGATAAAAAGTTGCTTGCTAAATATTCGATGTTATTTGGCTTAATGAGCCTAATGAATAAAAATTAATCAATTACTTGAAGCAATTACTTTTTAGTAAAAGCAATTGCTTGACTAGCAAATGCTATAAGTAAAAGCAATTGCTAGATCTGGATGTGAATAAAATTTTGAAGCAATCGCTGCTTTTCTTACACCTCTGTAGCAAATGCTTATTCAGCACAAGTGCAGACGTTGCTTATCCACTTGTTCAGATTATAGATTTCATGTTCAGTTTGGTGCCTAATTTGCAAAAGAGTTGACGTAAATACAACAACGTTGGTCTATTTATTTAGTACAATAGTAATCTGTTACGTTTTTGTGGAAAATATAGGAAACTTATATTTGTGATATGGCAGATTTCAGTGAAAATGAGGAAAGTGATAGTAGTGATGAAGAAATTAAAGACAATCAATTGATATTCGTTCACAAATTGAAGGAACATAAATAAATCTCTCTGACCACAACCGTTTAGCTTCCACAACAGCTTCAGCACTTGTAGGAAATTTAATAAAAATATTGGCCTTCTCTAAAACTGCATCCATTACAGAAGTGTATGTCTTACAGACAGTAGTTTGGTGGACACCGAGTTCTTCACCTACAGAATTTTGAAAGCCCGGATCCGACAATTTCCGCAGAAAGACTTTAATCTTATTTAAATGCGACAGTGCACCCCCTCGCCTTTTATAGTCAAAAAATAATTTGCCAACCACTCAACATTTTCGCAGTCAAATCGATATAACTTTCTGAAATTTTTACGTACACTGTAGATTTTTCTTTTACGGACGTTCATATTATATTCAGCCATAATTGAAGACACAAGCTATGCACGTGTATGCAGCGGAGAACTAAAGTTGACTGCTACCAAGCAAATGATGCAGGCGTCGACCTACCTTAAAAAGTTGAAAGCAATCGCTACACTAGAAAAAGCAATTCCTTAATTTATTCATCACATTTTAAGCAAACGATAGCAATCGTTTCTATTTTTTAAGAAAAAGCATTGACTAGAAGCGATTCCTGCATTTTTAAGCAATCGCTGTACATAATATTATTCTGAAGTATGTTTTACGCTTGCAGGGCCAGATCAAAGATTTTTATGGTTCTTTTATGCAATTTTTGCTTAGCAAATCATATTTTTCCATTCGGTATATTGTTTAGCCTTAAGATACTCTTAATGGGAAAATTAATAAACTTGTTGGCACGCACTTTATCGATAAGCGCATTCATTCGCGTTTTTAAGTGCGTCTTTAATTCAGGGTCAATTAAAAAAATAATTATTCTTTTATATGTAGATACCTCCTGACTGACACACATATAGATACCTAGAATGTAAGGACCAGCGTTGCCATATTTTGTTTTGGCCAAGTCGGGATTTTGGAACTTTTTAAGTGAAAAAGCGGGATTCTTTCGTCGAAAGCGGGACATAGTAAAAAAACGTATTTAATCAGAAGTTTTTAAATATTTATCTTTTTATTTGAGTTCAAATTACGTTTACGTGACAATAGATAGCAAAAATAGCCATATAGAAAATGTATTTTAATAAAAATATGATATTTTAAATCAGATTTACCCTATCGTTAAATAGTTGTCTTTTATTCGTCTTCTGAATAAAAAAAAAAAAAAACAGAAATCAAAATCAAAAAAGTTTTATCCATTAGAAAAATATGGCGCGCGTTTCAAACAATAGTCTGAGGAGTGAGTGTTACAAATTGCAACTTACAATATACAGTATACAGAATAATTAATTATAAGAATTTACTTATTCATGATATTTCTGTAAAGATTTAACTTATTTTAAAGTTTCTTTTTTCTCTTTAATAAAGATAGCTGTAGATTAAACTGGATGAGTAATTCTGCTTTCATTAAATTAACGGAGCATTTATTTCTGGCATCCGACCATTTTAAATTCATCTGGGAAAAAACGCGTTCAGGAAAGCGGTTTGATGTTGGGATACTTAATATGAAAGACACTAGTTTAAACATATTTCTGGTATCTTTTTTTGGAAACTGTTGAAAGAGCTGGTGCCATTATCCCCGAAAAGCGGGACTGAGCCTGTCCCGCGCGGGACATTTAATTTTGATTTAAAAAGCGGGACGTCCCGCCAAAAGCGGGACGTCTGGCAACGCTGGTAAGGACGGACAACCTATTTTTAGAATTATTAGTAGAAATTATGGATTTTTTTTAGTGGTAGGTATTCGTAAAGGCTTTTTAAGAAACTCTGTCTCCATCCAATTTTCATAATTATGTACCTTTATCTTGTATATCGATATAATTTGTATAAAATACACATTCCAGTTTTAGCTCTTTTCTTTACTTTTTCTCTACTCGATGTTAGCACCTAATGTTCTGGACTATTTATATTGTATATTAAGGTTGAATTCTCAACGTCATTCTATTGCCAACCTATAACATATTTCGCGTTGATTTTTTGAGTCTATTATATTTTTTAAACTAACATTTAAATAAAATCAGTATCGTCGGCACATTACTTAGGTAATATCTGATATATTACAAAAATATCAATTTATTTTATTGCTAATTTTGGGAGAATTGTATAGTGAAAGAACAATGAGTGACAATGACATAATAATGTTAAAAAAATCTTACCCGATATTTTTCGCTATACAATTCTCCTAAAATAAGTTATGAAATTCCTTGATATTTATTAAATATGTCAATTATTACCTATAGAATATCAAGTCGATACTGATTTTCTTTAAATTTTGTATAAAAGCTAGAAAACATAAATAAATCTACGCGAAATAGGTTGTAGGTTGGCAAGCATGTTGATACTCCCACCTTAAAATAGGTAAAATACTAACTATAGAAAATTCATTTTTTCATAATCTTATCGATCTAGACCATCGATATTGCAACCAAATCGAAAGCAATACGGGTTGCTTCCGTTCTTGTCGATGACTTGTTGAAAATCAACATATTAAATATCATTAACAGTATGCCAATAGGTTTTTTCACTACATTTTGATTTTTGACTTATTCACTAACAAAACAATTAAACAAAAGAAACTCTAATAAAAACGCGAAACTAGCGTCTACGTCATAATTTGACCAGTTTCAGGTACTTTGACTGAAGGTCGACCAGCCGGCATCTACCTGAATAATATCTCGCGTCTAGTCTCCTGTTCTTGTCGGTTCAAGTTATCGAAAATATATATTTTTGCGCGGTTCACGGAATGACGTACTAAGTAGGTATCTGATCTCGTGTTTACAAACTTTCCGCGTTTTAATTGCTGCTAGGAAAATTTTGTGACCGTCTAGGAAGATTTTTATTATTGGGATGTATTTTTAGTAGGTTCTACTTCAAGATGTTAATGCTGAATATGATGAATTCGGTTATACAGCGTGACCAGTAAAGTCCGCATCATATGGATTTTTTTTTATTAATAGTTTTATTCGAAATTTGACTTTGGCATCAAGTTCCACTTCGATCGCGATGAAAATTAAGCAAAAAAAAATAGTAGTCACGTAATTCGCATTATCTGTCAAATTTTAATTTTTTTCAAAAAATAATTCAAAAATGGACTATGAAATGGATACTTATGAAAATATCAAAAAAAGTTATTAAAAAAAGTTTTTTTAAATGCAGTTTCTAGCCCACATGCAAAATTTTAGCTGCATAAGAAAATTTCTATTTTTACCCATATTTTGTAAATTGCACCACTTTTACAAAATAAGACTCAACGCAACCTACATAAAACTTCTTAGTTTTGACAACGCTTTATTTCAGATACATTTTCTTTAAAGTAGCGCCATATTAAATGTGTGTTTTTCTACAAAATCAAAATTGGGATATTAAAATTTGGTCGCATGTGATGCAAAGTTTATTTGTTTTTGACCCTGTATAAGGTAACTTCATAAAATAAGTATTTTTGAAAACGTAGTTTGTGTTTGAAAGTAATACACCTTAATATTAAGACAAAAAAGAACACAGTGTCATCAGTAAAGTGTTCATTAAGTGGAAAATAAATTTTAGTGGTGGGTAAAAAATCAAAATTATCTTATGTAGCTAAAATTTTGCATGTGGACTAGAAACTGCATTTAAAAAAACTTTTTCTAATAACTTTTTTCGATAATTTCAGAAATAACCCCACTTTTGAATTGTTTTTTAAAAAAAATTAAAATTTGACAGATAATGCGAATCACGTGACTACTATTTTTTGCTTAATTTTCATCTCGATCGAAGCAGAAATTGAAGCCAAAGTCAAATTTCGAAAGCTATTAATAAAAAAAATCCCATATGTATCCCACTGTAGTGAAAACGTAGATGATTTATTAAATTGATATTTTATTAGCCCAGGCGCGTATCTGGAATTGATCTTTGGGGGGGGGGGGGTAATGATTCTGGTGGGGGGTTCTGAATTTTTTTTTAATGATACAGTTTTTTTTACAAGAAAATCAATCAAAATTTATTGGTCTCGATTTCCACCTGTCGAATTTTTAAAAAATTTAAGCAAAAAAAAATTGCTCATGGGGGAGTAACTACCCCCATTACCCCCCCCCCCCCCCCCCCCAAACGCGCCTGGTGCAGCCTTGGAACAAAATCAGAAATTAGTCCTATTTTCCGGTTTGTTTTTTGTCTGACGCTTATTTGTCAGGCCAATGACGAAATTCCATTAACCAATCCAATCGATATTAAACGCATCTTAAACCTATAAAGTAGTTATTTTACAAACAATTACATAAGAACGCCTTAAGACACAATTTTGCAACCATTTTTTTTGGTACGGTTCCTTTTAAACATAATATGACCCGAGATTTTCCGTTTCTTTCGGTTTCGACGATCTTACTATATGCTTTCTCCTTCTTGCCAAGTAAGATCGGCCAAGATTTTACGCGAAAGGAAAGCACGTTATGTGGAAACTTTCAGATCAGTCGTTTTCAAGTTCAACGGCGAATTATGAGGAAGAAATGATTTGTAGCCGCCGGCACCGGTTATTTTTTTATAGTAAACTTGACCCTAATTCGATTTTGTAACAAATATATTTTGTCTTGAAAATTGGTATCAGATGACGAGATATCGAAAAATGTTATTTGAAAAAGGTGTTTAGATTTTAATTTTCTGTACGCGTATAGTGTCACCAGTTAGGTCCGCATCATAGGGGATTTTTTATTAATGGCTTTATTTAAAATTTGACTTTGGCATCAAGTTCTGCTTCGATCGAGATGAAAATTAAGCAAAAAAATAGTAGTCACGTGATTCGCATTATCTGTCAAATTTTAATTTTTTCCAAAAAATAATTCAAAAGTGGGGTTATTTCTGAACATATCGAAGAAAGTATTTAGTGTAGTTTGTGTCTGAAAGTAGTTAGGTACACGTTAACGTTATTATGACATGCTTAATAATAAATCATAATATAGGGGTTTTAAATTAAATCGTTGAAAATAGATAAACTTTATGTTGTTAAACTAAAATTTATTTTCCACTTAAAAAACACTTTACTGAAGACACTGTGTTCTTTTTTGTCTTAATATTAAGGTGTATTACTTTCAGACCCAAACTACGTTTTCAAAAATACTTATTTTATGAAGTTGCCTTATATACAGGGTCAAAAACAAATAAACTTTGCATCACATGCGACCAAATTTTAACAGCCCAATTTTGATTTTGTAGAAAAACACACATTTAATATGGCGCTAGTTTAAAGAAAATGTATCTGAAATAAAGCATTGTCAAAACTAAGAAGTTTTATGTAGGTTGCGTTGAGTCTTATTTTGTAAAAGTGGTGCAATTTACAAAATATAGGTAAAAATCAAAATTATCTTATGCGGCTGAAATTTTGCTTGTGGGCTAGAAACTGCATTTAAAAAAACTTTGTTTTATAACTTTTTCGATACTTTCAGAAATAACCCCACTTTTGAATTATTTTTTGGAAATAATTAAAATTTGACAAATAATGCGAATCACGTGACTACTATTTTTTTTTTGTTTAATTTTCATCTTGATCGAAGCAGAACTTGATGCCAAAGTCAAATTTTGAATAAAGTTATTAACAAAAAAATTCCCATATTATGTGGACTTTACTGGTGACACTGTATAAAGTTTAACGCAAAAATTCGAAAAATATTTTTTTTTTACATTTTTTTGAAAAATATCTAATTTTACTTTTATACTCCTATATGAATTGAATAATAAATTTTGCTGTTTAGCATGTACTTGAGTGTCCCTTTAACTGACAATCATCACATTTGCCATTTATAGGATCTCAGTCAGAATTAGAAAAAACGGTCCTTTGTGAGCATCTTGTTTCAAAAATAACTATAAATATGGTCGTCAGATGCTGACCTAACTCAAACTCAAGTACATGAATGGTAAAAAGCTAAATTTTGACCAATGAACGATAAATATAGATCTTAACTAGCGTGTATCCGGCATGCATTGCAACCCGCTGGTATAAATAAAAACCCGAACAAACCCGATATATTAGTACCCGGCATGCCTCTTTCTGAAATCGCACCCGTGCAAAGCCGGGGCGGGTCGCTAGTCATACATAAAAACCTTCCCCTTGAATCACTCTATCTATTAAAAAAAACCGCTTCAAAATCCGTTGCGTAGTTTTAAAGATTTAAGCATATATAGGTAGGGACGGACGGACAGACAGCGACAGCGACTTTGTTTTATACTATGTTAAGATGATCAGTGGTCGTGAGTGAGTTCCCTACCCCCAATTTAAAATCGCTGGGGATTCCAAACTGTATAGGTATATAACTACACTTCTAACATAAAATCGACTAAGTTATTTATGACCGAAGTTGGTGAGAAAATTTCAGAGTCTCCGTAGAGTAAATAGCAGAATGTTGCTGGTAATCCAGAGGTTCCTTTTTAATTTTAAGCATTTTTCATCTATACATGTATTTAATTCAGACACTAATTGCAGAAACAACAAAAAACTTTAATTAATGTATTCATACTTTGGTTTTCATTAAGTGGAATGAATGAAAGTAAAATTGGATATATTTTTTTAAAAGAACCGAGGATATAATAATTTTTTTTAAAAATTTTAATTATATTCTTTTCCCAGATAATAGCCTTAAATTTGACACATCTTTGGATATTAGATTTTTTTTCTCCAAACCCCCTAGAACCGTCATGGGAAAATTTTATATGGATCCTAATATTTTCCTATGGGGGGGAATTTTTTTTAATCTCCAATGATGAACTACTAGTAGCGACAGAGATTGATGAGGAATATCATTAAAACACTGAAGTTCTCACATAAACTCCTGTTTTTTTTTTAAACGTTTGCGTCTCGAGCTTCTTTTTCTTATTCGGTATTGTTTAGGAATGATTTAGAATAATGGAAAAATACCTTGCAATTTTCAGTTTACTTAAATATTGACACGAAAATTTTAAACCAATAAAAAGCAATAAAAACTTTTTAAAAACCCACCTCACTTAATAACCATAGAATTACTAACAATTCGTTAAAAGGATGTAGGTACTGTGGTTTATGGGAAACAAGGAACAACATAATTTTTCTTAATTGTTTTTAAACGATGTGAGGTGAGAGGACAACAATCACAACAAAAATACACTATAATTATTCTAGAATTTATTAATTATACCAAGAAAAATTAAGAATTTCTATGTATATGTTACATATTATAATTTTTAACTGAAATATGCCTCTTCAATCGTATATAAATAAAGAAACTATAAAACATTTTTTTTTAATTCAAAAGAGCTTTTTAAAATAAATTCTTTAACTTTAATTTGATAAAAATGTATATTAATATTGAGTAAGGGTTTAAAAAACGGTAGTATTACCTTTTTGCTCGGTGGTAAAACAAACTGCACTAGAATTTTGATAAAAATCACAAGACTTTAAACGACACAATAAGAAAACTTAATACATCACAACGGTTATTAACACAGATTGAATCACATTAAGAAATCACCGGAAATAGAATAATAAATCACCAAAAAAATCACTAAAATTTTTTCGAAATTCGCTGAGAAGGATTCTCGTTTGTTTGGCCGTTTGTTGAATGGACACAAATATCGTTATCAAGACTACCAAACATAAAATACAATATAATTTTTGTAGTCCTTTCTTATTTAGTCCGTTTGGACGTCTATTTTGTCTTTTAAAACACTATTGGTTCTTTATATTGAACATTGAAAATAATATAGCCAGCGTAGTAATTGCCCCCACCACTTAATTCAATGTATACTGATACCACACTGAACCATGGTTTTACCATAACAACACCATTATCGATTTATTGCATTGAACGCGGTGTTTTTTAAGGTTAAGTTTATAAGCGGTCTTTTTTTAAATCATGCGTTAGATTAATTTGTATACGTATAATAATTCACTGGTAAAACATATAATTTGTGGTTTGTTAATGAAGAGGTGTTAATTGCTGGGCCTGTTGTTATCTGGTGGGAAATTCGACGTTTAAGTTACAATCAGCATTGATTGATTTTTTGAAAACGCTTAAACGCATCTTTTTAAAAGTCGAGAAAATATTTTACCATATCGGCCATATGCAGCTAAAACTTTGCATCTAGGCTAGAAATTGCATTAAAAAAAACTTTTTCCAATAACTTTTTTCGATACTTTCAGAAATAACCCCACTTTTGAATTATTTTTTGGAAAAAATTAAAATTTGACATAATAATATAATATATGCGAATCACGTGACTACTATTTTTTTGCTTAATTTTCATCTCGATCGAAGCAGAACTTGATGCCAAAGTCAAATTTCGAATAAAGGTATTAATAAAAAAAAATCCCATATGATGCGGACTTTACTGGTCACACTGTATAGGTAATATCGTTAAAAGTAGGTGCCAGTTTTTTAGAGGAAACCATTGATACAATTTACGATACATACAGTACGATCAAATAAAAATAAACACAATAATGTATACATAATGAGTACATATATGCCAATCGAATAAAAAAATAAATACCTAGTCAATACCTATACCCTCCATTCCGATGAGTTTTTTTAATAATGACTAGTGGAAAAAAGGTTTGTGAGAAAAAAAATTACAAATTTTATATCTTACATAATCACGGATGTAAGTAATCTGGTTTCAAGGTTAGGTATAAATATTTAAAACTTAAAATCTTGCTCGGCGGTCAAGAACTTCGGAAATGATTTTTTTTTGAAGGTTTTCCCCAAGTCTACCTTTTTATATATTCTTGAACCTTTGACATTTTATGGAACACTTAAGTGGATTTAAGGATTTAGTAATGATAAAATTGACACATTATTTGTATTTCATTTAGGTTATAGGTATAATGTCGTCAAGTGATCACCTTTACAATTTAAGATTTACAAAACCTTTTCCAAATTTATAAATCCCAACTTTTTGTTTGGGTAGGACGTTCTTTAATTTAAGTACATCGACATCGACCGAAAAATGTTAAAACAGTAATTAAATAATACCTATAATAGGTTTTATGCAAATACATTCTTGTTGACAAATAATTATCTATCAAGGAATTTTATGCATTAGAATTTAGCAATTTTTCAATGTCTTTCGTTGCTGGTTTCACCAGAAATTTGCAGTTTATCGAGTATGCGAGGTGGAACTACGGTCCACAGCAACAAATGTTCCGTTTATATTTCAACTATCAATCGTTTTTTTTTAGTATTGAAAATACTACTGGGATCGTTTTTATGCAAACTTTGCATTGGTGTCGCGGTGTCGATCTGTCGCGACCCAACACCGCAATATCTCGAGCGGCCTTGTAACATAATACTCTGATAATACTTGGTAAATATAAATATGAATAACAGCGTAAAGTCGGCAAGTAAATAATGTTTAGTTTGTGTTTTAAAGAATGCCATAATAATTTTGTTAAAAAGTGTTTTATTGAGATAAGTTATATAATCTTAATCTTAACATAGTATAAAACAAAGTCGCTGTCGCTGTCTGTCCGTCCGTCCCTACCAGCTATATATGCTTAAATCTTTAAAACTACGCAACGGATTTTGAAGCGTTTTTTTTAAATAGATAGAGTGATTCAAGGGGAAGGTTTTTATGTATAACTAGCGACCCGCCCCGGCTTCGCACGGGTGCAATTTCAGAAAGTGGCATGCCGGGTACTAATATATCGGGTTTGTTCGGGTTTGTATTTATACCAGCGGGTTGCAACGCATGCCGGGTACACGCTAGTTATGTATATTTGTGTTTTGAAGACTGCCATAATAATTTTGTTAAATAAGGTACGTTCACGTTATTTAAATCGGAATATTATATCGAAAAAAAAAGAGTGGGAGGCAAAAAGTAGGAGCACAATAATTGCATATACAGGGTCCGCCCAAATTTGGTTAACAAATGGGATAATTTTTTTATTATGGATTTCTCAGAAAATGTTATTGTACATAAAAGTTTTGCATCTTGAGTAAATCATTTTGACGTATTCAAATCTTCTGTGGCATATACAGGGTGAATATAAAATAGAAAAATATGACGTCAGTGACTCAAAATTTTTTAAAAATTTTAAAACTGAAACAGCCATATTAAAGAACTAATAAATCCAAGATAAAAAGTTAAATAAAGTTTTTTTCTAGTGCCAATAGTTTTCAAGAAAAGTCAAGTTAAAAATCAAATTTTTGCCCTTATTGAATTTTTACACTTTTCATATTAACTTTACATAATTATTAACTGTTAATATGGCTGTTTCAGTTTTTAAATTTTTGAGTCACTGACGTCATATTTTTCTATTTTCTATTCACCCTGTATATGCCACAGAAGATTTGAATACGTCAAAATAATTTACTCAAGATGCAAAACTTGTATGTAGAATAAAATTTTCTGAGAAATCAATAATAAAAAATTATCCCATTTGTTAACCAAATTTGGGCGGACCCTGTAGAATTAAAGAACATTTTTTAAACTTTTACAAAATACAAATTAGAATGTGGGCTTTAATTACATCACATAGGACAATAAAATTTTAAAGCTGTGTCAGGTATTTTTAATGCATAGGATGCTTGCGTAAGGTGCAAGATCTGTGATTTTTTTAAAGTTTTCAAAAGTTTTTTGAAAAATATTTTAAAATATGCAGTTGTAGAAAAAGTATAGCGAATAACACGCTAGAAACCCTTTTTGCTCACTCACTTGATTTGTGGACCTCGCCTTCGGCTCAGTCGATCGAATTATCTAGCTCGTGTCTATCAAAAAGAGTCGTTTTTAAACCTTGTTATTTAATGTGCTATTATTGTTTATTAAATTTAAATACAAGCCATTTAAAACGAATTACAATTTTTGCACATTATTTGCACCGTCAGAATTATATTACCAAATAGGAATCCGAGATAAATAATTGCGAATAATACTGGTGGTAATGGACTCTTATTAGACCATGGACGCCGGACGACCTTTGCGAACAAAAATATTAAAAGTAGAAGTGTGTACTGTTTTTTTTCTTTTGTATCGGGGTTACTGAAGTAATTTCTAAGTCTCGTTATACAAAAAAGTGACTTACATCTGTGGGAAATCCCCATGTTACCCTCAAATATTGCCCCCCCCCCCCCCCCTATTCATTTTACATCGAAATTAGACCATGGACGCCGGACGACCTTTGCGAACAAAAATATTAAAAGTAGAAGTGTGTACTGTTTTTTTTCTTTTGTATCGGGGTTACTGAAATAATTTCTAAGTCTCGTTATACAAAAAAGTTACTTACATCTGTGGGAAATCCCCATGTTACCCTCAAATATTGCCCCCCCCCCCCCCCTATTTATTTTACATCGAAATTGTATTGGACTTTTTTGATGCAATTATTAGTTGCATATTTTCATGAGCAATTATCCTAATGCGGCAAATTTGGTGTTTATTTACTATATTCTCATTATTTTTGTCAATTAATTATTTTTTTTATTACATAACTATAGGACGTCCAGTATATCATTCAAGTCAGGCACACTGGATTACCCAACCGTTATTTTTTCAATGTTATTTTAGCAATAAACACTGTGTTACGTGCAAATACTCTCATTTCTCTCTTCGAAATAATATGTATTAAAATCATGGTCAAAAAACAAGGGCGGTCCTAGACTAAAGTTTGCATACGTCCCCCGTTGAGAGGATCATACCCCCATTTGTGGCAAGTGTCCCTCTTTTAATAACGTCTCCCATTTGATCTTAACGCAGAGTTTTAAGAAAAAATAATAATTGACGAAACAGAATTTTTAGGAAAGATTCATAAATCAGAAAAATATTCTTTGAAATAAAGATGCTGTTTTTTGAATTCTTACATTTTTTGTCAGGTTAGGTTTTAAATAGTTAGGTTAATAAACATCTTTTTCAAATTGTATTTTTAATTTTGCCATTGGGGGGGGGGGGGGGATTCTTGAAATCATGGCTCTTTAGGATGTTTAAGAGTAGAGAAAGACAAAAATCTGGCCACTTTAAAATGACATGTGCCAATTTGGAAAAATTCAGTGACCAGCAGTGTAAAAATGGATTTATTTTAAATGTGGCAAAACCATTTTAAACAAAGCAAAAAATTTGACGTCACACAATCTTGTCGCTTTGAAAAAAAAAATTAACTTTTCTCTCCATAGGCCACAAAGAATCACTATACTAATTCACTACAAGTACCAGTTTTGGACATTAAATTATTGACTCAAATTGCCGATGGTCGTTTTTATTAGATACTTAAAAAATAATCAGTGTACCTTGTGTTAGAATGATTTAGCCGTTTTTTTGGTAATGATTCTTGTTTTTTTCTGACCATATTATAAATATGTTTGGAAAACATTAAAATACCAAACGGACAACTATTATAAATACTTATGTGAGTCGTTTAGGTTCAAAACCAGATAAATCAATTAATTCATGAGCATTGCATTGGAATCTACTAAACTCTTCAAAAATGATGTCATCCAAGGATATAACGTTTATGATGATTTATTAAATATTAGAAAATTGCAAGATTCTCTCTCAACTACTTCCTTATTTGTTTATTAAATAGAATCGTAAACCTAGACCTAGAATCATGAAATTTTGAGGATAGACCAAGGTCGATAATTTTTGAAACCAAAAAAAAAAATAGTAGGATGAAACCCATTGGAAAAGGAAGAGAATATAACCAAAATAAAAGGAAAAATAATTTACGGGCGATCCGAGGGGGTGAGTTTTTAAGGGTAGAAAACGATTTATCTCGATTTCCGGCAAAACTACAAGTCCTATGGAAAAACGTTAAACGGCAAAGTGGTAGGTAATAAAAAGATTTAGAACTTTTGTATTTACACTTTTTTCACATAACCTCAAAATTTATGTGAAAAATTCAAATAACCAAGTTTTTGGTTTTTTATTTTTATCTTTTACAAAAAAATTTTTTTTTCACGAAATTTGGTGAAAACTTACCTTTTTATGTCCCAAACACACTGTAATTTTTTTGATTTAAAATATTTATTTTTTCACCTAATTTTGACTGAATATCGAAAAAGCACCCTAATTTTCAATCGAAAATTCTCACGTCAAAATATCTGCTTCTTTAAAAAAGTCGGTGGGCTTTTTGTTCGTTAAAATCTCTACTTTCTGATAGTGTAAAAAACGATATACATTACTATGGTAAATGTTCTCATAAAAAATGCAAAGAAACGAAAAAAACTCGAATCCGAAATTTTTATAAGCTGAAAAAATAAATATTTTAAATCAAAAAAATTACAGTGTGTTTGGGACATAAAAAGGTAAGGTTTCACCAAATTTCGTGAAAAAAAAATTTTTTTTTGTGAAAGAAAAATAAAAAACCAAAATCTTGGTTATTTGAATTTTTATGTGAAAAAAGTGTAAATACAAAAGTTGTAGATCTTTTTATTACCTACAACTTTGCCATTTAACGTTTTTCCATAGGACTTGTAGTTTTGCCGGAAATCGAGATAAATCGTTTTTTACCCTTAAAAACTCACCCCTTTCCACTTCCCGACCTCGGATCGCCCGTAAATTATTATTCCTTTCATTTTTGTTATATTCTCTTCCTTTTCCAATGGGTTTCATCCTACTATTATTTTTTTTCACTTTTTACCATTTTAAAAGGCTTCAGCCCTGGGCTAGGATGTCTTCTCTTTATAACGTAGACACCCACTAAGAATGGTATTTTCCGAAAATCAACCCCGAAAGGGTCACAACGGGGTCTAAAATTTATAGGAATTTCAGTATTCCACAAACTAAAACTGGCGGAGGTCTGAATTTATATATACTCGTAAGTTCCTTTAATAAAATAATAATATACGTGTTTCGTTATTTTTTCAAAATTCACTGAGGGGGTGAAAAAAGGGGTGTAGCCTATTTTTAGGGGGTACCTAATAATCAAAATAAATGTTTTTTTCGTTCTTTTCATACTCGAATTGATAGGGAAATTACTGTTTTGGAAAATATTTTAGAAGAAAATTTTGAAAAATATAGCAATTGAAAAATGTCGCAAATTTTTCTGTAGAGGCATCCATTTGAACTCGGAATATGTTATAGACTGGTCTTTTAGCGATCTATCTGCGCAAACTAGAACCGGCTACGATATCGCGTAATTTTTTTACGGCCGTCTTGAACTTTTTTTTAAAAACTATCACAAATAAAATATTTCCGGACGACTGTTAAAATGAGCAATAATTGTGCTGATGTTTTCGGAACTTTTGCCCCTAGGGGGTATAAAATTTTACGTTGTAAAAATATTTTGGGTCTGAATTTCATGAATCTTCATGAAAAGAAAATGAAACTACAATTAACAAAACACGTATTTCTTACTTTTTTGTATAGGGTGTCCCATAACTAAGGGTTAATACAGCAACAGGATAGTATACTTGAAAATAGATCATTTAATATGCTTAATTTCTTATGATTGTGTGTCATTAAGCGAGAAAATCGATCAATAATTAATTATTTGACGACGTAAAAGCGACGCTTTTCTTATGAAAAAACGTGATCGTTTAAAATATCGTTATTTACACGATCTATCGGTGGTGCACGCATGTTGAAGGTTCTTATCAGTCGTTACTTATTAATTAGGTTAATTTTTGATTCGACCCTAAGTACTTATTTATTGCATGATATATTATTATCGATAATTATATTTTTTCAGTCTTTACTTTAAACTAGTAAAACTGCCTACAACTTGATTGCGTTTTTATGCCAATAAAATAATAATCATAATTATTAACATAACATTTTCAAAATTCAATTTGAATGTATACAGGGTGTTCCTTAATGACGTGCTAATATTTTAGTGTGTGATTCCTCAAGTCATTTTATGAAGAAAAGTTCATATAAACGTATGTCCTAAACGGCTTAAATTTTTTGCTACAGGGTGTTGAATTTTTTCTTTTTTAATGCGTTTTTTGTAATATCTCCGAAAGTACCTACTTTAGGTAATATTTTTAATTTTGGCATGTGCTAATAGGACATAAAACCACATGTTTCAGTTATAAAAGTAATTTTTTTGTCCCACCAGTGGCGTCCCTGCAAACATGTCCTCTGATATTTTTTAGAAAAAAAATGGTACACCACTGACATTTTTTCATGTGGATTTCTGATTAGCCTGGTCAATTCTACATAAAAATGGACCCTTGAGTTTTTCTCCTCAGGCACACCGTTCTTAATTAAAATAATTAAATTAAATTAGCTCTACTATTTATTATTATTAACATTGATAATGCAAAATTTTGTTTTATAAAAATTGTTGGAAATGACCACCTTCACTGAATAGGCATGCATTCGCCCGTCTTTGCTACGAATAGCGCACTCGTTCAAATATTCCAGGCGAGTTCCGTATTGTTTCACAGAATTCGCTCCCTTAAATTTTCTAAAGTGTTAATAGGACTTTTATACACTAGAGTTATAAGATGACCCACAAGAAAAAAATACAAACTATTGAGATAAGGGGATCTTGCTGGCCATTGTTGAGCTCCTCCGCGACCTCTCCAACGATTCGGATAAACTGCAGCTAAATGGTCGCGAACGATTACACTGAAATGAGCAGGAGCTCCATTATGCATGTACCACATTTGATTCCTTAGCGCATATGGTACATCTTCAAGTAACACAGGTAGTTCTTCTTAGAGGAAATGCAGATAAGACTGCCGTGAAGGCGTTAATTATGTTTTTAAGAACGTCACCGTTCCAGGATAACTATAGATTTATGTGATCAAAAATTATTCGTTAATGCTGCAAAATGAAGCTAATTTAATTTAATTATTTTAATTAAGAACATTGCGCCTGGGGAGAAAAGCGCAAGAGACCATTTTTATGTAGAATTGATCAGGCTAATCAGAAATAATATCCACATCCACATGGAAAAATGTCAGTGGCGTACCACTTTTTTTCTAAAAAATATCAGAGGACATGTTTGCAGGGACGCCACTGGTGGGACAAAAAAATAACTTTTATAACTAAAACATGTGGTTTTAGTCCTATTCGCACATGCCAAAATTGAAAATATTATCTAAAGTAATTTCGGAGATATTACAAAAAACTCAATAAAAAAGAAAAAATTCAACACCCTGTAGCAAAAAATGTAAGCCGTTTACGACATATGTTTATATGAACCTTTCTTCATAAAATGACTTGAGGAATGATACCCTAAAATATTAGCACGTCATTAAGGAACACCCTGTATATAAAGATCAAGTAGATTGGGTCGTAATAAAGTCAGAGGTTTTTATAAAATTTTGTTCTTGATGTTCCCATTGCTCAATTTACCCAATCCTGACCTATATTAACTTTACCCTAGCCTTGTAGCACAATTTTTGAAATGGTCAGATTTCGCAAAAGTTTGGACGATGTTCCAAAAAAAATTCCACAATTAACAGGTAAATAATAATATTAGTATCAAATTAATAATTATTGTTGACGTTAATAATGTAAAAAAAACCTTCATTACAAACAAGCAGCCATTAAAGATCGCTTATCTGCTGTGGGGATTTTGGTTTTTTCCGACCACCGACAAGAAGAGATCCCCCAGCGTCAACATGGTAAATCCCAGTTTGATTTGGGCCATATACCAAAAGAAAAAAAAATACACGAAGAAAACCTAATCTAGTACATATACAAAATCATTAAATATTTTCTGGCTTCACTAGTCATAAGGTAACAAGTGTTATCGTGGATCTAAATTTCTGGAGACAAATAACGAAAAAAAAAAGGTTTCAGACATTTATCAGATGTCATGTTCATCACGAAAATCACGTTTCCCATTTCTATCGGTCTCTCTACTGGCTGAAATGCTTACTTATCGGGGATAAATGAAATTTTCTATGTGTTAAGGTATTAATCCTGCCCAGTATAGTTTGGGTTTGCTATATTTATGCAAGGTGAGGGAGATATTTGTTTTGCTTTTAAGTTCAGTATTATTGCCATATATAGTTATATTGGGCGCATATAGTAGTATTAGATTTGTAACGAACCCACAGTCCCCTGCTGCATTCCTTCTATACAAACCTTTGTGGACCTTTCTTTTCCTTGTCTTCTGATGAATGTTCCATTACTCCTTGTATATACTTTCGTATTTTAAGTACATAATTTTTTCTTAGTGTACCTACTATATCACATAATATCTTCATTCACTAAATAATAATGAATAAAAAGACCATCAAATTTTTTACAAATAATTACGTCAACCTTTGTTGTTTGTTGTTAAAATGGTTGAAAATTTTGTTGTAAGCTTCTTGATCTACGTCTGTCCGCTGCTTTTTTACATACTAATATCAAAACATCGAAAGTCAGTGATCGAGCTGGATGGACTGGATGTCTGTCGACATATTTATTTTATTCCAAAGGAATTTTAAATTTTAACGGATAAATATTAAAATAAAACGATTTAGTTTTAATAAAATAATGTAATTTTTTGCAATCGTTAGCGTCCTTGCAATTGGCACTTTTGCTTTCCAATTTAAAGGAATTGCAACAAAATGCATGTATTGCTATCAGTAAATTTATGTGCACCTAATTTTTCAAGAAGAAAAAATTAAAAGTTTACACTGCTCGCGACAAATTTTTGATTATTATTATTATTATTATTTATTATTCATACTTACGACAACAAACGAATACTGCCGAGTTGAAAAACTCGATTTAGTCTATTTTTCTTGTAATGTTCGATTCTGGCGGCAATGTTGCCAAATATTTATGCAGTTAGTAAGTTATTTCGAACATAAACATTTACCTTTAGATACGTACAGCTTATCTCCTGCGCAAACAAAAGTTACGTTTTATGGGTGAAAAAATGCATCCGAGCGCATGGCTCGTTTTTCTGTGGATTCCTTGTAGTTTTCTTTGGTAATGTGGATTGTGGCTATTTAATATTTACGGATTTCTAGTTTTTCTGTAGTTTAGTAAATTGTGTTTGTGCTTTTAGTGACTCTGATTGGAATATAAACAATCACTATATGCCCAAATGGGGGTAAAATACCGGGTATTTCGTATTTTCAGTACTTATAGTGATGTATCTTGAAATATAACTTTATTTGATTATGATTCATTTAAACACATTAAACTTGGCCTAGGCTACACAAACAAGGTATGACAATAAAGAGAACCCCACACCAAGACAGATTATCCCGATGCATGTTTTGGTATATTTTATTTGCAGCCCGGCAATCTTCAAAAAGTTTAAAAGCCACTTTTCTCTATACTTATATTATACAGGGTGTTTCAGAATAAGATGCTGATCCTTAACGGTGTGAATCCTTAGGTGATTTTAAGAAGAAAAGTTCATATTAATATATATCCTTAACCTATCAACTTTCGAACTACAGGGCGTTAAAGTTTTAAGAGAAAAATCGTTTTTCTATCATAACTTTAAAAACTTACTAGCTATTTTTAGGAATTTTTCACACATGCCCTCTAAGCATCAATAGCCATTTTTTTGTGTAGAAAAATTTTAAAAATTTTTAACCAGTGGCGTCCTGAAAGGGTTTGGACTAGACATTTTGGAAAAATATTATGTACGCCACTGCTTTTTCTCAAGATAAAAATTATTTTTAAAATACTCATTCATTTTACGCCAAATTTAATATCTTGCCTTTTTATCGTCTGATAAACAGTTTCCGACAAAAAAAAATAAAAAGCATTAACTGCGCATTCGCTATGTGCCTATGGTTTATTTTTTAACAATAAATTAAAACAGCTAACTTTAAATAACGTGTAAACAGTGAACAAAAACGAAAATAATTTAGATTAGCTATTGAAAGTGGCCACCACTTGCAAGAATGCATGTCTCAGCTCTTCTCTTCATTGAGTCTCGTACCCTTTAAAAAATTCCTGGAGTATTCCTGATAGTGTCAAAACAAACCATAGGCACATAGCGAATGCGCATTTAATGTTTTTATTTTTTTTGTCGGAAACTGTTTGTCAAACGATAAAAAGGCAAGATATTAAATTTGGCCTAAAATAAATGAGTATTTTAAAAATAATTTTTATCTTGAGAAAAAGCAGAGGCGTACATAATATTTTTCCAAAATGTCTAGTCCAAACCCTTTCAGGATGCCACTGGTTAAAAAATTTTAAAATTTTTCTACACCAAAAAATGGCTATTGATGCTTAGAGGGCATGTGTGAAAAATTCCTAAAAATAGCTAGAAAGTTTTTAAAGTTATGATAGAAAAACGATTTTTTTCTTAAAACTTTAACGCCCTGTAGTTCGAAAGTTGATAGATTAAGGATATATATTATTATGAACTTTTCTTCTTAAAATCACCTAAGGATTCACACCGTTAAGGATCAGCATCTTATTCTGAAACACCCTGTATAAAAGAAAAAAATGTTAATACCTAGGTAGTTTATATTACTCCACGGGTCAAGTTCTCGGGCAAAAACTTTTTTAAATTCTTGAATAAGAAATTGTGCTTGAAAATGTTTTACACGCACACACAAGTATTTAAGTATAGTAAGTAGTTTTTGCCAAATTGTAAAAATCAATTCGAGTACTTATACACCAATTAATATTTGACTTGAGGTTAGATACGCGATAACATCGAAAATTGGTTATTTTGCTGGTTTTGTTTGGTTTTTATATTCGATTTTATAAGTTTTATAGTTTAATTGACGTTTAACACGACGACGAATAATTTTTAAACAAATTTTAGAAACAAAATCTTACAAAACAATTTTCTATCCCCAAAATCTGATAGGTTTGCAACTACTAAAAATGCCAGAAGTCACTAACTTAATTCCCAACCTGATCAAAAAAATTAAGAAGAAATTCCAATTTTTTGGCAAAAATTTAAATTTTAAAGCCCGGACCTGTCTATTTTCCCCATTCGTCAAACAATAATGTTGCAGTGCGCATGTCTATTCTTATCTAAAGGTAAATATCTATGATTTCGAAGGGTAGTGTTATTATTTTGCACAACGATTTATTGAAAATAACTAGAATTGTCGCAATTCGAACCGGATCAAAATTATGAATAATAATTCTAACCATGACTTTAATTAGATCGCTCGTTGGCCCTGTTTTTAACCACTGCCGATTTTACACCAAATGTGTGTGTTTTTGAAAGGAAGATAATTACCGATATTCATTGCCATAATACAGGGTGTCTCGCTCGCGGTGATCGTCCATTCGAATATTTCGGAAAGTAATGCGATTTGAATCATGCAAATTTGGATAATGGGATTTTCGGAGACGCCCTCTTCAAATGAAATAACAGCGATCATATTATGTTACTTCCGGTTATACCGGAAGTTGTCTCAAACTTGCTTTATTTTAAACGAAGGGCCCTGTATAATATATATTTTTTGTGTTTATTTCTAGTAACTTTTATTAAAAGTTTTTCGTTTCCGAGAAGAAAATTGCTTTTCTCAAATTTTGACCTTTAACAGGGTCGCCTAAAATTGAATATTTTTTCAAAGATAACAGAGGGAAACTCGAAATTTCGGTTGTGAACTTAGATATTATTGTGCTCGGTAATGAACTGTCGAAAAATAAAATTTTAAATACAGGATAATGGAAAAGTAACAATTTTGATCTTTAGAATTGAATCGGCCTTTACTTGGTGAAAATCCATTATTAATTGTCTTAAATAAATGGTAAAAATTTTTTAAAAATTATAATTTTACACTTTCCACAAATTTTTATTTTGACTCGACATGTTTCGCAACACGGTTGCCTCTTTAAAGGAGTACATGAAAATGGTATTTTAAAAGGTTTATACTTAGGTGTAACAATTGCAGGTAATTTTCAGGTTGTTTAAATTGTTGGGAAAACCAATAATAATGTTTACAGACTAATTAAAGAGATTCAAAAAAGGTGATCCGTTTAAATCTAATTGATCACTATGAAGAGAATTGTTTTTTTTTTTTTTTTTTAAGCCTATTTATTTCCAAGGATTCAAGCAAATTTAATTTTGTACTTTTGTTTTCAATATGCAAGATATCGTAGTTATGATTAAATGTATGATTTAGTTCTAACAGATGGTTAGAATAGTTAGAATCTGTTTTCTGTTAGAAGCAAATTATACATTTAATCATAACTACGATATCTTGCTTGCATATTGAAAACAAAAATACAAAATTAAATTTGCTTCAATCCTTAGAAATAAATAGGCTTAAAAATAACAATACTCTTCTTAATGATCAGTTGGATTTAAATGAATCACCTCTTTTGAATCTCTTTAATTAGTCTGTAAACATTTTTATTGGTTTTCCCAACAATTTAAACAACCTGAAAATGACCTGCAATTGTTACACCTAAGTATAGATACACCTTTTAAAATACCATTTTCAAGTACCTAATCCTTTGAAGAAGCAACTGTGTTGCGAAACATGTCGAGTCAAAATACAAATCTGTGGAAAGTGTAAAATTATTATTTTTTTACCATTTATTTAAACACAATTTTGATCTTTATTAAAAAATTGAAAAAAACTTAATTTTTTCAAATACGATGTTACGTTGATGATTATTTTAATGGATCGGCGAAAACATTTCCTATCTGTCCACATAGGGTATCCCTATATCTCACTAGGATAGTTTTAAACCTATTTACGTTTTTCGAAAAAATCTCCAAATATTTATTTATTTATTTATCGACGGGCAAAACCCAATTACAATTTTTACTTAACAAACTAAAAGTAAGTAATAATTATTATAACAGTTAAAAAAAACAAAACAAGATAACTTAATTTTAAATAAGCTCTCCCATAATAAAACAAGAATATAATTCTTACAGTGTAAGTTTGGAAACATTTCTCTTAAAAGAAACGAGGGAAGAGTTAAAAAAGTCAATACTAATTTTGTTCCCATTATTAACGAGTCTCGGTATGGGAGAAGATTTACCGTAGTTGCATCTATGGTGGTCATATCAAGCAGTCCTTTTGGTTTTTGACCAGAAGACGATGATATCCAAATTTAACACCCATGAACAAAACCAAGCAAGTTTGATCCTTTCTTAACAAGGTTCCGTGTGGAAAAGGAAACTTGTTTTTGCCCACTACCGTACCATTTTAATTCATCAAAGGGGGTAATTTTTACTAAATTTCTGTAATTTCTTTTAAAAGTCTGCAAATAACTCTTGATATGAAAATTCTACGTAAAGATTGAAGTTCATCATTGCTTTTACCACCTTTAGGTCCATTAAAAAAATATAATATCATTTTTCTGGGTATCGTAAAAGCACAATGGAAAATATGGTCTGTTGACGTGCATATTTTTATTTTTTTAAACTGATTTTCAGAAAAACGTAATTAGATAAATAGAGGAAAGTCAATAAAATCGTACACAGCATAATTAACAATTAAATAATATAATTAACTATGCGTCAAAAATACATAACGACATGTTGAATGTCATTACAAATTTATTTATAACATTATGTATCTACTATTACCTTGAAAAAAATATACTTAAAAATTTCAGTAATCCAAACATTTGGTAATCCGAATCCTGCAATAATAAAATCCATACTTTAAGTAAAATGTAAATTTGAAAGGAAATAAATGAGACACTTTAAGTCCATTGATATATTTAATTAAGAAGATTAAATGATGGTGAATTATCTACATGTCTTGAATGTTCATTCATTCATCCTCAGGAGAACAAAGGAGTATTAGAGATACGAAAGCTGCATACCGTTTTAACGGAGCTTTAGCAGCGGAAGGAACTCGGTTAAAAGTTAAGGGTTCTTAAAGAAACTTCAAACGAAACTACCAAATATAATAAAAGTTTGAAGTTTCTTCAAGAAACCTTAACTCGTCACCAAGTTCTTTCTGTCATGTTAAAGTTCCTTTAAGACCGTATGCACCTTTTCTATTTCTTTGTTCTCCTGAGGATGAATGTTTTATACATTTGAAACACGTAGAGAATTTACCATCATTTAAACTTTAAAATTAAATATGCCATTGGAGGAAGACCTAAAGGTTCTCATTTTATTTCCTAACAATTACTGTGTTTTAGATTAGATACTTAGTTTTAATGTTAGTACGTAAATATCTATAAGCTTTGGTAGTCCGATTGATCTCGTTATGCCTTAGTTCATATAGGTACGGATTATAAAAATAATTTTCAATTTATGACATTAAAGACCTAATTGTAACTATACTTAACAATTTATTGCTACAAATACTATTTACAGTTATTTACAATTTCCCTTCTGGAAAATTATTACCTTATGATCTACGAAATATTGCATACACGCCCAGCCGATTTATCAGCATATTTTGCTGTTTTTTCTTACAATAACGCCTATTTTAGATTTCCTGTTATATATACGAGAAAATAATTCACTTTGGGAATATGGAATATTCCCAGCATTCGATGTTATTTATGAAGGTAATGATCTACATATACCTATAACATATAACATTTTGTAAGTACTTAAAAGTATAGAAAGTACACTTGTTTATATAATTTTGGCAATATGGCACTTAAAAAAACATAGTTTCTATATCTTAGACCTGTCACATATAACTCAACCATATTTTATAACGTCTACTCTTTATAATCATCAACTTTACACTCCTCAATCCTGGATCTATCACTTCTTTTTGGTCCCCATGGAGGTCTCATCTCACCTCCTAGATGTAATGGATAAGATTGGTGAATGGTATGTAAAATCGTATTTTCTACTACTAAAAATGTTGTGTCATCGGCAAAGTGTCGCAGAGGGAAGAATAAAAATAATTTGTTTTGATGGTGGGGACTTCTAATTATTCATCCACGTCTTTATAGAACAGTGTCAGCTGCTAGGTTGTATTGCAGCATCTTTTAATCTCACCTTTCATACTCGTTGCTCAACCAATCTTCTTTAACCAAATCGGCACCTTTTTCCCCTACCATAATGGCAGGTGCATTAGTATTACCACTGGGAATCGTTGGCATAATACTGGCATCGATAACCCTTAGCCCAGCGACTCCATATACCCTCAACCTAGGATCTACAACAGCCCCTGGGTCCCACTGCGGTCCCATTTTACAAGTACCCACTGGGTGGTAGATGGTCATCGAGATGGTCCTGATATGACACTCCCAGTATGCGTCAGAACCGAACTCAAGGTGGTCACAGTTGGGAAACGGGATCAGATGGACCCTGGTACCGAATTTCTTGAATGCCTTGGCTTCGCTGATCCGAATGGCTATCTTGGCTCCTTCTACAAGTGTTTTTATATCGAAAGGATCGTAGAAATAGTTCGCATTGATGATGGGAGCATCAAAAGGGTTTTTGCTACGGAGTTTGACCCATCCGCGACTGCGCGGTCGTAGTAGAAGAGGCATCAGTGTGAAGACGTCTTGGTTCGCGATGGGCTTGTAGACTGCGTTGTACAGTTCGTCGGTCAACCCGAGGACTTTTCTAACTCTGGCGCCTGCGTCGGAGTTGACGCTGGCCGGGGCCATGTGGAACTGAATGTCGGGCCATGATCTGTTACCATATCTACGAGAAAAAGTTTTTGTGTCACAACAGGAGTTTATGGTTTGATTGATTCTACTCAGCTTATACGGGCCAGATTTGTATTTTATGTTGCTTATTTATAATATTTTGGAGGTACCTACATTGTATTGACGAAAGCCAGTCCCTCCACGCCTCCTAGTGTTGTCATTGGTCCTTTTTCGTTTAGAATGTACTGCATCGTCATAGGAAATGCTTGGAATCGATCTTGGACTATGGAGACCGGCTTGTCGATTCTAAAAATGGAAATATTCACGAGAATGGTAGAATTGAAACGCTTTTACGTAAAATGAAGAGAGAAAAATGAGTAAATAAATAACTTAAGCTAAGTAAAAAAGGTAAGAAGCCGCTAGAGCTTCTAACTTCAAATATTTAATAGTGCCTATTAATATTAATTAGATTCTAGTAGGTACACAGTGTAAAATGATTTACCTGAAGGTAAGTCCTCCCATTCCCACATGATCCTGCAAGTTTCTCCCGACTGGTAAATCCCTTAAAACGGGGATTTTGTGTCTTTTGAGCTCTTTTCGAGGTCCTATTCCCGATAACATTAATAGTTGGGGTGTGTTGATGGAACCTGCCGAAAGAATTACTTCTCTTCTTGCTAGGACCACTTGTCTGTGCCCTAAAATATTTTTAAGACAAAAAAAAAATTAAAACATAGTAACATTAGCCCATAATTATTTATTATTGTCCGTTCTATCTAATTTTCCGTACAGGTAGAAACCAATAAGATAACCTTTTCTAATCTGAAATCATCGCAAACCTTTCCTTACCATTTCGTATAAATTCCACTCCAAAAGCTCTCATATTGGTCGGATTGATCAGTATTTTCGTGACGTGTGAATTCAAGGCTATATGGATGTTCTTCCTGAGATTGACGGGTCTTAAAAAGGCCTTTGCCGTCGAACACCGTTGGCCCCTGCGAATAGTCCCCTGGGCTATCATAAATCCTGCTTGATCTGCCCCATTGATATCCCTAAAATGCGTCATAAAAAAAATTTACATTAAACGTATTAAATTGATCTTATAAACACAATAATAGTTGCAAAGGAAAGTAGTCGTGGGTCATGTTTAATGGCGTCACAGAATATAATATACTGTGATGGCGTTCACCATTTGGTGAGGATTCTTTGCGTTCACATTCTATTGTTTCGACCAAAAGAATTGTAACAAATTTTGTGTGAGGAAATTTAAATAATGATATACTTTTGATAATAAAGACTATGCTAACATTTTTCAATTTGGCACGAATCCAAAATTCGTTTTAAAAATTGCATTTCGAGTACGCCAGCTCTACTCGCTCACCTGTTCGGATACCCCATTTCCATTCCGGCCTCCACGAAAGCCACTACCAATGGAGTTTTCCACGGCGATTCTTGAACGGTGAGCAAACCTCCTACGCCATGGTAGGGTGTTTTGGCCAAATACGGATTTCTGTTATCTTCGGATTTTATGAAATATTTCAGAGCTTCGTCGTAATTCCAGCCGGGGTTACCTAGTTGTTCCCAAAGATCATAATCGTTCCTGTGTCCCCTAACGTATAACATGTAGTTTAAGACGCTAGATCCGCCGAGAACTTTGCCCCTGGGCCAGTTGCATTGTCCATTTTTCATTCCTAGAAATACGTCAAGTTTTACAAATTGATTACTTTTTTTTCTATAAAATCAATGCAATTTGTGTATAAGGTTTTACTAGCTTTATTTCTATTTTTTGTACATAGATAGGGAATTATATTTATATGTATACCTAAGCATGCTCGTCCCGTACTTTCGACCTTATATGCCCAGTCCAGTTTCGACAGCTGCAAATAGGCGGCAAGAGATGGCACGTCGGATATCTCGTTCTCATCCGGTCCTGCTTCCAAAAGAAGTACCTTCCAGTTGGGAATTTCTGATAACCTTGATGCAACCTAAAAGTTCAAGAACATGTTTAAAAAAATATATTTCGATCCGAATATTCTGATTATTGATCTTTTTCTATAACTAATACTTACAACTGCTCCAGCTGATCCTCCCCCCACCACCACGAAATCGTACTCCTTATACAGGGTCTTCTGGTTGTATACAGGTGATTCGGGATCGAGTTTGTTGTAATTTAAAAAGGTTAGACTGGCTAGTATTAGCGGAATGATCCACAAGGTGGATCCGACGAGCCCTACGGTCTTTAAGGCGGTGGCGGCCAGAAGATGTGCTATAGCCATAGTTGAATCTAAAAATGTTACATAGTAGAAAGTTTTTGATACTTTGGGAGGATTTTTATGATTTTGCCCCACGAACGATATGAAATAACATTTTAAAAACGTTTCTTTACCTTTTTTAAGCTCCTTCTCCTCTTTGGCTAGTTTTATATATTTTTGTCAATTTATTTTTATATCCCTTGTTTTCTTTTTCTCTAATTTGATAGAACTTATTGTAAAAATAACGTGGTTGGTATTGTATGCACTACTATCACAGATGCTAAGAAGTATACCTGAAAAGAAAAAAGTAGGTTCTAATGGAAAATTATTTTCATTAAATTAGTTGATCCTTTATATGGAAAAATGACAGTTTATAATCGGAAAAAACTTGTACCGGTAATACGGGTGTTCTAGACTATCTAAAATTATTGTTGTACATCTTTATTTTCATTGGTGTTTTACAATAATAGACCATGGCTGAAGCCTTTGAAAATGGTAAAAAGTGAAAAAAAATAATAGTAGGATGAAACCCATTGGAAAAGGGAGAGAATATAACAAAAATGAAAGAAAAAATAATTTACGGGCGATCCGAGGTCGGGAAGTGGAAAGGGGTGAGTTTTTAAGAGTAGAAAACGATTTATCTCGATTTCCGGCAAAACTACAGTCCTATGGAAAAACGTTAAATGGCAAAGTTGTAGATAATAAAAAGATCTACAACTTTTGTGTTTACACTTTTTTCACATAACCTCAACATTTATGTGAAAAATTCAAATAACCAAGTTTTTGGTTTTTTATTTTTATCTTTAACAAAAAAAAAAAATTTTCACGAAATTTGGTGAAAACTTACCTTTTTATGTCTCAAACACACTGAATTTTTTTGATTTAAAATATTTATTTTTTTACCTTATTTTGACTTAATATCAAAAAAGCACCCTAATTTTCAATCGAAAATTCTCATAAATATCATTACATTACTATTATGGCAAATGTGATAAAATCCCCTTTAATCCTACCTTTAATTATATTTAGAACAACTATTTTTGCATGTTTTTTGCGATCTTTATGTTTTATGGATTTGTAATTTTTTTGTTTATCAATGTAACATGGAATCTTACGTTTTTCGAGTAATTAAAGTATAAATTTTAATAAATAGCTCAAAATTTTACATAAGGATTTTAAAAAAAATTCGGATTCGAGTTTTTTTTGTTTCTTTGCATATTTTGAGAACATTTACCATAGTAATGTATATTTTTCTTTACACCATCAGAAAGAAGAGATTGTAACAAACAAAAAGCCCACCGACTTTTTTAAAAAAGCAGATATTTTGACGTGAGAATTTTCAATTGAAAATTAGGGTGCTTTTTCGGTATTAAGTCAAAATAGGGTGAAAAAATAAATATTTTAAATCAAAAAAATTACAGTGTGTTTGGGACATAAAAATTTGTGTTTTCACCAAATTTCGTGAAAATTTTTTTTTGTAAAAGATAAAAATAAAAAACCAAAAACTTGGTTATTTCAATTTTTCACATGAATTTTGAGGTTATGTAAAAAAAGTGCAAATACAAAAGTTGTAGATCTTTTTATTATCTACAACTTTGCCATTTAACGTTTTTCCATAGGACTTGTAGTTTTGCCGGAAATGGAGATAAATCGTTTTCTACCCTTAAAACTCACCCCCTTCCACTTCCCGACCTCGGATCGCCCGTAAATTATTTGTCCTTTCATTTTTGTTATATTCTCTTCCTTTTCCAATGGGTTTCATCCTACTATTATTTTTTTTGGTTTCAAAAATTATCGACCCTGGTCTATAAGTGGAAAATTAATTAACTTGCCATTTCGTTTTTTGATCAATATTTCGTTGTATCCAAAAATCGGCCAAATAACCGTTTTTTGAGTACAATAATTGCTTACAGTTTAACGTTAGAAAAGATTTGGATTTATTAATTAATAAAAGCAAAAAAAGAAATATAGGTGAATTTAACCAAATTTCGTTTTGTGCTCTTATTAATTTATCAATTAAACTTTTTTAAACGTAAAACTGTAGGTAACTGTTACCCAAAGAAGGTTTTTGGCTGCTTTTTAAGGAAAACGAAATATTGATAATTTAAGATTTGCCTAGTGTTTCCTATTAAACAAATACAGATTTTTTAAATTTAAGTTTCTTTTTTTAATTATCAGCGATTTATAGTTTCCTTTACACTAATTATAGTTATCGTACCTAATTTTTTTTTTTAGTCGACTAGAAATATAAGTAGCTATGTAATCTAAAACTCTATCCTCTCTTTAATCCGGAGGACGAATTTTCATTTTAAGCCAGCGAAAGATGAGTTTTCTCTTCTGCGGACGTCTTTTGGACAGAACCATCTCTGTGTCAACTTTGAGTTGGTACGGATGTCATCCTATTTGGTTTCTGAAAAAGAAAACGGAACAAAAGTTACTTACTGAACGTATGAAAGTCCAAAAAAAAAACAGTTTCCGGGCATATTGCGTTTACCACTTTTTCGGCAACCGTCCATGCAGAAAGTATTCACTTCCCGAACGCTCTCAAAGAAAAAGCGTCCGGGACGTGAACTTCTTTTCGGGCGATTGCCGTCTACGTATTTGTCCAGCTAGCGTGGTGAACTGTTTTTATTCACTGGATTATTTTTTTTTAAATCTACGACAGTACCATTATGTCGTATTTAGCATTATCATTTAGATGTCATTATGACCATCATAATAGCACTCAGTGCCATTCATTGAATTCATAATAACATCCAAATGTTAAGGTACAAAAACAAAAAGAAAGTCGGTGCAAACTATTTATTTGTTATTATTACTTAGAAAAACGGATTGCATTTATTTATTGTAAACATCCGAAGTGACACTTTCGGATTCAGAATCTCCCATATTTAAATTATTTTTGGCCAACACTTTGAATACCATAGACGGCAATAATGACGTTGTCAAAATCGAAATTGAAACAATCAAAAATGCGGTTACCATGATATCGACTAATATGGACACCTGCAAATTTTAAAAATTACGAAAAGGTTATCTGATATCAATGAAATTTAGACGAATAAATCTATTTGCACTGTCGCAGGTTAAATTTTGAATGATACACGTTCGATATGAATTTTGTTAATGAAACTTGTGCAATTAAACCACTCGGCTAACGCCTCGTGGTTTAACGTTGCACACGTTTCATTATAGTGTTTATATCGAACTAGTATTATTAATAACTATAATCTTCTTATACAGATTATGTGAGTGATTGTGATTATACTTGCAACAACGTTGTCCGCGAATTCTCGACTTAATGGTGAAGGTGTTTTACAATTTGTTTATAAACCATTACTGAAACATGGTTGATGAGGATGAGGTAAACGGTAAAAGTAAAACTGATCCATTTTAATGCGCGCAAGCGAGTTTGATGTTGATCTTAATTGTATATAATAACCGTCTTATCCAAAATTCAACATGCCAAATACCAGATAAAGAAAGACGTTTTTGACAACAAAAGTTGCTAGAGGAGGATCCGATATTAAATTATTAATTAAACTGTTTCTTAAAGCCTGATAGCACAGCTGAGGGTCATTAGTCGTAAAACCTCAATAAACCATAAGCGTAACAATAACAGGTACCTGATCTTAAGTAATTCAATTATCTATTATTGCATAGGTATACAGGTGGGTGGCTTATATCATAGAATATTTCCAGTTGTTTTATTTTTAACGTGTTATCGAAAGCTTGTGTAGTATATACAGTGTGTGTATAAAGTCTGGAAACGGCTTAATAACATCACAATTTACTGGCCGATTTAAACCAAATTTGGTACAGTTGTGTAAAAGGATCTAACGCACCGAATGACGATATTGGCGTTGTTGCCAGCTTTTTAGTTTGTCTGGAATTCGAACGAATTTTATATTTTTAAATATAACACCCAGTATATTTTTACATTTTTAAATTCCACATAAAATTATAATTATTTTTTATTAAATGCAATATTAGTCTATACTTCATAGTTTCCGAGATATTGACTCTCGAAAAGTGACATTTTTGAACTTTGACAGCTTATAACCTTCTAACAGTACGTCTTAGAGCAAAACGGCTTACATGTCCCTATCTTCAATTTTTATTATCTTCCCAAAAAAATCAACTTCCGGTTAAACCGGATGTAACTCGAAAGCAGGAAATATAGTTGTTCCCGTTTAACTGGTAGTTGATTTTTTTGGGAAGATAATAAAAATTGAAGATAGGGATATGTAAGCCGTTTTGCTCTAAGACGTACTGTTAGAAAGTTATAAGCTGTCAAAGTTAAAAAATGTCACTTTTCGATAGTCAATATCTCGGAAACTATGAAGTATAGACTAATAATGCATTTAATAAAAAATAATTATAATTTTATGTGGAATTTAAAAATGTAAAAATATACTGGGTGTTATATTTAAAAATATAAAATTCGTTTGAATTCCAGACAAACTAAAAAGCTGGCAACAACGCCAATATCGTCATTCGGTGCGTTAGATCCTCTTACACAACTGTACCAAATTTGGTTTAAATCGGCCAGTAAATTGTGATGTTATTAAGCCGTTTCCAGAATTTATACACACACTGTATTATAAAAATAATACAAAAATGGCGAATAATTATTTCCCAGTGTTTTGTAAAGGTGTGCTTGACCCAAAAGCAAATACAATAGTTTTAAATGTGCACGATGCACTTGTGCACCAAACACCATCTAGTACTGTCAGAAACCTAGTATCAGCATGTGCTAATATGACGGGAGTTAGTGAATCAACAATCTTCTTAGGGAAAGAAAATCTGGAACTGTAGCCCCTCCTATACAGTCGCCAGGAAGAACACCTACACAAATTGCTAAGGATGTGAAAAGTATCATTTAAGAAGAAAAGTACATAATTTTTATTTCAATAGAGAGATCCCAACATTAGATAAAATTGTAAATGCTGTAAAAGAAGACGAGACTTTACCCAACGCAGGAAGAAAAAAATGGTGGCAAATTTTACAGCAATTAAATTATTCTTGGTAAAAACACAACCGAAAGAAAAGAAACCAAAAAAAAAAAGGAAAATAAGAACGTACCATAAATTGTTACAATTTTACGACCCTATTGTGAAAGGTAAAAATTAGGGGTGTACCAATCTATAGGTACAGTGTTTAAACTACCTGTATTGTTACTAAAAAGATATACTTTCAGGCGAAAAATAATAATATGTTCACCCGGTAAGCTAAAATTTGTGTTTTGCATTTTTAAGAGTATCCGACCGATATTTCTAAAATCTTATTCCAAGGTCGCCATGCGAGACGCGACGGGGCGAGAAAATATCCGAAATTTTCTTCGTCAGCCTGCTGGTTATCGTCGTTAACTCTTTTAGCGCATTTAGGTATTAAACAGCGATCTTTCTCTTCACTGTCGGAGCGGTACTACATAACATGATATATTACGCTTAGTATTTTCAAAGCAAATTACCCTCTTGATCGTTAATGTTTTTAATATTACTTTAAATATGTTTGCAAACAAAAGAGTATTCCTTAATATATCGATATAAAGATTATTCGGAGACCGAAAAGTATGGCCATTATGTAGCTAATATTTGAAATAAAAAAATGCGAATAAAAATATTTAGTTCAAGCTTATATTGGTATTTTCTTTAAATCGAGGGCTTAGTTATAAAATTCGTTCTTAAATTTTGTCGTAAATGTTATCCTATATTTAAAAAAACTTATGTGGCCCTTCAACGCCTTCGTAGATACCGCTCGAGCCGCAAAGCTATAAGAAAATGTGCGAAATAATATTCCTCCGCTTACTACATATCGTGCTTTTACCAAACAAGTGCACGCGAACGATGACCGATTCTGAAGATCGCAAGAAACCAGTCGGCAGCGCGGTGTTCTGGGTTTCACAGAAATCAAAGACGCCGACATTTGCAGGTAGCAAATCATTTGTGTAAAAAATATTCGTTCATTCGTTAGTGCATCAGTCAATTAACATTAGGGTATTTGTCAGCTTGAGCTAACTAACGATTTTCTGACAGTGGGTTCTAATACGCGAAGAGTGAAAAATAATTTAAAAAAAAATAGAAAATTGGCCTAAAAAAGGAATGTAAAATTATTTTTTTGTAAATTACAAAAATGTTATAAATTTTGTTAAATGGTAAAATTCTGCACTAACATTCTTAACAAAAATATTTTTGAAATTCTGGGTAGATTTCAATGTATGCAGGTAATAAATTAAAATGTTTGGCAGAAATTTTAGACCGAAGAAGTTTATTATTTAAAAATGCACATTTAATGAAAAAGTACAATCATGATGCATGTCATCACTTGCATATTTAAAGGGATCTGAACCCCTACCCGAAAGCCTTTTTTTCGCATTAAAATTAAATACATGTCAAATTTTCAAGTTGTGCATGTTAAATTATTACTAGGATATTTAGTACCATACGGTAAAGATAGGTGACTGGCTTGCTAACAGGCCACTGTCACTTGAGAAAACATCCTCAGAAAATGGGAGTCTACAACGGACCCATAGAATGTAGGCTTTGCGGCGAAGAGGATGAGACCGCCTCTGATATCATTTACAGCTGCGAAGCACTAACCCAACGAAGATTTAAAATCTTCGGGAATATTCAACGCGGGGATAACCTCCCGCATGACAAACTTGTTAGGAAACTATTGGACCTCTTAGAAGGAACAAACCTTTTCTAGCAAGACTGGGGAGTAAAATAAGCCAATTTAGCCAATAGGCTGCAGTGCAAGAAGCTCAGGCTATTATACGCCTGACCCCCGCCTTACACCAACGAACCAACCATACGGTACCATAAATGTACAGTTAAAAGGTAAAATGCTTGTTTCCTTTAATTAATTTTACTTTTAACAACTTCATTTTAAGATGTCCTATATTTTTTCTGTGTTGGTTTTTATAATACTATATCTTACAGAAAAAAAAGTTGGCAACACCAGCTGTATTTCTTTGTTTTCTTTAAAACCAAAAAAAAAATGTTAGGTACTTACTAGCTTTTTACCGCAAAAGGTTTTTAAAGAAAGATTTAAGGTAGGTACTAATAGTACTTAAAAAGCATTAAAAATAAGTTCTTGTGGACAACTTCCACAGGTTTTAGTACAGAATTTCAAATTTTATTTCTTTATAGCCTATTAATATATTTTGCGAAAAGTGAAAAATTAAAAGCTTTTTCGCTAGTTTCCATCAATTCGCGGACATCCTCTACATAATAAAATTTAGAAATACGATAGTTCATTACCATAGTAGGCCTATCCAAACGATACAATACAAAGGTCGTCTATTATATTTGCCTACTATGTATTATACCCGCACGGAATGTGTTATGGATTCCTAATTATTGATTTAAAATAAATCAAAAAAATTAACATAAAATTGAAAATAGATGTTTTTATATTGTTTTTGGTATATCAGACTGCATAAATAGATTAAATTAGAAAAGTACTGAAAATATTTTCTTCAAACATTGCAAATTCATATTTTTTGATGTGCCCTCTTTACCTAAAACTTTGTTTCTATTACTTCCGGTTATACCGGAGAAGATATTTATTTTATATAATAGGATATTATATAATGATATTATTACCCAACAAACATTTAGAGGTTTGGCGACCTCTAATTTGGAGAAAATAACCTATTTAAGTAAAAATAGTATATTTTTTACCTCCAAATCGGCTTTTTGGACGAAACGGTCAAACAAACTAACTGTTTGATCAAAACAAAGTGATTCGAACTTATTAATACGTCTTCAAAGTAGGAAAAGATAAGAGGCCCAAGAGATGGTCCAAGAGAGTAGTTGTAAATTGACTTGATAGTTAGGTCTAAGGAAAGTCAGTAAAAACGCCCAACCAGGTTATTTTTGGCCTTAGATTGGGCCTTCAAGCCCAAAAATCTTTTAGGCCCATAAATGAAGAACAAATTACTTCGTTTTGTCTTTAATATATCTTCATGGCCAGGTTATAATGTGAACATTTTCTGAGGTGAAG
Source organism: Polydrusus pterygomalis (assembly GCA_963969555.1). Lineage (NCBI taxonomy): Eukaryota > Metazoa > Arthropoda > Insecta > Coleoptera > Curculionidae > Polydrusus > Polydrusus pterygomalis. The sequence goes on from OZ018385.1 coordinate 53,244,476, forward strand.
TATACCCTATATTAGTCTTACATTTAAAATAATTTTTTATAGCCAAATAGTCCTCTTAACTTGTCCTCAAAGTGACTTTAACCAAGATATAAAACCGTATCTTCCAAAAATTAGATTTTAAAGAGATTCTGCCTTAGAAATCTTTAATGGTGATTGTAACGTTCATTGCACTGTGGTAATCTCCCGCTTGTGGGGAACATAAAAATAATCCAAGGAGGAGCTTGACCCTCTCCTTTTTAAAACCGCCACTATTTTAAAATAATCAGTTTCCATTTTTTCGGCGAAATAAAAGGAGTCGCGTAGGAGCTATACAAAACGGCGGAAAAAGAAATAGCGTTATACGTTTATATTCGAACTCGGCCAGAAAGTTAGGTTAGTTAGATTATAATGATAGTGCAAGACATTTCAGCGACCCCGATAGAAACATTTTATGGAGCAACATACATATAAGCCCTGCAGTATTCTTTAAAACCTCAAATTATGCTTCGTATACACTTACACTTATTATAAATTTATGCCATATAAACGAATATTCCTCCTAATTTAGACTTATCTAGACAGAAGGTTCAAAATAGGAAATTTTCTCCCAACATAACCTAATACGGGGCTGACTTATAGGTACATTTTTTTTATGGCCCAAACACAGGAAATCATGACCTTTAGAAAAAATATTTTACTAACGCCATATTTTTTTAATATGGTGTATTATTTTCAATTAATTTTGTTAAATTACTTGTAACACTAAAACAATAACAAATATATTACAAAAACCCAGCACATAACCGAGCTAACTTATTCGTCCAAGCGCAAAATATTGTCCATATTTTAAATTTCTCGTATTTTCAATTTTAATTTCCCTTTTCTTTTTTTAATTGAATGCCTTCTTTTTGGGGCGCGGTTAGTTTTTCAAGGTAAAATTGAAATCTATAGGAAAATTTTTTACGCGCACCTAATTTTTCACCTCACATCGATGAAATAATTATTTTTAAAAGTAGGTACCTATATATTATATACTACCACTCCCTTTTAAAAATCAATAGCGGCTGACATTACATGTTCTGATTTAAGTAAACTCCTGCCTCCTGCGCTTTGATAAAAATAAAAACAACATACTATTTTCATCTTTTTCTAAAATTGTGGTTATGGTTTTCTATAAACTTCATAGCCCATAACAGGCCCAACATAGGCCCACAAAGGTTAAATACAGGTGAAAAACACCTCTTTACTACCACGAAGAAGACTACTTGGCCTTGTCTATGAAGCCCAATTCTCCTAATGACAGGTGTTTTTTACTAGTTTATTACCTTGGTTTTATTCCCCACTAGGTGATAAAGTGGTATAAATTACTAACCTTTGACTATGTAAAGCGGCCTGTCGGGCTTTATAGTATAGGTAAAAGTCACCTTTTTTAGAAATATTATTATAATTATTATTATTACTATTATTTTTTTAAGGAAAAAATTTAACTTTTTAAATGCTCATTTCTTAAAAACTATTCCGTTTAGACATTTATTATAAAACTCGACTTGTTCCTGAGACTTCTGAAAAAAAAAACAACACTCTGTAAAAAACGATTGCGTACCCGTACTTATGTATGTAACGACAAGTAAAATAATATTAGTTGAAAAAATTGAAAAAATGCTTTGGGGAACAACGAACAAACCAGTTGCAATATACCTTTTAGCCACGCTTCATGATATGACTAGGCTTTTCATGAAATGACGGATTTCACTATCAGACTACGACATATACACGACTAAGTTGGTTACATTTTAATAAATACTTTAAAATATGTTTAGCTCTGTCCATTATATTCACAGTAAAATTTTTCTATAAATTTCCCGATAATTGAAAAATCTGCTCGACTCGATTTTTTGAATTATAGAGGGGCGGAGACGTTTTGTGCCAGGCTATTTCCTTGTCGTTCTTCGTTCTTCTTTCTTATTTTTCACACTGTTTTTTTGGCTAACCCCAGTATACAAAGCAGCCCTAGCAGTACTTGATGTAACTGGCAATTTAAAACATTTATTTTTAGCCTCCTTATCGCAAACACTTAAAACACTTGCCACTATTCGCTTGCTTTACATATAATTATTGTTTTTTCGTCTTTACTTGCTATTGTGTACCACTACTGATGTCGCGTTGTCCGCGAGAATTGGACGAAATGCAGCGAGTCGTCGATGTTTTTAACAATGATAATATATTGATTTACACCGACCATTTGCGCTGGTCCACTGTTCGGCTCGGCAGATTACGCGTTGTTGCGCGATCGTCAAGCGATCTGACTTGTGAGACATGTGCTATTGTTTTAAATTGAAAGGGATTAATAAATTAATATCGTAATAAGATCGGTTTAGATCGGTAATGCCTAAAAATAACTCCAGATTTATTGCAGCAAAAATTCCTCACCAAATACGCCATTGATAAAAAAGTTATTGCAGAGGGGTAATATATTGCGCAACAGTGTAAATACCCGCCCACATTCTTTATTCATTTTTTTCTTTACGGATGCATTCTTTTAATGGTAGGGGTAGGACCAACAACCCCTGGAGTTATTGGTAGGACCATAAGAACTAAACTTTATTTAGATTTAACTAAATATCAAAATAAAATTTAGTTGGCCATTTTAGAAAGAAATAAACCCATTTTAGTTGCTGATTTACATGATTTGGGTAGATACACTATATATATTTTTTAAGATTACAAAGCCTTCAAAAAACTAAAATTCAAGTTAATAACTGACAACGCCAATGTGAAAGGTCATATTATTATAATGATGTAATTATATCAACTTTTTATTATAAGATTTTGTTTCCAATTAGAGATTATTATTAATTAACTGTGAGGAATTATGTTATATTATTTCTAAATCTAAACTTAATTATTTATAAAATAAATGCAAATTAAAACTTACAAAATATTTTTTTGAACACCCTATAGAAATGTCCACAAATTTAAAATCACCATAATAATATATGAGTAAACTTTTAACACGTTAGCATAACACTGATGCGTGCTGAAAACTGTGATAAGTTAAATATATTCGAAACGTCGACCACCCTACTTGCTGAATTTTTCATAATCAACGCAAGCGAAGCGTAGGATATAGCCTACTAGTGCTTAGAAAATAATGTTTTTATCTTTAGACGTACCACCCCATGTACACAATGTGTAGCAAAAACCAAATGTCGATTTTCAACAAAGACAAATTCTTTTCATTTGATTTCAGAGACCAAAAACATTGCGTTCTCTTGACCTGAATCCTGGCCATGTTTATTATTGGATTTTTAAAAACTTTTTAAATTTGGACTCTACAGAGATTGGAGAATGTGCGAAAGTTGTTTTTATTAAAAAAAAAAAATTTCAATATTTTTAACAATCCAATGAACTTAAGTATTTATTTTCCGGGTTTTCATTGGCTAATATCTTTTTCTTCGAATTTTTTTTCTGCATAAAAATAACTTTCGCACACCCACATAGATCCTACCTTTCCATTGGTAACTTTTTTTTTCTGATAATTTTCTTAGTTTTTTTGTAATTCGGGTCAAAAAGAACAGCAATTTAACATGGCAAATTTAAGCGCGGTCGGATCCACTTAATGAGGATTCTTAGCTGTCAGGCAATAGGCAGACAGATTTTCAATAAAAAAATATGGCATATTATTATCCAATATAGCTGCCGAAATTTGGATTTTTACAGAATTTTTGAGTAGGTTTTTTTTTATTGTAGCGTATCCACGTTCTTATGTTACATAACGAGTTGAAGCGCTAAACCGGTCGATTTCTATTCTTCGACGTCCCCGCATCAACAACGTTGAACGAGCGCGGGCTTCTAGAACGGAATTCGCAACATTTTCTCCGCGGCCATACTTAAACTTATTTCCGATATACCTACTTATTTTTAATTAGTCACTTTTATTGCTGTTACGTAATCGTGTGTATACAGGCACGTACTGGGGGGGAACAGTACCCCCCCCCCCCCCAGAGCCAGTTTGTGTACTCAATTAATGCATAAAATTTAGGCCTGAAATATGTTTATGTTTAAAAAATGTGTCTGCATACTTACAACGAACACTCCTATTAAATTTCGAATCAGTGATTTCTGCCCACTGTGAATGTTTGTTATAAACAAATCGGGCAAGGGACGACACCGGGTTTGTTTAGATTTAAATTTTATGCTTGTTTACAAGGTTTGATGCAAAAATTCAAAAAATATCGTTTAACGAGATTCCCGTGAATTTAATAAAAATCGAAAATATCGATCGATATCTTACCATTAGTTCATTTGATTATTCAATTTCCATGCGAAGGCAACGATCATTTTATAGAATAAAAATATGAATCGGTATTTTGTCATGGTTTCTATTTCTTTCATCTTGCCTAAATCGTATTAAATTAGTTGATTCGTCAAGCATAGCTCCCTTTTTTTATTGTTATATTGTTGTTTTGTCGCTTTTTATGAAATTATGGTTTTGGTTACGAAATTGAAACATTGAACTTAAGAAAATAAACTTGGGAATTGTTTTAAAATAAAACAGTTATTTTAAATAAGTATAATGTACACATTGAGTAGGTATAAGTACTTTTATATTTACTTTGTTTTTTTCAATTAAAATTTATTTTTTATTTATTTCCCATGTATTTTCAAGGAATTATTAAGAACCGCTGACAATACAATAATCTAATACGCAAAAAATTCTCCTGTCAAATTTTGACAGCTATCAGTATGTCAAATTTTGACAGCTATCAGTATGTCAAATCGTTAAAAAAAATGATATTAATGAAAAAACTATAAGGTCGTATGTATATTGACGGTGGAAAGTTGAAAAAAATACGCAAAAAATTCTCTTGTCAAAATTTGACACCTGTCAATGTCAGAATTTTCAAAAATTTGCAAATATTGTTCTTCTCTTATAATTCGGCATTAATGATCGGGTTTGTATGTTTGTCTGTTTGTAACCGACTTGTTTGAACCCGATTTTGACCCACTTTAAACGGTTAGATTTAATTTAAATTTTGTAGACTTATCAAGAACCGCTGACAACACAATAATCTACTCAAAAAAAAATTTTTTCTTAACAATAACTCAAACTAAAAAATGAAAAATAAATATAGTTTAAAATCATTCTTGAAATTCTTAATATAGGCAGAAAAGAATAATGAACGATAAACATTAGTATTATTATGAAAGAAGCGGGGGGTGCTCGATATACGAAAAATATAGCACAAAGCGCCCCACGCTTTTTTCACAATAATACTAATGTTTATCGTTCATTATTATTTTCTGCCTATCTTAAACATTTCAAGAATTATTTTAAACTATATTTATTCTTGTTATTTTTTCTTTATTATTGTGGATTGTGGGTGTTTAATATTTGCGGATTTCTAGTTTTTGTGTAGTTAGGTGAATTGTGTTTGTGCTTCCTTGAATTGATTACTTATTGACTCGGTTTGAAATATAAAGAAAACATTGACTATAGAACCGAAAGTTGTAGGATTTTATTTTGCCCAAATAGGGGTAAAACACCGGGTATTTCGTATTTTCAGTAAGAATGAAGTAGTGAAGGTCCTTGACAATGTAATTTTATTCCCGCTAATGCCCTCTCATTCCTTGCAGCTATACTCTGTACTGTGGAACCCTTCCGCGACTATACATAGTCAATTTTATTTTTGAAATACCCCCGGTACAGTTCACCAGAAGCTTACATAATGAAAATTAGGTATTGGAGTAATCGCTTTCATCGAAATATCGATCAAGCAACACGGCCTTTCGTTTTCGAGATCAAGCATTAGCCTTGCTATTGGGTTGGGAAAGCGGTCGACCGTGCAATCAGATCGGTACCAAAGTACCATGCAGGTACTGTGGAGATTTCGTTTATTGTTTTTGTTTACCTTTCGTTGAATGTGAAGCAATAACCTACCGTACGAGCAAAAACTATTTGCATCAAAGAGGGCCTTGCATCTAAGGACGTAATGCTTAGCCGCAGAGCTTAATACCCGTTGGGTGTCAGTAACTACCTGAATTAACAATCAATCAGTTATTCCGTCATATTTGACAGTCGTTACAAGTAATTTGATTCATCGCTAATTTTTCCAATTTCTTGAAAAATTTACACAATAGGCTTTACGGAACAGCACAAAACGTTCATGGCTGAAGCGTATTTTCGAAAACGGGTTAGAGTAAATGGTGAGTGGCAATACAATCCGGGTTTGTGCATGGACGATTTTCACGAACATTTTCCTAACGTTGCTTTTATTGCTGGGGATTTTTATCATCGCCTGAAAAAAACCGTGGCTGTGTTTAGGGAAACAGGTTCTATATAACACAAAAAAGGAGCAGGAAGACCATCTGTAAAGACAGATCAACTTGTTGCAAACGTTCGTGAAATAATGCAAAATACGCCAACAAATTGTATAAGACGCCTGTCCCAAAAAGTGGAAAGATCTTATGGAACATGCAGGACTATTCTTAAAAAGCAGCTAAATTTACTCCCTTATAAAGTGCAAGTATTCCAAAAAATACAAGCCGCAGGAATAACTCTCAATGGTTTACCCAAAATTTATTGGAAAGAAATGCGTGGAGCATGGCGGTGGCCAATTTCAGCAATTTATTTAATTCTTTTTCTTTTCGCATATATTCTTACTTTGTTAATTTTGTAAACAACAAAAATAAATTTGTATTTGTCTACTTATTTTATTACTCATTAGTTTGGCATATCATGTCATAATATGAATTTGACAAAATTTTAACCTAGATTTGGTTAGATATATCGTCCCCATATCATTGTGATCTAAACCAAGACCTACGTTTTTTAATCCAAGCCCTCTTTAATGCAAATAATTTTTGCTCGCACGGTATACTACTACTACTATACGCCCTTAATAGAAAACCCTAGTTTTGCAGGGTTTCGACAATGTTATAAAGGTGCAAAATATATCTACTATTGCCAGGTAGCACTCTCGGTACTATTTATAAGAATACTGCCGTGATCGAAATCCTGATTTGCCTGCAACGCCGCTTAATTAATTCAGAACGTACCTACTTCCTATATTCCTGCCATTAAACTTGTAATATGTAATTGTTTCAGCGTTGCATGCGATAGTTCTGTTCTAGGCTAAGGTAGTACCGTACTTTCTTTTTATTACGTACTATCGATGATTATTCGAATAAAAATTACACAGAGAATGTTTATTGTATGTTATTTTAATTGGTGGAGAATGTGCATCATGCAAGATCTCTTGATCTAAGTTTGTGTGATTTTTTTTGTATTGTACACGTAAATCGTATAGTTTACAGTACGAAAACTGAGAAATAGCTTAAAATGTATATCAATAATAGGTAGGCATTTATCAGTAAGACCTATTCTGGCCTATATATACAGGGTGTCCGGAAATGGTGAGCAAAAAATTTAGGGGATAATTCTAGACCAAAAATAAATGCTATAACATTTTTTCGAAAATTGATTATTAGTTACAGGGTGTTAAAGGTAAAATTTGTTGCAATACTTTTTGCCACGCTCATAACATTTTGACGAAATCTCGTATATGGGGCTTTTTCGGGATGAGAAATACAAATTTGCCCACCGTTCTATCGCATTTTGTAGAGGGCGCCACATAGGAACGGTCCCAACATTTTTGTCCTACACTGTATGCGCATTTTGACTGAATATTTTTATTCTCCTAACCTTTTGACATAAAAATGGTATACTACTTTTGTTTCTATAAATCTAACCGTTTTCGAGAAAAACGCTAAAATAACATTGCTTACATGTGATGAATACGAAATTATTTTAATTTAATTAATTTAATTTTTTAAGAATAATTAATTTATGCATTGAAAAAAAAAGGACGTCACTTTGAACCTTTGATTTGAATGTTTAATTTATTGTGTTTTAAAACTGCAAATAAAATTTAACTTTAACACCCCGTAACTCCGTTAATATAATCAATTTTTGAAAAAATGTTATAGGAAGAGATAGCATTTATTTTCGGTCTAGAATTATCCCCTAAATTTTTTGCTTATCATTTCCGGACACCCTGTATATATCAATATATCTACTTGATATATTAACTCAAAATACTTTAAAAGTTGTTCTTCCAAAAGAGGAACAAGCACAATGCAATAAAAAATACATAACCTACATAGGTACGATTATTGTACCAACACTATCTTCTTTAAGGTTCTTATATAAAGTTAAGGTTGAACATAAACAGAATTTAAAAACCCAAAATTTCATTTTTACCAAAACCTGTTTTAAGTAAGGTTCAATTCTGTTCAGGTTAAGATCTAAACATTTTTTCAAAAAACATACACTAAAGGCTTTGTTGAACTTCTAGGAATTCCAAAATAGGACCTGAAATGTATTTTCTTTCAAACTTGTTTAAAACTATATTATTATATTGTTCTAGCTTACGTTATTTGTTAGTTCCTGAGATACATATCCCGTCTCTGTCAACTGACGAACGGACAGATGAACAATAAATATGAATTGGCGTAGAAAGGTTGCATCCTGAGCGCCCTCTACACAAGGAAATTGAATTTGCTAATAACATTTTAACGTACTTTAACAATACCATAAATTATAAGACGACAATTAACCAACCTTAACGAAAATTTCACTTACATAAGTTTAACATAACTTAATCTTCGCTTTGTAAAACGCGCGTTTATAGCCAAATTCTGTGTTTCATTATTACCGAGTTATATAATTCGGTTTTAGGTAGGCTATCTATTATTTTTAGCGCTTTCATGATATTAATAATGATAATTATTATAATTAACATAGATTTTTTCGGTTATTAATTTAGTCCAAGGTTACCTGTCGCCAATTATTTCGTTATATTTGACATAATATTTTATGGGTTAGGCTTTTTACATTACATTGTATCACCTGTTCTTTTATATATTTAAAATTGCTTTTCGTAGTAAGTGATTTATTTTCTTACATATTATAAAAAATATTTTTCTTTGAAGCTGTCTTTTGACTAATGGCCTTCAATAAGAATCTGACAGTTTAAGATTGCCTGTCACTTTCCGCATATAGGCAGTCATGATTTTTATATAATCATTCTAAGTATTGGTACTTCACTTACTGAAAATGAGTAGGAAAAATGGGCCGTTAGAGCTCTTCTTTTTCCGTATAAATAAAGGAAAAATGTGTGCCCATTGTAGTAAGTTACTAAAACAATAAATTAAACATTCAAATCAACGGTTCAAAGTGACGTCCTTCCTCTTCAATGCATAAATGCTTCTTCTTTAAAAATTAAATTAAAAAATAATAAATTAAAATGATTTAGTATTCATCGCAGGCAAGCAATGTTATTTTAGCGTATTTTTCGAAAACTGTTAGATTTATCGAAATACAAGTAGTATACCTTTTTTATGTCAAAAGGTTAGGAGAATAAAAGTATTCAGTCAAAATGCGCATACAGTGTAGGACAAAAAAGTTGGGACCATTTAAAGTATAGGCTCCTATGTGGCGCCCTCTACAAAATGCGAAAAAACGGTGGGCAAATTTGTATTCCTCATCCCGAAAAAGCCCTATATATGAGATTTCGTCAAAATATTATAAGCGTGGCAAAAGGTATTGCAAAAAAACTGCAAATAAAGTTAACTTTAATTTAATTTAAGTTAATAATCAATTTTCGAAAAAAAATTTATAAAAGAGAGCATTTATTTTCGGTCTCGAATAGCCCCTAAATTTTTTGCTCATCATTTCCGGACACCCTGTATAAGTAACAATATAACAGAAAATATTCTACACGCAAAAAATCCAAGACGCGAATAACCGTACAAAGAATGAATAAGGAAAATGGACATTTTGTCGAAAAAATTTAATTGGAAAAAGCTGTGTTCAGAAATCCCTAATAGTGACGTAGGTATAGCAGGTAATTTATTTTACGCATGATAAAAGTTTTCTTGCACAATAATTCATTAACACATTGGTTATTTTTTTCCAAAAATGTTTTACGCTCTCTTGAACTTCCTCGTTTTAATGCAAAGTATTATTACTTTTTACTAGTTAATTATTTTCTTGGTTATTCATCTTCCTGGTGCAAGTTATTTATAGGCACTATACGTCAATCAAGTACCAGGCTGGATTGAAAGGCGAATAACTCGCCATGATATTCTCCGAAATGTTTTTGGACTTGGAATTTAAGCTTACATTTTGACAATGGCCGAAACGCGTGTGAGGATACTGATTAAATTTGTGAAACATAACAAGTAGTTATTATTTTTTCTTCCTGTGCAATGGTACAACAGTTTCACCAAGCATGTAGCCCAACACAAATTAATTACACATAATCATGTGTTGTTCAAGAAACCTTTTAACACGACGCCGACGGGTGGCTGAATGCGAAAAAATCTACTTTGTGCATTTTTCCCGATTCCCGATGAAAATGCGTGCGGAGTGGTCATACTTTCTACACTCTTTAAAAAAATTAGAGTTTGCTAAGCAACATTTTCTTCTATATAATTTTATTTATTAAAAGGAAAGAAAAACACAAAGTCTTCCTCCACAAAATGTAATAGAATAAAATTCTTATTTCAAGGGTACTGAGGATTTCCTCAGTACCTACCCCAAAAATGCCTTTTACGTAATAATATTATTATAACTACAATTACCCTCATAATGTCTTAAAGACATAGGTATGTTCGATAATTTTTTAAGAAGGTTTTAAATAATCTTCGACTCCTTTTTAGAAGGGTTTTCTTCTTCCCCATTTTACTTGGCTGGTTTGCGCCCCTTTAATAACTTTTTCAATACTCAGTATGGTTTAACCATTATCAATTTCCTTCATAATATCATACACTTCAAGTTTTAAATCCATTATAGCTCCATTTAGGTTCTAATTTTCAATTTTCTCTTTTGCTAATAACATCAGCATAAAATAAAAAAAAAATCTGTCTCCTGAGGATGAACGTTTCTACGTTCGAAACATGTAGAGACCCTTACAATAAGAATTTTATTCTATTAAATTTTGTGGAGGAAGACTTTGTGTTTTTCTTTCCTTTTAATACTTTCAACTCCACTTTAAGTATGGACTATTTCTTCAAATTAATTTTATTTATATTTATATAATTTTAGGAACATTTAGATTTGCTTACCTCTCAAGAACTACGTAAATTGATCCATTTCTTAAAACCAATTTAGGGCGAAAGGCAACTGCTTCGAAATTTTAGAACACTTCACCTTTTTCAACACCTTGAAATAAAGATATTTCCAAACTATTAAAAAACAAGGACAATTCAAATTTGGTCTAATAAAATGTGCTTGTTTTTTATAATCTAGCATAATATGGAGTAGGTACGTCCTGGCAGAGCCATATTTACAGCTTATGTAAAAAAATCTCTACCTAAAGAAAATTTGAAAACGAATTTAAAAATAATATAAAAAAAGTGATATATTTTAATTTTCTAAAAATACTTAATTAGACCAATCAGAACTCACGCAATATCAATCCAACCCGGTACCAGAACGAAAGTAAAAGTCGAAAAGCGTCGCAAAGACTGACTCCGACGTCTGGGTCGGTCTTCTCGGAGCTTTTTGGAACCGTCTTCGGGGTGGGGAATTCGGACCCGCTGATACGAGTACTCGAGATTCGCGTGGTAAGTCGATTTTTGGTGGAGCGGCGCAACGTAGGAAGTGGGTTTCTGGTGTTGTTATCGATCAGTGGAGCACGGATAATTATTATTATGGTATAAATAATGGTCGAGTTTGAAAATTTAATGAAAAGCTTAGTCTATTTTACACAACACCTTGAATAGAAGCCATGAAGTGACATCGGGCAACGCCGCATCAGCTGGGAGTTGCGGATCCACAAGCTATTATTACTGCGCGCGGCAACGAGTTTTTTTTTATTCTTTTTGATATTTTTTGTGTTTTTTTGGCTCTGTGGCCACTGTATTGATATTGAAAAATGTACAGGGTTTTTCCGTATATTTTGGAGCACCCCTGGAGCTTTTATTTGAAGACTTAGAAAAAACTTTAAATTACCAAAGCTGCATTATTTCTCCTGAACTGCCAGAATTTGTTATTGGACAAAACAAATGAACATCGTAAATTTGTTTAATAATGCCAATGTCGATTTTTTTAAATGGAACACCCTGTATATTAATTTTTTTTTTAACTCCTCACTCTTTTCTGATTACAAATATGTATATATGTTATATGTATGTTTCATAAATTATTATCATTATTTATATTAATTATTGTTACTGAATAAGCATTATGTTCTATCATGTTTTCCTCACACCAATATAGATTTTCTAATCCGCAATATTTTGAAATGCAATTTTGCCTAAACGACTAAAGTAAACATATAACATATATACATATTTGGAATCAGAAAAGAGTGAGGAGTTAAAAAAAAATTAATATACAGGGTGTTCCATTTAAAAAAATCGACATTGGCATTATTAAACACATTTACGATGTTCATTTGTTTTGTCCGATAACAAATTCTGGCAGTTCAGGAGGAATCATGCAACTTTGGTAATTTAAAGTTTTTTCTAGGTCTTCAAATAAAAGCACCAGGGGTGCTCCAAAATATACGGAAAAACCCTGTACAAAAAAGTAATAAATTATAAAAATATAGGTATTACACTCTCTTCACCTGCTTTTAAAACACTTTTATAGTTAGAGTTACACCCAGGAATACAGCAGGGGCTTGGCATGTTGATAAATAAACAAACTAAAAGAAAAAAATAGTACTAGGTATCTAGAATCTAGAGGTATCCTACCTACTTATGAACTATCTCTACTAGTGATATTTTTGAACTAATTCACATATAACTTCAAGTTAAATAAACACTTCAATATTTAATAAATTAACTGTAGCCACAAAACAATAAAGTTTATCCCAAAGAGCTAACTAGAATACAAAAACACACCTTTTAAATTAAAACAAATAAAATTCTGCCGCCATTTATAAGACCCGTAAACAAACCGCCCTGGGCCGGCCAGGCCCCAGGCTGTTGGGATTTTTCACTTTATTAATGTTATTAGAGCAAACCCGCACCAAAAATGTTCATCAGTATTTTGTAGAGGTTCTTAGCAATCATGTCACTTAAATTTTCTATTAGATATGAAACGAAAACCGGATAAAATACAAATTAATACGAGAAACCGCAAAATTAACACCTAGTTCGCGCGTGAATTACATACTAAACCATGGCTAACCTCAAAAAGTCACATGACACATTAATCTTCAAGCAGTGTTGTCGATGTTTCTGTTTCACGGCTTCTGTCAAGTTGGTTGTGCTATTTTATATAAGGTAAGGTGGGGCAAGTGCCACTTTGGGGCAAGAGCGCCTATGACGTTTGGAACTGTAAAGGTTAGTCAATTCTTGAATTTTTTCCACCGACACTTTCTTTGTACTCTGGCAAGTACTTTGTAATAGAATTCAACGCGCCATTTTTGTCTCCATTCCGTCTGTAACCAACAATCGCGTGGTGTGATGTTTTTGCTGTTGTGGTGAGTAAACAAATAAAAATATAGTGATAAGTGTGTGTATGCATATTTTGTAAATATATGGTGGAAATATATTTAATTTGAGGCTTATACAGGGTGGCCCTTTAGTGTGGCAAAGTACAATAGCTCCGTTACTATTTCAAATACATTAAAAATATTAATACAAAAGTTGAAGGGCAGTAAGTGACTTATAACGTAAAATTATTTTTAACTCTATAGGGTGGCTCAAAAAAGTGGAACAATAAAAAATGTACTTTTTTCAAATAGAACACCGTGTATATTTTTTCATTTTTAAATTCCACATAAAATTATAATTATTTTTTATTAAATACATTATTAGTCTATACTTTATAGTTTCCGAGATATTGACTCTTGAAAAGTGACATTTTTGAACTTTGACAGCTTCTAGCTTTCTAACAGTACGTCTTAGAGCAAAACGGCTTACATGTCCCTATCTTTAATTTTTATTATCTTCCCAAAAAAATCAACTTCCGGTTAAACCGGATGTTACTCGAAAGCAGGAAATATAGTTGTTCCGGTTTAACTGGAAGTTGATTTTTTTGGGAAGATAATAAAAATTGAAGATAGGGACATGTAAGCCGTTTTGCTCTAAGACGTACTGTTAGAAAGTTAGAAGCTGTCAAAGTTCAAAAATGTCACTTTTCAAGAGTCAATATCTCGGAAACTATAAAGTATAGACTAATAATGTATTTAATAAAAAATAATTATAATTCTATGTAGAATTTAAAAATGAAAAAATATACAGGATGTTCCATTTGAAAAAAGTACATTTTTTCTTGTTCCGCTTTTTTGAGCCACCCTATAGAGTTAAAAATAATTTTACGTTATAAGTCACTTACTGCCCTTCAACTTTTGTATTAATATTTTTAATGTATTTGAAATAGTAACGGAGCTATTGTACTTTGCCACACTAAAGGGCCACCCTGTATGTAATAGAATAATGAGATATATAATTGATTTTAATTTGCTTGGTGGAATTTAGGTTATGTTGGGGGTCGCAGTTGCCCCATGAAAATGTGCGATTGGGGCAAGTGCGACTTTTGCCAGTGGGGTAAGTGCGTTTTGTGGGTGCACTTGCCCCTTGTGAAATTTTATCCAAAAATACGAAACTATTGTATCTTAGATATTTTTTATAGATCTATACTTTTCAATATGGTTCGAAGCTATAAAATAAAAACCGATCGTGGCAATAAGTACACCAAAGAAACTCTTCAGCAAGCTGTGAGCGATATAAAAGCATCAATACTAACTAATAAAGAGAGCCAGTGAATTATATAATATTCCCCTGAGTACTGTCAAGGACCATGTTAAAGGAAGAAGAGATCAAGAAAAGATATATTTTTATTTTTCCTCCTGTGCAAGATTGCTGGCCGGTTCCTGAGAACGACATTATTTTAGTATTACCTAACCCGAATATTATCCGCAGAGGTGAAATAAGTTTTGAAGTTTCATTTGCTATGTACAATGTCCAGTAAATACGTTTTTTTTGTTATAAGAATGCTGCTTTTTCTACTTTAGAATAACATTTTTATATTTTTTGCACTTACTATAATATTTAAGGCTAACTTACAATATTTTGTTTAAAGAATAAATTTTATAATAATGTTTTTTTTTTGTTCATTTTCTTTCTTGACAAAAAGTTTGCTACTTGTAAACGATGAGAGATAATTAAAATTTGCAAAAAGTTTCAATAAACTATACAAATTAGTTAAATGCACTTGCCCCGTAAATGCATATATATATATTTAGATTACTCTTTAAACCACAAACACGCACTTGCCCCATCGGGCGGGGCAAGTGCGCTACTACAATATTCCTAAAAATCATAAAAGTTTCAACTTTGTTCATTTCCACCTGATATTGAATTGATTATCTGGAAAAACTATACGAAGCATCCAAAAAAAAATTTAAACAAAATAGCTTAAAAATATGTTTTTTATTAATTTTTAAAGTGTTACTAATATATTTTGGGGGTGCAGTTGCTCCACCTTACCCTAATTCGATTTTTTGATTGATATTCGTATGCAACCGTATCAGTTATTTGTATTAGATACAAAAAAACTTGTTCGTTTGTATGGTTATTTTTATTTATCCCAAAAAAAAAAAAACTATACAAAATAAAATCAGTTCAACGTTTTTCTGTCTATGATTAACTAACAACTGCCCTCCCGCTTGATTCAATCTTCTTATATGCGCCCGAATGGTCACTCGAATGCTCGAGAGCGCTCCAACGAGAATCGAGATCTCCAATGTTCCAGTAACTTTGTTGCAGCCTTCTATCCATCGCCAATGGTGTCATTTAGCGTATGTATGTGTTTTTTGTTTCATCGTTGCTGTAGGAATCACTCGTTTGTGTATTTTTTCGTTTTTTAGGTATATTTCTATTATAATGCAAATAATATCGTAGCGGGCTTCATGTTGGACAGCTCTGTTGTAAACGATTCTTAGATTTAAGTGATTAGAAAATATCCAAGAGCGATCATGGACCTTTAGAAATAGTGGCTATTAAATTTAAATCAAAAATGATCGGGTCGTGATTCTTTTTCCATGCCCCCTGTATGTATAATTAGCAAAATTCTGCAAAATCCCAACAAAACAACAAAAAGAAACAGAAGTAACATATGGACAATATGTTACACCTTTCGTCTCGATAACAATGAATAAAATTATTATTTTTTCGATTTTACAATACTTTCTCCCAAATTTTTAATTACGTTTTAATGCGCATTATAAATCCACATTGGCGGCGGACAATTTTTTTTGGAAGGGGTCTCGAGTCTCCGTAAAAAATGCACTCTTCCATAAAATATAAATAAACTATTCAAACAAGTCCAAGCGCCCCCAAACCAAGCAGTACTTCTTGAGTTCACAGCCCCATTTCGAACACAAATGTCATCAAGTTATTGTGCATTCGCTAAATATGATCAAATAATCTTCTATTATTACTTATATTTACATCACACGCAACTTTGGTGTTACGTAATACCCGTTACCTAACAATTCGTTAAAACTTGGCCTACTTTGATCGGTTGAATTTTACCAGCCCAGGCCGAAAAAGACAAGAGAGTTCGCTATATATTACGAACGACGGTTCGTGTTCATCAGAACTTGGAATTTCTAAAGGAAAACATCGTGCTATAATTTTTTATGTTATTTTGGTGTGAAATTTTCTTACAATTTACCGTCTTGCGTTCTTGAATTAATAACCGGAAATATCTCCTCGAGCATGAATTTTTTAAGAAAATTCATGCTCTTGGAAATATTTTCGGTAGTGATTTAAGTATTAATTTAGTTAAAAAATTAGAAATATTACAAAAAAGGTTTCTAAAAATTATATTCAATAGAGATTATCTTTATCCTTCAAAAGCATTATATTCACAAACAAAAAAGTTTAACATAAGACAACTTTACATTTATGACATCTTAATATATTATTATACTTATATTATAATATATTCAAATATATTATATTTGAAAATAAAAACCTTATACAATTTAAAAACCATAAACATAATACACGCCATAAAAATGAAATAACCATAAAACCTAAAATAAATAAGTCCATATAGGACAAAAAATTTCAAATATTTATGTTTTTATATAAACGATTATTTACCAACAAAAATTAAAAAATTGATTTCATTAAAAAAATTAAAGTCGAAATAAAAACATGGATATTAAAAACAGACAATTTGAAAATATTTTTAGAAATGCTTTAATTAATTAATATTGTTCTGAATAATTTATATAAGCAATATTTTTTACTTAAAAATTATAAACTAAGTAATAATTTTATTATAGGTAATATATTTCTTCAAAAAAAGCTGCGTTTATACTGTAAATTAACATTTTTACTTTAAAACTTGATTTTTAATGCATATTTTTGATTTATGATTTTACATACTAAAACAAAAAATAAGATTTGCCCCTAACAATCTCAGCTTCAGGGGATTGAAGAATAAGTTTATCGAAGACAACATAAACATATTTATTATATTATTAAATTTTAAATAAATAAACTTACTTATTACTATTATTATTTATTATTACTAGAAAGATTACTAGTGAAAATAATGAAAGAAAATACGCCCTGTAATAAACACCTTCGAAACCTGCGATCTACATCACAACACAATTGGGGCTGAAGGTCGACCCTCCGGCATCTACCTGAATAATATCTCGAGCCTATCTACTCTTCTTTTCTATTTAACGTCTCGAAACAAGGATGCCATTATAATCAGTGGCGAGTGGCAAATAAAGAATTGCTCGGATGTTTTCAGACTTTCTGTTTTCGCGGCGACTTTTTAATTATTGTTTGTAGGAAAGGTTTGCGAAACACTAGGATAATTTTTGTTATCGAGATGTATTTTCAATAGGTTCGAATTCAGGATGTCAATTCTCATTTTTTACTTACACAAAGTAAAATAGACTATACTCAATCAAATATTTATCAATGTCTCTTTTGCGCATTGAAAGATTTTCCATTTAGTTTGCTAATGCTTATTGAACGGTCTTCATCTAATAAATATGTCGATAACACTTTAGGTTACGTAACACGTGCTACGTAACAATACCGTAAAGGAGAACACCTTGGCCTACGTGCATCGGTTAACGTAATGTAAACGTACTTTCGCGCCGTTGGTAAAAGGTGAAATTATTGCCCCCACCCACAGTACACGAATTCCTTTGAATTTACCGGGGTTGTGCAAAATTTCAAGTTTTAAAGAAAAATTGAGAGTTGAGAAAAGTTGTAAATTTCAAGAGTTGCTTACTGCTTAAAGTACTTACAATATAAACGCACAATTTTCGCATCCTTTACGATTTGTTAAACGAAAAAGTCTCTCACAAAAATATCCTGTAAAAAGGAGCCGAAATTACCGCCTGCAAATATTGCACAGGAGTGTATTCAGTATAAATATTTATTAATAGTTTATTTGCTATAAAATGTTGAATACAAGTATTTTTTTATAGTTTGCAAGGTAGGGGATTCATATTTTCGTGGACAGATTTTGAGATGTCTGCTTTTCCCCATGATTTAGTAGGAACTTCTTGAAACTGCCTGAAACATACTTTAAATATTTAGGGATAATTATTATTAATTCAAAATTAAAATTTTTTACATATTTTGAATGTATTTTTTTTTTTTTTTTTTTTTTTTTTTTTTTTTATTTTACGTCGGCCTTTTTCCGCAACGAGGCCAATCACCGACGCCAGGGAATTTGTTACACACTATCTGGTAATTTTGCCGAATCCCTCTTTGTCGAGGGTAGGGATCTTTAACGTGCCAACATCCATGACACGGGGCCCACAGCTTAACGTCTCTTCGAAAAGACGGCGCACCTCTTAAACCAAATTCCAAATTTAACATCGACGTTGCCGGCACCGGGAATGGAACTCGGGCCTACGATCTGTGAGGCCGCTGCGCTGACCACCAGACCACAACGCCGATTTTTGAATGTATCATATCGAAGATTGTCGGAAAAGTACGTTATTTTAAAAGAATCAGTTCTAATTTAAGTTTGTTTAAAAAAAAACTATATTTAATACCACATTTTCTTTATTGTTCTTCCATTTTATATTGTGCTGGTGAGGAAATATTTGACAAATTACAAATTTTACAAAATAAGGCAATGCGGATTATTTTAAATTGTGACAAATATACAAAAATAAATCTTATGTTAAAAAATTTAGATTGGTTGAATGTCTGAAATTTAATTTAAATTTATTTAGTATGCATCTTTATACATAAAATTAAAAATAATTTATTGCACGATTGTTTAAAAAAAAAAGTTCTTTTAATGATGACCATTATAATTATAAAACAAGAACTTATCAAAAATTTTATGTGGATAGAGTGTCTAAAACATTAGCCTATAAGTCTATTTTTCATAAAGGTTTGATAGAATATAATAATTTGAAAAATTCTATTAAATCTCAAACATCATTAAAACTATTTAAAAAAACTTTAAAATTACATTTAATTAAAAAACAAAATGATACGTAATATTTAATACAATTTGCAAAATGTTTAACTTCTCTGTCTGTTTTTATTAAAAGAAGGTTGCGTTTTTAAAATTTAAATATAAAAATGTATTAAAAAATATTTAACTGTAGCTTTTCGCTAAATAAAACACGTTACTACTACTACATACAATAAACCTGAGCGCAAAATTTGTCGGTATCTTGATATGTAATTGTGATAAATAAAGCATTGATACTACCAATTCTGTTACTTTAATTCATTAATTCGAATGCTCGTCTGATTTTCCTGCAAATAAGAAATGAATGAAGGGATCTAAAACATTAAATAAATGTGAAACTTCTGATAGTAAGATATTTTTTTTTAAATTAAGTATATTATTTTTGATTTTTTTTTATGAGCATAAATACAAATACCATTACTCTTTGTTGTAATAGTGCTTATCAAAGGACCGACTTTGAGCTTCTATTTTACTTACTGTACTACTTCTAAAATTTAGTGCATACAATAATGATGGATCATGAAAACTCAATATTTTGCTTCCCCATCAACAAGATCTTAATCCGACCCTGATCAGCGGCGCATGGTACCTACGGTACATTTATCACGCGAATTTCACCGGCACTTGACCATTAATTAATTAATAATAATAAGTTTATTTATTTAAAAGTTTATTTAAAATTTAATAAATATGTTTATGGTGTCTTCCATAAACTTATTCTTCAATCCCCTGAAGCTGAGCTTGTTAGGGGCAAATCTTATTTTTTGTTTTAGTATGTAAAATCATAAATCATAAATATGCATTAAAAATCAAGTTTTAAAGTAACGATGTTAATTTATAAAACGCAGTTTTTTTTGAACAATTATATCACCTATAATAAAATTATTAATTTATAATTTTGTATTAAAAAATATTACTTATATAAATTATTCAAAACAATATTAATTAATTAAAGCATTTCTAAAAATATTTTCAAATTGTCTGTTTTTAATATCCATGTTTACATTTTTTTAATGAAGTCAATTATTACTATTCCCTTGTATATTGCTTCTTCAAACCCTGGCCAGTCCTAGCTTTGCGCTCTCCGCTGAAGGCATCTTAAAGATTACCTGTAATTCATGGGGTAACCACTTTCTCTTTGTACGGAATAAACTCCGATAAAATAGCTCTAATCATAGCTGGTCATGGAACTTGTACATTGATTTTGAAAACAATTGAACTACAACTAGCAATCGTTTATATCTATTGTGTTGAAAATTGGTTTAAACAATAAATTAATTAAATTGCTTCATTTCCATATCGCTTCTATATAGTTGCTGTAATAAGTACCTCACAAAGTGGGAAGAAACAACACCAAACTACGGTAATTAAAAAACATTTTTCAATTTTCTAATATTTATTTTTTTATAAAAAATATAAATAAAATTTAAATAATGAATAGAAAATAGGGCATATAAAAGTGGTATTAAGATAAAGAATAAGGTCAAAATACAAGTTTTTATAGTTATCATAAAGAGGTAAGGATTTTTTTGAGGATAATACAAGTAAATTAATATATTGTATATATTATATAATAATATTCGAGAAAGTTCGCTATAAAAAAAGTACCTAATCATCGAAAAGTTTGAATTAGTCATGACAATTTTTTTGCTAATCTATTTACATGTCTTAAATATTTATGTAACTACTATTTACAAACCCACAAGAAAAGTAAAGATATGTGCGTGGGCGCTAGTGTGCCTAAAACTTACTACATAACTAAATAACATGTTTGCTAATGTTACAGTTTTAAAAAATCCATTATTATATTTTATTATGCACTTTAGGGAAACATAGGAGCAAACCTGATATGACTAGCAACGTAAATAATAAATAAGAATTAAATTGTCCAAGCTAAAAAATTCGATAATAAGTTAAATTTAATAAATAACAAAGAATTGAATTTTGGTGAAGAAAAGGGGCAGTAAGGTCAATATTAAAAAAAAAACCTAAAAATACATATTAAAGTATATACATATTTACATAATATACAGGGTGTTCATTTGAAAACTTCCCACCTCGATTTTCCTGCTTTAAAATGAAAATGTGGAAAATCGCTCGGACCCGTCGATTTTTGTTTCGATGGGGACATCTTTTGCGTATATTGTCAATCTTGTTACTTCAAGCCCCTAGGAGGGAGGGGGGGGGGGGGTAAGATCTAAATCTTAAATGGATAACCCTATTTTATATAATTTTTTTGGATTCTGCATAAAATTCTGAACATTTTTTAATAAAAGCATTATTAGTCTATACTAAACAGTTTCCGAGATATTTACTCTTCAAAAATTCATTTTTCTAGAGTCAATATCTCGGAAACTGTTAAGTATAGACTAATAATGCTTTTATTAAAAAATGTTCAGAATTTTATGCAGAATCCAAAAAAATTATATAAAATAGGGGTATCCATTTAAGATTTAGATCTTACCCCCCTCCCTCCTAGGGGCTTGAAGTAACAAGATTGACAATATACGCAAGATGTCCCTCTCGAATAAAAATCGACGGGTCCGAGCGATTTTCCACATTTTCATTTTAAAGCAGAAAAATCGAGGTGGGAAGTTTTCAAATGAACACCCTGTATATTTACATAATAAGATAAATATTTACAAAGTTTTTATTTATTTATGTATGTTAAATAATGCTTAGTATTCATAGTTCTAATTGTAATTCCGCGATAGAATGACTGACTCCATCACACCATCTACATGATCCTGATATCCCAGTCGTCCTTAATTATATCGCTGGCCTTTTCCCCGATCATGATGGTCGGGGCGTTCGTATTCCCGCTAACGATATTCGGCATGACGGAGGCATCTACCACCCTGAGTTTTCCCACCCCGTAGACCCTCAGCCTGGGGTCTACGACGGAATCCGGATCGGTGACTGGTCCCATTTTGCACGTGGAGGTCGGATGATAGATGGTGAACGTAAAATGACGGATGCTGCACTCCCAGTACTCGTCCGTGTCGAAGTCGAATTGTCTACATCCTGGAAATGGCGTCTAAAATATAGGAAAGGATTATTATTATACCTTGTACACTCTCATTCACGGTATTAGTTGTTGTTAACGTTGCTTAGACTGTGACAGGGGTTAAAAATATAACACATTTAATACTGTCGCAATTATTACCTTATGGGGTCTAGATCCGAATCTCTGGAAAGCCTTCGTGGCGGACACATTCAGAGCTATCCTTATTCCCTCTGTCAGCACCTGGACATCTTCCTTATGGGTAAAATAATTCGGAATAATATCTGGATAAACGTTGGGATCTTTCGATTTTAGTCTGATCCATCCGGAACTCCTGGGGCGAAGAAGCAACGGTAAAATCGTCCAGGTTTCGGCATTTTTGAGCGGCTTGTAGACGGTGTTGTAGATACTATCTCGTAGACCCGTTATTTTTCGTACCTGGAAGACGAAGTGACATTTATTTTAAATTTAATTTAATTTACGCCATGAAACAAGTCAGTATGTAATGAAGACATTTTTACCTGTTCTGGGTCGCTATTAATACTACTGGGTGCAAAATGAAACTGAATGTCAGGCCATGCGCCGGAATTGGGCGCGTACTTGGTATTGACGAACGCCAAACCTTCCACGCCTCCAAGGGAGGTCATCGGTCCTCTTTCTCGTAAAATGTATTCCAAGGCGACTTGCGGAGTTTGATATCTAAAATTTTATGTGAAAATAATTAATATTAAAAATTAATAATAAAAAGTATTTAATTAAAGCTTGGACTAGACGTCTCACCTTGTTTTTGTAAAAGTAATAGGGTCATCCACGATGAAGGTAAGTCCTCCTAAGCCTATGTGATCTTGAAGGTTATGTCCGACCTTAAGATCGCTGATTACAGGAATTTTAAATTCTTCTAGGTGGTCTTTGGGTCCCACCTATAAAAAGGTAAATTTTAATTAGTCAAAAATTGAGTTACCTTGAGTACCCCCGACTTCTTAAATCTAAAATCAAAAATATTTAAACGTTTTTGGTTTGTACTTGCAGAAAAAAAATTAATTTTTGGGTATAGGTATAATCTGCAAATCACTAATTTTAAAACGTATAATTAATACTCCATAGACCAGGGCCTTTGAAAATGGTAAAAAGTAAAAAAAAATAATAGTAGGATGAAACCCATTGGAAAAGGAAGAGAATATAACAAAAATGAAAGGAAAAATAATTTACGGGCGATCCGAGGTCGGGAAGTGGAAAGGAGTGAGTTTTTAAGGGTAGAAAATGATTTATCTCGATTTTCGGCAAAACTACAAGTCCTATGGAAAAACGTTAAATGGCAAAGTTGTAGGTAATAAAAAGATCTACAACTTTTGTATTTACATTTTTTTCACATAACCTCAAAATTTATGTGAAAAATTCAAATAACCAAGTTTTTGGTTTTTTATTTTTATCTTTTGCATTTTTTGAGAACATTTACCATAATAATGTATATTTTTTACACCATCAGAAAGTAGAGATTTCAACGAACAAAAAGCCCACCGACTTTTTTAAAAAAGCATATATTTTGATGTGAGAATTTTCGATTGAAAATTAGGGTGCTTTTTCGATATTAAGTCAAAATAAGGTGAAAAAATAAATATTTAACCTCAAAAAAATTACAGTGTGTTTGGGACATAAAAAGGTAAATTTTCACCAAATTTCGTAAAAAAAATTTTTTTTTGTAAAAGATAAAAATAAAAAACCAAAAACTTGGTTATTTGAATTTTTCACATAAATTTTGAGATTATGTGAAAAAAGCGTAAATACAAAAGTTGTAGATCTTTTCATTACCTACAACTTTGACATTTAACGTTTTTCCATAGGACTTGTAGTTTTGCTGGAAATCGAGATAAATCGTTTTCTATTCTTAAAAACTCACCCCCTTCCACTTCCCGACCTCGGATCGCCCGTAAATTATTTTTCCTTTCATTTTTAATATATTCTCTTCCTTTTCCAATGGGTTTTATCATCCTACTATTATTTTTTTTTTGTTTCAAAAATTATCGACCCTGGTCTACCACTAGACAACAACAGTCAGGTAAACCAGTAACCCTATTTTTTTTTAAGCCGTACGTAAATCGGTTTTCGACATTTCTTACCCCACTTAACATAAGGATCTGAGGACTGCCGATGGCACCCGCGCTTAAAATGACCTCCTTCGTCGCCTTAACGAAATGCGGTCGGCCATTTTTAACGAACTTGACGCCGTACGCCATCTTGGTCTTCGGGTCGATCATGATTTTGGTTACTTGAGAAAACATGGCCACATGGAGATTGGGGCGATTGCGCACCGGCCGAATGAAGGCCTTGGAGGTTGAGCATCTAGAACCGCGTCTGATGGTGCCTGGAAAAAGAATTTTTGTAGTAGAGGAAGAGACCCAATTTTGAGACAGGCGCCTAATTTGAGATAGCTCCGCATATTAACGTATATGTAACGCCATCTAACAAAAGTGGCGTAAACTTACTCAAATAAACTAGACTGCAGTCAGTGGTAAAGAGTTCGTTGAGCGCGTCAGTTCGTTTATTTCCGCGCAGGTACGTTTTTCTTTCGATTTGAGTCGTAAAATTTTTTTGGTAGTATAAATAAAGCGGCATTTGCAGTCAACGTAAGTGGAAATAAAATATTTTATGTATCGAATTAGTTAGTTTAGGTGTTGCCTAATGATGTCTTATTAAAATTTGGCTGTATTCTTTCATAACTAACCTGAAATATTGTTGTCAATTTTTATAACGAGAATTTCTAATTTGAGATACTAAATGGTGCTGTATCTAAGACTATCTCAAATTAGGCACCCAATACAATATTTTGATATTTTATTACAGATGCCTTAAAAACACAAGAAATGGGACCGTCACGCTATGGTAAAAGCTGTGCGTAATAAAGAGATGGGATATCTAAAAGCCTCAAAAGTTTTT
Organism: Polydrusus pterygomalis; assembly: GCA_963969555.1. Classification (NCBI taxonomy): domain Eukaryota; kingdom Metazoa; phylum Arthropoda; class Insecta; order Coleoptera; family Curculionidae; genus Polydrusus; species Polydrusus pterygomalis. Next base: position 53,269,891 of record OZ018385.1, read on the forward strand.
GGTGTATAGTGTCTCAAATTAGGCAACCTTTTATTTTATGGGAAAATTGACAAAAACAAACTTTAAGTTCAATAACTTCTCTAAATAGCTATTTTAATGTAGATTCGTTGTTGCGATGTTTTGTTAATACACCAAGCAAGCGATTTTGTACTATAATAATAAAAATTTGTTCAATGATGAATTTTATTTCCAATTTACAAAAAAAGTGTCTCAAATTTGGGTCCCTTCCTCTACTCAATTAAATAAGAGCCGACGTTTCGATCTGAGTACAATATTTTCTCCATTTTTCTCGCTATTCACCCCTGTAGGTGTTCTTACCTTGCGACAACATAAACCCCGTCTGCTTCTCCCCGTTGCAATCCCTCACCTGGTACCCCAATTCCCTCCCCGCCTGCAGGAACGCGATGCTCAGGGGCGTTCTCCAGGGAGACTCCTGCACCGTCAGGTATCCCCCGGTGGAATGGTACGGCGTTCTCGCGAGGTACGGATTCCTGTTGTCTTCCGATTTCATGAAGTACGGTAAAACGTCGTCGTAGGACCAGCCGGTGTTGCCTTGTTCGGCCCATTGGTCGTAGTCGAGACGGTTACCGCGGACGTAGATCATGGCGTTTAGTACGCTCGAGCCGCCCATAACCTAAAAGGGGACACCTTGTACAGGGTGTTTTTTTAAGGTCGACGAGCGGCCATATATCGGAAACTACTGGGCATAGAAACTCAAGAAAAGAAAAATAATAATTAAAGTGGCCATGAGAAAATTCTGGAAATAATTTTTAAGTTCCGCATTTCGCCGCAAGGGCGTAATTGAAAAGTAAATTTTTAAATTTTACATAACTCCGAAAATTCCACATTAAGGTATATGTTTGATAACACCATTTTAAAGCTTGGACAATTATACATCATTTTGGTCTTATGCTCATTGGCGTACCGACTTTAATAAGAGTGGGGGAATCTTCTTTTGAAATTGTAATCATTTAAATCGCTGTAACTTATAAACGATTTATCCGATTTTAGCAAACTAAAGATTGTTTGGAAGAGAAATATATGCACTTTCACCAATCGTATTTAGTTGTCCATAATAGTTCTCAAAAAAAATGCTAGAAGGCGCAATTTGCAATAACAATACATTTTTTGATTTTACTCCGAAAAAATAAATCATACGGTATAATTATGATACCATAATCAACAAGTAGATGAAATTTGCTAGAAAAAATATTAAAACCGCAGCTCGATATCTCCGTTCGTTTCAGAGTTATTGCCAAAACAATAATTTTTAATACAAATTGCGCCCTCTAGCAATTTTATTAGAAACTATCTTGTACATTGGATACGACAATTAAAGGTACTTACATTTCTCTTCCAAACAAGCTTAAATTTAGTAAAATTGGTTAAGTCGTTTAGAAGTTACAGCGATTTTAATTGCTAGAGGGCGCAATTTGTATTAAAAATTATTGTTTTGGCAATAACTCTGAAACGAACGGAGATATCGAGCTGCGGTTTTAATATTTTTTCTAGCAAATTTCATCTACTTGTTGATTATGGTATCATAATTATACCGTATGATTTATTTTTTCGGAGTAAAATCAAAAAATGTATTGTTATTGCAAATTGCGCCTTCTAGCATTTTTTTTGAGAAATTTTATGGACAACTAAATACGATTGGTGAAAGTGCATATATTTCTCTTCCAAACAATCTTTAGTTTGCTAAAATCGGATAAATCGTTTATAAGTTACAGCGATTTAAATGATTACAATTTCAACAGCTTCCCCCACTCTTATTAAAGTCGGTACGCCAATGAGCATAAGACCAAAATGTTGCATAATTGTCCAAGCTTTAAAATGGTGTTATCAAACATATACCTTAATGTGGAATTTTCGGAATTATGTAAAATTTTAAAATTTACTTTTCAATTACGCGCTCTTGCGGCGAAATGAGGAACTTAAAAATTATTTCCAGAATTTTCTCATGGCCACTTTAATTATCATTTTTCTTTTGCTGAGTTTCTATGCCCAGTAGTTTCCGAGATATGGCCGCTCGTCGACCTTAAAAAAACACCCTGTATATTATTTTTTTGAACAAAAAAAATTGGTTTTGATCAATAATTGTCTGTAATTTGTCACGTAGCGCAATCAAACATGCTATTTTATTAAAGAACTTTCACTCTTATAATCCTAAAAAACATATTGCATCAATTAAATGTTTACGATGTACCTACATACGCTTCGATTATGGAAAATATAAAATGATGAGTAATCATTCATTCGGTTTGTGATAAAAAGTGACACATTTTTTAATTAATAATTTTAGCTCTTTAGACAATGGTATATGTAATCAGATCCGGTCTTACCGTGCTGGTCTTACGATTTAACATAGACATACTTTCAATTTTTCTATTCTTTTATTGCGTTTAATCATACTATCCAAATAAAATCCGTAAGACAAATATGACAGACTTTTTGTGCAATTTTGACATGAAATAAAAGGATATATTTTAATTTTCAGCGATTCACAAAAGTTTGTACCTGCCACCTTCGTCTTGATTTAAAGATGTCAGTTTTGTGACTTTTACAATATGAACGATAGAAAGCAATTTTCTGGTTTTTTGCATCCCCATGCAAAAAAAATGGTGCTTAATTTGTTAAACTATTTCGAGAATGAAAGAAAAAGTGAAAATTCGCCAACCAATATGCAGGAAACCGTAGCAAAAGCCCTGGGAATTAGTTTAAGGAAAATTGTGCATGAAAGAAATCATAATATAATATCGAAGAATACTAAAAAATGTAAACGAAGAAAGCCAAAGACCAGATTTGAGCGAAAATATTAAAATGGGATTTCAAAATGTGATTTACGATTTATACAAATCAAAAACCAATGTAACTCTTCCAGTTTTAAAAGAAAATTTAAAGATTCGAGGAGTTTTGGAAATCGGACTTGAATCGTTATCAAAATTAATAAAAAAGCTGTGCTGTAAAAAATAATGTAACCGGAGATTTTTATGTGAGCTGCCACAGATATTGAGTCAGCGTGTTCAGTTTTAAAAAAATATACGGAAAATTACAAATAAAAATTTAGAAAAGTAGTATTTTTAGACGAAACATGGATATTTTCAAATGGAAGTGGTTCAAAATCTTGGCAAGATGATTCTGTGAAAAGCGTGAAAAGAAAAAAAGGATGTGGCACGGGAAAGCAGTTTATTATTTTACATGCCGGTTCTGTAACAGGATATGTTCCAGGTGCAAGCTTATTTTTTTCTTCCACATCAAAAAGTTCTGAGTATCATGACAATATGAATTGCGAAATGTCTGAAAAATGGCTAAAAGCTCAATTAATCCCAAATTAAGATAAGCCGTCTTTAATTGTATTAGACAATGCATCATATTATCATTCAAGAATTTTAAATAAACAACCTAGTTCATCTTGGCGAAAAAGTGATATTTACAAGTGAAAAACACAACCAAAATCCTTTACAAAATATGTTAAAATCCGAACTCCTATCAATGACAAAGTCTCTCAAATCATCCAAAATATACGCTGCAGATGAAATATTGCGTGAATATGGCCATGAGGTTCTACGACTGCCGCCATATCATTGCCAGTTTAATGTGAAGAATTAATATGGGCTGGGGCAAATTTTTTTTATGAAAAACATGTAGGTGATGGTCTTAAATCCTCGCAAGTATAGAGATAGTTTGGCAAGATTCGTTGGAACATAAGGAATTGGCGGGATCGAGTATATTGATACCTACATAATCTCACAACATTTTGATAAGCTCTGGAATTTTCGAATTGATTCATAACATGGTCGATGACCTTCGGACCCGCATTATAAGACCAGATTTGACTATAGCAGAACATTGTTTTTAGACGTATCTTTTGCTTTTCGTGTCCAAAACAACGTGCGAAATGAAACAAAATCATAATTAAAAAAAAAACATACTTTTCCTCGTGGCCAGTTACATCTATCACCAATCATGGCTAGACAGTACCCGGAATCTGTGGGGGGCGTGGTCTGGTACATCCAATCAAACTGCGACATTTGCATATATCTAAAAAAAAATCATAATAAAATAATAAAATTTGTTTTGCTTTATTATTTAAAAACTTTAATTCATATTTTTCTTACCCACTTAAAGATGGTATGTCGGAGACCTCGTTTTCGTGTCCTCCGGCTTCTAAAAGCAAAACGTTCCAGCTCTCTATTTCGGAAAGTCTTGACGCCACAACAGCCCCTGCCGATCCCGCTCCCACTACTATAAAATCGTATTCCGGTCTAACCTACAAGAAAAGAACTTAAAAATTCCAAGGGTAACCTCACCAAACAAATTTTTTAAATTTACCTTGTTGATATTTATGGGATGCGATTCTGGATCGACGGAGATGTACCTCATGAACATTAGCCCTGCTGCGAACACAGGGACCAGCCCCAAAATGGTCAACGGATTAGCCGACAGCCCCACGGCATAGTGGGCCACTTGCCCCGCTACTGCCAGCAGGGACATGACTAGATTTTTTTAATGTCTTGAGAATCGAGGGAAGTAAAGATTTTACGTTAAATTACCATTGGTTAATTTTTGAGGTAGTCACTGAGGTTAATATAGCAGATAATATGGTTCGAGAAAAGGTTTTTAGCACATATCCACCATTTTCTTTTCACTATAGGTTAAATGTTACACTTATTTGTAGTTTTTTTAATTCCAACTCTTTTGTCTTTGGATTTGTTTTATTCTTGGCACATATAAGAATTTATATATTATATTTTTAAATTTGTTATTTATTTTCTAATTTTTTGGCACTTCACTGGTTAAATTAAAACACTATTTTATTTTTAAATCCACATCCCCATGTTGGCCTCTTGAGTTAGGCTTTTCGGCGTGTAGTCTCTGATTGAGACTTTTTTGACTTGAAAGCTCAAAACCTGAAAAACATAAAGTGTTATTATATGCTTCTAATGACCGGGTCTTCTGGGAAACATAAACTACGTAACTTCAAAAAGAGAGGAGACGTTTCTATTGCCCCTCGTATTATACCCAGCACGGGTTTCGCGGAAACCACCCACATGTAAAAAAAATGTATTCGAAGTAAGGTATACTTACATTTTGATTTTCCACACCACTTTTTATATACAGGTTGTGTCGTAAATAGTATTCGTAATGGGCCATTGAGCAGTCATGTTCGCTTCTACTTCTTGCAAACCTTTGACAGTTGTCCGGGGGATATCTTGCTGAAAACCTATCTCCAGGTGTTGTGCAATATCTAAAAAAAATCGAGATAAATAAAATCCAATGTTGTGTTTGTGTAATATTTTTTTAGGGGTTGCGCGATGTTGGAAAAGTTGGTGTGATCGTGTTATGGAATTTATTTTACGTTTCCTTTCGGATCCTAGCCTCACTGATGAGCAATTATATAGCGAAACGCGCCTGGGGATGGATGGATGGATAAAAAAAAATTTTGACTAAATTTAATAGTAAAATAGTTTACTTACCCGGTAACAATTTCTTTGTTTTTCGCTCTGAAAACCAGTTCGGTCCAGTATTTGTCCTGATGATGTACTTTTTGCGTAAACTTTCGGTCCGCTTTGTTCGACTCCTTGTATTTTTGGGGTCCCGGATCGGATCTGCCCATTTCATTTGGTCAGGAATTTTTTTAATTTTTCTGAAAAAAAATTGAGTATTGAATTTCTGGCATTTTTCTTTGAGGCTTTTCCCGGAGACCAAGTAATCGCGAGGAAAAATATTTCGAATTACTCAACGTTAACAAACGTTAGTTTTTACTAATAAAGTTACAATATAAGCGGGGTACTAACGAAAAACACCAAACTGAACCGAATAGAAATTACTATTGACCATACTCAAGTATCGATCAAACCCAAGTACATCATCGCAAGCACTGAAGAAATCCATCTCCGAAAAGAAATCCGCGAACAACATACGAATGTCAAGTCTATTTTAGCTCGTTCGTTTGTTTTCTACTTTTTTATAATTCAAATTTTCTTGTACCGTCGTTACAAGAAATAAGGTCAGTCCACGCAATATAAGCTACATTGACTAGGTCCTACTTGTTTTAACCTCAATTGTCAAATAGTGGTCGAAAAAGAAACCAAGAATTGGGTTTGCTATGCAATATTTACCAGAAAATGATTTTTTTGGCAAAATGTTATCCTTTGCGATGAGAAAATTTTTCAGTCTACATACAGGGTGGCCCTTTAGTGTGGCAAAGTACAATAGCTCCGTTACGATTTCAAATACATTAAAAATATTAATACAAAAGTTAAAGGGCAGTAAGTGACTTATAACGTAAAATTATTTTTAACTCTATAGGGTGGCTCAAAAAAGCGGAACAAAAAAAATGTACTTTTTTCAAATGGAACACCCTGTATATTTTTACATTTTTAAATTCCACATTAAATTACAATTATTTTTTATTAAATACATTATTAATCTATACTTTATAGTTTCCGAGATATTGACTCTCGAAAAGTGACATTTTTGAACTTTGACAGCTTCTAACTTTCTAACAGTACGTCTTAAAGCAAAACGGCTTACATGTCCCTATCTTCAATTTTTATTATCTTCCCAAAAAAATCAACTTCCAGTTAAACCGGAACAACTATAGTTCCTGCTTTCGAGTAACATCCGGTTTAACCGGAAGTTGATTTTTTTGGGAAGATAATAAAAATTGAAGATAGGGACATGTAAGCCGTTTTGCTCTAAAACGTAGAGTTAGAAAGTTAGAAGCTGTCAAAGTTTAAAAATGTCACTGTTCAACAGTCAATATCTCGGAAACTATAAAGTATAGACTAATAATGTATTTAATAAAAAATAATTATAATTTTATGTGGAATTTAAAAATGAAAAAATATACAGGGTGTTCCATTTGAAAAAAGTACATTTTTTATTGTTCCGCTTTTTTGAGCCACCCTATAGAGTTAAATATAATTTTACGTTATAAGCCACTTACTGCCCTTCAACTTTTGCATTAATATTTTTAATGTATTTGAAATAGTAACGGAGCTATTGTACTTTGCCACACTAAAGGGCCACCCTGTATATAATGGAAGTATTCGAGTATATAGACCACCCAATTCCCGATATGATGAGACGTATACTCAAAAAAGCAAACCAGTGGATGTTTCTCCGTTAATGTGTGGGCATGGATAAGTGTTTACTGTGCAGGTGTAAGCTGGAATATTGGTGGAACACTAAACAGTAATATATATCTTCAGATTTTGGAAAATGTTTTTCTTCCTTCTGCCGCGATAGTTTTTAAAGGAAATAACTTTATATTTCAGCAGGATAACTGCCCTGTGCATACTGCAAGAAATATAGAAAACTGGTTTAGACAAAAGAACGTAACATGTCTGCCTTGGTGCTCAAGAAGTCCTGATTTAAATCCAATTGAAAATGTTTAGGGTTGATGGTTAAAAAAATGTACAAAATAAATTTTAAACCACAGAATGAAATAAATGATAAAATAGAAGAAATTTGGGAAGTGCTAACTCCGGATTACACCAGAAGATTACGATAAGTGTTAGAATCCACGGGCGCAGCAATTAAATATTACTATTTTGTTTGTTGTTTGTTAATAAATTTACCCTTTTTGGCTTTATACTTTTGTAGTTTTCTTGGTGTTATTTTATAATTTTGTTATTTCGCGGCTGTAATTTAAATACAAAAATATTTAGAAATAACCATTATTACTTATGGTAAAAAATCGTACATACAATAATGTGTGTTCTATCCAGGTAGAAGCATCAAAGTGAGAAACCCGTTTTACCCAATTTTGTTGTAATTGAGTTATGTATTATGGGTGGAGTGTAAATGTTGCTCAGCCAGCTTTAAGTGCAGCAATAATCGATCATTGCAGCTGACATTATTTGTGCGTACGATAATACCTAGATGACAATTAACAGTTATTGGTAATTGTTTTTATTGATGATGATCGAGCGTTTAAACAATAGTAAAACGATAACTATTTATTTTAATGTGAGTAGGTGTATTGGCAAAAAGTGAAATTTTCCAAAGATGCAGCGTGCAAAGGATAATAATAGTTTCTCGACGAGCGGTAATAGTAAAGATCGTTAACGTTTAAAATTTATAATTACATTTTTTGTGTTAATTAACATACCTAACCTGAACCATGCCAGCTTTGCTTTGCATCGGTATTTCATTTCATAATTAATTAAATTTTTTATATCCTGAGAATTTAACTTCGTTAGGTGAAGAAGAATTATACATGAAAGCGCGGAATTTACAAACGATATACCATAAAGACTTGTCCATTGACTTTCCTAGTCAAATTTTAAGTCTCAGATAGGGACTTGGAGATGGTATTTCAAGATTAAAAAGAGTGTAAGAACTTGCGGATCCTTTATTAATAAATGTATTTCATCAATTATCTGATGTGTATTTCTTTAAATTTTCCAGATGTATGTAGTGCAGTGATTATTCTATCCTAACTTTACCAGTTGTGTGGCATCAGCGGAACGATCTTTTTCCAAACTTAAAATAGTAAAAACCTATTATGGGACAACAACGCCTTTCGGATTTATCCTTAATTAGTATCGAACACGAGTTTGTTAAAACATCGACGAGTTTATAAACGATTTTGCAAAAAAACTCTTGACGGTCTGGTCTTTTTGTATAATACCTTGTATAGTACTTAGTGACATAATGTTTGTGCAGACTTGTTGAGTGTGCATGTGTTTTACTGTTTTCTGTCTTTTGGATTCTATGAGACTTGATCACTGCTACCCCCGTTACTACCATACAGCGGCGCACCCAGGATTTTATGTTAGGGGGGGGGCCGCCAACCAATGCCAGAAGCAAATTTTTTCATAAACTTTTGAGTTAGGTACGCATTTTTCTAGAACTTTGGAGCTTTTTTAACAGGTACTATTGGAAGATCGCAATAGCCTAGTTCAATCGAGGTAAATATCTAAACAAATTGACTTTTTAAAATATCTACTTTAATAATTATTCCGGACAAAACATACCACTCTTTTTACCAAATAAAATATAGGTAATAGTAATGACGACATATTATCCATAACACAAATAATATATTTATTTAAAAATATAAATTAGTACAAAGCACAACAATAAACAATATTTTATAAATAATAGAAACCAAAACTTTTTCACAACACCTTTCCTTTGCATTTGTTAAATATGTAAGTCTAATTTTCATCGACCCTTAGAAAGTTTATTTAAAATTTCTTCACAAGAAACAGGAACATTCTTATGAATAAATAAATTTGCCAAACCATTACCTAAGTCTTACTTGCCCGGCGGAATTTATTAAGTACCATTTTAAGTACTTTAATGTGGAAAATGACATTTCAGAGGTACTGGTGGTGACGGGAAGGGTAACAAAAATTTGCAAGAGATTTTTTATATTGGGAAATATCATACAATTACATTGAATATATAGCTTAAACATATCGGAGGGTATTTCTTTGCTATCTGTAAACTTGTCGTTCCATAATTTAAATTCACATATTAGAATGCTTTCATTATAAAAATTTTTAAAAAATTAATAATTTGCATAAAAAGAACGAAGGCTGAGAAAACTTTGCAAATTTTTTACTTGTTTATTGGGACGGGGCAATAAAGAGTTAAATAGCAAAATAATTTCCCTGTGATTAATGAATCGATCGTCTAGGTTGGTAATAAGTGAATCTAAGGTATACTGTACAAAAGTAATAAAAATTATATCGTTCTTTGTATCGCGCCTGGAAATTAAAGTTTTTTTTTTAGCGGGTTAGTGGGTATAGTTAGTCAATTTCATTGGGGGTTTTGGGGGGGGGGGCAAGGCCCCCTTAGCCCCCCCTGGGTGCGCCACTGCAGTTTGTGATACATCAATTGAAAGCTAATATCTCATACAGTATGCTCATTAATTTTGGCGCGATTCTGTCAAGCTATTTCAAAATGGCGACTGTTAAAAGTTTTTAAAAAATCTATACAGGGTGTCCCAAAAGTAATGGGACACAGAGCAACAGCACACTCCTTAAGTCGAAATGGTGATAATATAAATTTTCTACTTGTTTATTGGGACAGGGCAATAAAGAGTTAAATAGCAAAATAATTGAAGTTTTTTTTAGTGGGTTAGTGGAAGTCAATTTCATGGGGGGTTTTGGGGGGGGGCAAGGCCCCCTTGGCCCCCCCTGGGTGCGCCACTGTTTGCTGAAATATTACGTATAACGACTTAATAACTACCTATGTAATGTCTACCAGTCTACCTAGGATTATAAAATAAATTCGAATTGTTTGCTGTTTTAATAGTAGGAACTTAATACACAATGTGGGCCTAATTAAATTATTACACGATTAACGAATTCAAAAATTCATAAACCTGAACCTAATAGCAATGAAAATAAGAATTATAATTTTTCATTCGTTATAGAGAGCCCCTGAAAACGTTCGCGGGGTGGGCCACTCAATTTTTGTTACGCCACTGATTAAGCTAACAGATAATCACAGACGAATAGAATTTGTTTTTCAGATGAGGCTACTTATAACATTGTATAATATCGGCATCGCATATTTCATACATATCCATATTGGGTAAGTTCCCAGAGCAATTAACCCAAAATTAAAAAAAATTAGGCAAATGGCAAACTACAACATTATAGACATCGCAATCGTTTAAGCATATTGCAAATAAAAACCTAAATTCGTTAATTAGTTGTTGAATTATTCTTTACCATTTTTATTTCGCAACTTTATACACTCATTAAATCATTAATAGTTTAAAAAGTTGTTTTTTTTGTTATCTGAGCGAGCACAAATTCTTGTGACGAAATGTTGTTTTTTTTTTGGTTAAAATTTGGTCAGTTGGATTAATTACGATCGACAAGGTCGAATAGACCATTAAAAGTATTAATTTTAAGTTGATATATATATTGTTGATTGATATTGTTCTTCAACTTCTGAATGTGTAATATCCTTCTTCGAAATGCACTTTCAGAAAACTTTACTACGAGAGAAAATATAGCTACCTACACCATAAATTCCATGCGAAAATCATATAAACGATTTTAAGCCACCTTTTGGTCGTTGTATATTAATGGCATATTAATGCTTATACAGTAAGTTTGCACGATATGGAAAACTTTTTTATTATTCATTTTACGAAAAAAGGTTATTCTTCAGAAAAAGCTCTGCATGGTCAAAAACCTAAAATGCAACCATCAAATATCGAAATTTTCCAGTCATATACGAGGTTTGTCAAAAAATGTGAATTTTTCTCAAGAATGTGAATTTTGCCCAAGAGTAAAGTACCTTTATTTTTACCATTATCAAAAATTGTTATTAAAAAAAGTTTATCAGAACTAAAAACCACTTCTAAATATGCAATTAAACGCATTTATGTTGAAAAATTATTTTATTAATTATTTAATTAATTTAATGCGTGTTATGTCAATAGGAATTTGACAAAATTTTAACCTAGATTTGGTTAGATATATCGTCCCCATATCATTGTGATCTAAACCCAGCCCTACGTTTTTTAATCCAAGCCCTCTTTAATGCAAATTATTTTTGCTCGCACGGTATGTCGACTCGGTCTTGGTGGATGTTTGCTCATCAGTTGAAGACGAAAAGCGATTGTTTTCTTCAGGCGGATCTTTCTCAAACCTTAAAACTCGATAATGATTTCAAAAAAGGAAAATATTTTTGTACTCGGACATGTTATTTTAATGCAGCTTTTATATCTTCGCCAATTAATATTGAATTGCGTTCGTTTTTCACGACGGGACAAGTGGTGTTGTCAACTTTCATTTACCACCCGAAATGCCTCTATATACAGCAATGCAAGAGAAGATGGTTATTATCTCTTGCACAACAACAGTATGACGATTGGGAAACGTAATTTTTTGGTTACTCGTTGGTTTTCCAAAAAATACGGATTTAATATCAGAAGTATTAAATATTGTGTTGATAGGAATATTGAAAATTGATTTTTTTTTTTTCGAACTCTGTAAGATGCCAAATTTTGGCTCTCTATGCCATAAAGTTTTTCAATTTTTCGATGAATCACTATCATATTATATACCACATACATATAGGTACCTACAATTGTCTACAGTTTATAATAATAAAAATAATAATGTTAATGATGTTATTCTTGCTTTCTCTATAATAAAGATATAAACTAATAATAATAAATATTTAAATATACCTATTATACTTATATAACAAAGGAAAAATTCTTTCACTTTTAATCTGAATCTGATGGTTATCTATCTAATCAAATCACTATCGTGGGGATCCTATAGGTCAATTTTATTATTCACAGTAGTCGCGGTTTAACTGATGTCAATCCTAAACTTCCAACTTACAATAATGTCATGAAGAGTTATAGTCAATTTCATCCATAATAGGTTATGTTGAGATGGAATTAATCAATATATTATAGGGGAAATTATAAGTAATCCAAGAAATACTGTGCCTTAGGATTTACAGTAATATAAAGTGTGACCAGTAAAGTCCCCATCATATGGGATTTTTTTTTATTAATAGCTTTATTCGAAATTTGACTTTGGCATCAAATTCTGCTTCGATCGAGATTAAAATTAAGCAAAAAAATTGTAGTCACGTGATTCGCATTATCTGTCAAATTTAAATTTTTTCCAAAAAATCATTGGAAAGTGGGGTTATTTCTGAAAATATCGAAAAAAGTTATTAGAAAAAGTTTTTTTAAATGCAGTTTTCAGCCCACGTGCAAAATTTCAGCTGCATAAGATAATTTTGATTTTTTACCCATATTTTGTAAATTGCACCACTTTTGCAAAATAAGACTCAACGCAACCTACATAAAACTTCTTAGTTTTGACAATGCTCAATTTCAGATACATTTTCTTTAAAGTAGCGCCATATTAAATGTGTGTTTTTCTACAAAATCAAAATGTTGCTATTAAAATTTGGTCGCATGTGATGCAAAGTTGTATACCTAAAGTAACTTTATAAAATAAGTATTTTTGAAAACGTAGTTTGTGTCTGAAAGTAATATACCTTAATATTAAGACAAAAAAAACACAGCGTCATCAGTAAAGTGTTCATTAAGTGAAAAATTAATTTTAGTGGTGAGTAAAAATCAAAATTATCTTATGAAGCTGAAATTTTGCGTATGGGCTAGAAACTGCATTTAAAAAAACTTTTTCTCATAACTTTTTTCGATATTTTCAGAAATAACTCCACTTTTGAATTATTTCCGAGATGCCATAATTAGTTATGTTAAAGTTACCTTTTTGCAAAGCACTGTGCGCATTTCGCCAATCGTTCTTTAAACTTTTTATCGTCATTTTGACAAGCACAAAATACCCGAAACTATTCGAAAACACTTTAAATTGCTTTCGTATGAAGCGCGAATTAACACAAATTATTTGTAAATCGTGAAGCGAAAGAAGAAATCGGCTCTTTCACCGACCGCACGCGTACCGGTGAAATTTGACTCGGCCAATAGTTCTTCTTGTCTTGACAGTCGAAAGGAAGAACGGGCCTCGATCCGCGGCGAAAAGAAAGAAGTGGATGGTGCATTCGGGAGCGAATAATATTGTTGGGCGCTTCTATATGACCAGATTTGAGTCATTATTGTCACGTTGTTTTTGCATAAGTGTTTATATATGTATTTCGGATTCATATACGTCGATTCTTCGATATTTTTTTAATAATAATATCATTAGTATCTAAAGGAGCTAACTTTTTAAAATATATTTTTCCGAATTACAATTTTCTTGTATTAGTAGCGTAACCAAGGGGGAGGGGGAGGGAGAACCCCGAAATAATTAAAAATACAATTATAGTAGTTTTGTTATTGTTTAATTACATCTTTGTCGGCTATATAGGTACTTGCTAATTATTAACAGTAACTTAATTAGGTTCTTTATTGTATTTATACAATTTTATGTATATTAAACTAGCGTGTACCCGGCATGCGTTGCAACCCGCTGGTATATATACAAACCCGATATATTAGTACCCGGCATGCCACTTTCTGAAATTGCACCCGTGCGAAGCCGGGGCGGGTCGCTAGTTATACATAAAAACCTTCCCCTTAAATCACTCTATCTATTAAAAAAAACCGCTTCAAAATCCGTTGCGTACTTTTAAAGATTTACGCACATAAGGGGACAGACGGGCGACAGCGACTTTGTTTTATACTATGTTAAGATATAGGTTTAATTCACGTGTTTCCGAGATGTGCGTTAAAAACCAAAAACGCCGTAAAATCGATTAATCGTATTGATTGGAACGACCTTCAAGGTGTCCTTGGTCCAGAAATAATAATTTTATTTTGGGGGGCCTATTCTTAATGTTCACTAAAAATCGCAGAGAGATAAGTAAGCATCCTAGAAACGTAGAAACGATATAAAAATATTGTTTACAATCCAAACATGCCCAGATTGCTGTTGCTGCTTTAAAAAAGATTTTTAAAACCTTTTCGGTAACATTTCACTATCACTTAGATCCCGAACGAGGCCTCAAACTACCACATTGACCTTTTCAGCTTTGCTTCGTATTTTTGTTGTACGTAACTATAATATTATGTCAAATTTCAGCTCTCCATGTCACACGACCTCTGAGTGAAAGTGATGGACGGACACAATCGTAACAACAATCGATCAATATCGACGTTTTTGTCCCGTTTGCTTCTGAATTGGAGAATAGACCCCCCAAAGCACTAATTTTCATTCTGTTTTCTTCTTTTCTTTGCAAAGGCGCTGGCTGGTCAGTCCGCCATGTTTGCTTTCACTTTTCTTCTTCTTGTGGTTACTTCACTTAATTTATAATGTGTATGTTTAATAAATATGTACTTGTGCTGGTATCTAGCATCGCGGAACAAATTTGCTCATTATCAGTTGGTTATTTAATTTTGTTTAAGTTCATCGTTTTCTATATATATTTTTTACGTAACACTGGCGTTTTGTAGTCGGAAGATTCTCAATTTTATTTTGCTAATATTATAAATTCTTACAGATGTTACGAAATAGCTCTTTTTTTTACCTATAGTATGACCTGTATCAGTTCCAAACGCAAACCTATTACAAATACCAATTACATATCAAAACTATTCCTTAAATTTAGACGCCGACTGCACGACCGACAGAAGGTTTTCCCTATTATAAAAATAAAATATCCCACTCCTGATTTTCTTTTACTTTTTTAGTACATAAAATTATTTAATATTTAAATACATTATTTACAAAATAATAAGTTGCCACTGTGCAAGACACTGCCTTATTGAGAGCAAACACTAGTGACGCATTCGCTATTTCATTTTCTTATCAATATTTTTGATAAAACGAAGAAATAACGAATGATCGTCAATTACCAGCTCCACATTTGTTAAATTTAATTTTTTTTTCGTCAAACGCCCGGTTTAAAACAAAGCTCGGGCAGAAAATAGTAATTTACGTTACAAGACCGGAAAGTAGTGTTTTTCAGGTCGAGATAAGCATTTCCAGGGCGAGCCGTAGGCGAGTCCTGGAAGCTTGGAGAGACCTGCACAATACTGATTTTCGGTCGCGTGACGTACAATATTTTTTTGAAGACCGACACTTCGATATACATTTAATTCTTTATTTTATTTTATTTTATTTTTAAATGCTTCGTATGACTTCTCGTAACGGGCTTTTGATTTTACTGGCAATATATCGTAAGTCGCTTTCCTTGCTGCTTCAAAAATTTCTTCCGAAATGTCGGATAATTCAAAATCTGAATTCATATTTTTAAATTTGCGCACTCACGAAACAATTTTGACATAAACAACAAATTAAAAATCAACGAACTGTCACTCGACAATACATCGAAATGTTGTTGTCATAGTAACGAAATCAAGGTAGCTTGTATGATCAAAGAGCGATTGTAAAAACAAAAAACAGGGACCGGAAAAATATTTTTTTAAAACCGACCAGAAAATTTACACTTTCTGGACAATTTTTCGTCTAGAAAATAACGTTTTTCCTATCGCAAGATCGGAAAAGTGACATTAGAGACAGGAAAAATATTTTCCGGACTCTAATGTCACTTTTCCGGTCTCTAATGTCACTGTCACCCTGTTTTTTGTTTTTCCAATCGCTCTTTGATAATACAAGATACCTTGATTTCGTTATTATGACAACATTTCGATGTATTGTCGAGTGACAGTTCGTTGATTTTTAATTTTGTTCTTTATGTCAAACTTGTTTCGCGTAGATTATAAAATATATCGAAGTGTCGGTCTTAAAAAAAATATTGTACGTCACGCAACCGAAAATTAGTGTTTTTCAGGTATTTCCAAGCTTCCAGGACTCGCCTATGGCTCGCCCTGGAAATGCTTGTCTCAACCTGAAAAACACTACTTTCCGGTCTTGTAACGTAAATTACTATTTCCTGTCTCTAACGTCAATTTTCCGGTCTTGATCGACAAAACGTTATTTTCTTGACAAAAAATTGTCCAAAAAGTGTATATTTTCTGGTCGGTTTAAAAAAAAATACCTTTCGGAGAAAAGTGTCGAGGATATGATGACTGAATCCCTTACTATTCTATATAATATATATAAAAGGTAAGACTTACCTTTATAATAATTTATTATCTTTTTACTACTACTACTACTACTATAACCTTTTTTTCTCACTTATTACAGTTTTCCTGTTTTTGCGTACAGATCTTAAAATTAGGAAATAGAAAATATTCACGGTCTCAAACACGATGATACAGCGCCAGCGTTTGGCTTTTGAACGTAAACTAATTCAAAAAGGATTAAATTACCGAACTGAATAAGGTATAATACTACCTAAGTAATGGATGATAATGATCGAGTTTAGGAAATTACACGTGCATGAGATCGGTTATCTTTATTCTTCTGTTACTGCACTTACCGGAGAAAGCTGCGGAATTGTTATACATTTTCTGCAACGAGGGAATTTTAATTTATTTAATTCGGCAACAGCGCAGGATTAGCTAATGAATAATAGGTGTAGGATGAACGAAATGGCTAAAAAACGTTGTATCATTTTACTTAGACGGCCGTCCTACCACTGTGAATTAAATCCAATTGAGTTAATATGGGCACAAATGAAAGGCTATGTAGCAAGGAATAACACTTTATTTAAATTAAAAGATGTACGTGATTTATTGAAGTATTCATAAACGAAAGAAAATTGGAAAGAAGCTATAAAACATGTAATAAAAGAGGAAAGAAAAATGTGGGACTTAGGCAACCTGATGGAAGAAACGGTAGAACCACTTTTTATTTCAGTTGACTCCACAGATGAATCCTTCGAATTTAGTGATGGTGAAGACACCCTTCTAGACCTTTAATTTGTTAACTCTTTTAAGTATAAACTGTTTTGTCCTGAGAAAATAAAATTAATTCAGTTAAATATAGAAATCTTTTTTGCACACCTTAAAAACTACATACGAATAAATATAAATAATAAATAAAAATTACATATAGAAACCAAAAAGATGAAAATAAGAACGTACCATAATATTACAGGTAACTTCATTAAAAAAATGGGTTAAAACGGTCGAATTTTTTGGCATACCTGTTCTCTTAAAACTATACACTATTTCACCATCATCTTGTTTTGTTAATGTATAGTATCGGCTAGAACTAAATCAGATAAAGTTTTTGATATGTATAATTTATTTACAACACGGAAAGGAAACAAAAGGAATTCATATTTCATAAATAAAAACCTAAACGACCTTCACTGTCCGAAGATTTATTCTAAATCATCGGCTTGCCCTATTGTTACGTTACAATTTTACGACCCCATTGTGAAAGGTAAAATTAGGCGTGTGCCAATCTATATAGTGTTTAAACTACCTTTATTGTTACTAAAAAGATATACTTTCAGGCGTAAAATAATATGTTCACCCGGTAAGCTAAAATTTGTGTTTTGCATTTTTAATGAGGGTTCTTAGCTGTCAGGAATAGGAAACAGACTTTAAAGGAACGCTGCCTAAGCAAATCGTATAATTTTATTGTATGAGAAATATAAAATCAGATGGGCACAAGGGCGTCCGAAGGGGGGGGGGGGGGGCAAGGGGGGTGCGCTTGCCCCCCCCCCTGGCCCAAGTAGATTTGAGATATTTTATTTAACTGGGATATCGTCGGCTTAGTAAGAAAACCGCGTAACTCCAATTTTTCGGTAAAATAAGATTATAGCGCCACCTTGTAACAAACTATTATACCCATCAATGAAAAAAATGCAGATATCTGTAAGTATACGTTCCCGCTCAAATGCTTATATTGAAAACCATTTAACTCCAACTATCATCATCCTAAAATTGCAAAGCGCGTAACTCCAGTTTGGTTTATACATTTCTGTTGTGTGTAGCTCGCGTTGTGATATTTCTACAGGTAAGCTCTTTAAAATAACATTTTTAAAAGAAATAAATATTTTATTAGAAGCCACACTTATTTCTTAATACTGTTTTAACTTTACATATGAATAAAATAGAATCTAATGATAATTGATTTGATGTAAATTGAAACTTGTGGACATACGCGGTTTTCAAAATTATATTTATTTCTTTACCAGGGGAGATACGTGGTCTTCCTTAAGGAAAATAGCGTATCTCCTAACTTTTATTTAAATTTTTTTTAGAAAAATGCGTAAGTCCATTTTAATTACCCATATTTGATTAAAATTACTTCCCTAAACAAATTTTATCGTCAAATGTCTTAAATTTAACGTCATAAAAGTTTGTAGGTTTAAAAGAAAACACAACCCAAGTTATGAGTTTTTGTTGTTTCCTGTAAAACTTTCTGAAGTGGAGTTACGCGGTTTTCTTACTAAGCCGACGATATACATATTTATTGAGATACAATTCAATTGACAAAATTGGTAAAACAAACTTTTGTTGCATAAAATGAAATGTGGAATTCAAAAATCTTCACTAAATAGCGAAGGAAAAATATTAGAATAGAATAAATAAAGCGTTATTTTAATTTACACAGCTAGTCATAATAGCAATATACAAATAGATATACTATTGGTCCGGCAATTGCGCTAGCAATTTGTTTACCTCCAACTACATGTACAGTCGAAAGATCATTCTGTACTCCCAGAAGAGTAAAAACCTGGATTCGCTCGACTATGACTGAGCACCGATTGGACGGTTTATGTATGATGAGTGTTCATCGCAAATTTGTAAAAGAAAAAAAAATACATTTAATTGAAAAAATTATTGATGAATTTGCAAAAGATTTAAAAAAATTAACATTTCTTTTCTCCAATAAATCTGAATAACTTATAAGTTTTTTGTTATATTTGAACATTTTTAAATATTTTGTTTAGCTATTTTTTGTTATTTACTATAAGTATTAGGTGTTTTGCTCTATTATTTTATTGAAGGTTTGTTAAAGTGCTAGAAACAAAAATAATTCCAATTATGATTTGCCCCCCCCCCTTGGAAAAGTTCCTTCGGACGCCCTTGGATGGGCATACTTAACCGCGGCAAGGAAGGAGGAAAATTTTTTGTCGCTCAACTTAGCCGTTGGCTTTGCTTTTCGAAAGCAACTAAAAGGATCTCGGTGATCGTTGATTGTGGATATCTCGAAAACGGTTATTTTGGAGCATAATAATTTGACGACAGAAACTTATTAAATATTCCAAATAACTAGTAAGTAGTAATTTTTAAATATAGGGTCAGTTTGCCCAAAAAATAAACAACCCGGCAACCCAACGGTCCTTTATGGTCGTAACCATTGAATTTGATTGAAGGGGCGGGGGGGGGGGGGGGGGTGTTAAAAGGGATAGAGCTCACACACATAGCAAAAGCTTTTACCAATAACACCACTTTCAGCACCTAATAAATTTATATAACGATAAAATAAATCCAAATACATTATGTATTTTTGTCTCGAAACCCTATTACCCAATAGGCAACCAACTTTCTTTTAAGTAAACGACTTCAACATGGACACAAAGTGAAATGAAGAGACCGCCAATTGAATATGCCCGCCGAATTTTTAAATAGACAACACCATGACTAGTCGCACGTATTATTGGGAAATTGGCGTGTTTAGTTTTCGTAAATACTTAATCGGCCAAGTGGGCAGGTCCGTCTAAAAGTGTCGGGAATATCTTTTTAACACGCTTTTATTAGCTTCGCCTGTATGTTTGTAACCGACTTCTTTGAATCCGATTTTGACCCACTTTAAACGGTCAGATTTAATTTAAATTTTGTAGACTTATCAAGAACCGCTGACAATACAATAATCTGCACGCAAAAAATTCTCCTGTCAAATTTTGAGAGCTGTCAGGTATAAAACGAAGAAACGATTTTGACGAAACAAATTTTGGGGTCGTATAGTATTCGATGCGGAGACTTCGGGAAAAATACGCAAAAAATTCTCTTGTCAAAATTTGACACCCGTCAATATGTCAGAATTATTACAATAACCGATAGTAATAAAACAAACGTGGGGTCGTATAGATATTAGACAGTTTTCGTTGTATTTTAAAAGCGATTTTCGCTATTTGACAACTTTGACATTTGAGCTGTCATTTATCGTTATCGTTACGGATAAGTGGCGGAAGCTAACGGACGGAAGACAAAGCCATAGCGAAAACGGAACGCATGCGTAATGACCATTCTTTTGACAAATGAAATGCAATCCACATAACCTATTTTTTGTTGAGGTCTGTTTTTAAAGTTGTTGGTTAGTATTTTTTTTTTCGTCATGGATTCAACAATAAATTCCCTCAAAAGATCGAGAAATCGTTTCACGGATGAGGACGATATAATTTTATTACAGGAAATATTGGCCAACAACCCATATCGCGATGCATGTAAATAGGCTTCGGTAGTAACCAATTTTGTAAAAACCACAGGGAAAGAAGTATCATTGAGAGGGGTTAGAGAACACATCCTACATCCTACATAATTTTTTCAAATCGGAAATAAAGTTTGCATTCAGCATTATTATAGTTTTCTAAATTGAAATTTCCATACAGCTGTGCTCGCGATCAAGCACCTCCAAGAGAAGGGCATCATCCGAATCACTGGATGAGTCCAATAAATGCAACCTTTCGTCTATCATGATGTTTTAGAATTTTGGGTACTAGGAAATTAAAACCAAGCAAAAAGATACCACAAAACGTATATGAAAATATGAACACAAACCATTAAAAATAAAGATAGGTTATGTTATATTTGTTATGTTAACTGTCGAATTCGACTTAACGTTAACGTTAAGCGAATTGAACGAAAACTATTTTTACGATCTGTCAAATAGCGGCTTCGTATTCGTATTCGTTATGGTTAACCGTTTGAATTTGCCAATACAACGAAAACTGTCTAATGTCGCTAAGAATAGAGAACAATTTAAAAAAAAATAACCCGTCAAAATAAAATTTTGACAAGTTTTTTTTTTTAATTTTGAAAATTTTTGTCGTTTGTTGGGGTTTGTATGTATGTTTGTTTGTAACCGATTGTTTTGAACTCGATTTTGACCCACTTTAAACGGTCAGATTTAATTTAAATTTTGTAGACTTACCAAGAACCGCTGACAATACAATAATCTACTAATTTAGCTCAATCTACTCAAAAAAAAAAAATTTTCATAACAATAACTCAAACTAAAAAATGAAAAATAAATATAGTTTAAAAAACTAAAAAGCGGAAAATAAATATAGTTTAAAATAATTCTTGAAATTCTTAATATAGGCAGAAAATGCGAACGATAAACATTAGTATTATTGTGAAAAAAGCGTGGGGTGCTCGATATACGAAAAATATAGCACAAAATCCGACACGTTGTTGTCTATTCCACTCCGACTTGGATATAATTCATTACTTACTTACTTCCTCACTTGAATCTAAAGGTTTGCTTTCCAAACCTTTGATACTTAGACGATTCCATAGGTATGTAATTTAGGTATGATATTATGCATGTTTGTTTCCTTCCTTCAATTTTAGTAGAAAACTCCTAAACATGTCAAATGAGAAATTTATTAAAATAAGTTTTTCTATTTTTAGATTTTCCTTAATTTTTAAATCATCAAATTTTAGTAAAAAAATTCCAAAATATTTTTGGAGACATTTAAAAAAATTATGATATTACTCGTTTTATAATGTCTATGGTTAAATCTAAATAACAAATGACGTAACAAATACAAAGGATAAGGATATTCAGATCTTTAAATTTGAAAATATAATATAAATTTAAAAAATAACGGTTTTTTCTTCGTTCTCTGCTTTTTGTTGGTGATGTAAATTGTAATAACAGTTATAACGGGTATGCAACCAGTAATACTTTTACTTTTGACCGAACGACGATGCGGAGCGGTGTAATGTATTGATATTTATTTGTTGTTCATTATTTATAAACAAAATCACCATTTTGGTAATATAAATTCCCATCAAAACTACATCTTATCGTATTCTTTTAAACGTTTATTAACAAAATATATCTACAAAAGTTTAAGAAATCTATTACCTATCTACAATTTTATATGTACAATAATAATATACAATTTCGTAATGAGCAAACATGGTGTGGAACACGTCCTTTAATATTATTTCTTCTTAATATTTATCTTCTCATATCCTACTATTGATGATCATTGATCTAATCTTTGCAGTTAAAAAGTATATGGCCCTTCCATAATCAATGTAGGTACTTACACATAAACAAAGCATTTACAAATTGTATTTACATACATATAAACAAACAAAAATAATTATATTATGTACATAGTTTTGGCTAGATAGACTCTAATACATCTTTACAATAAAATTTGTATACTTTCCATGCAAGAAGCAAATCAATGCATATGGATTTTTACTTCGTTTTAAGTTTGGAGATTCCTTAGACTCTCAACTTCGTTGTGGGTTGATTTTCTCCGTATATACAGGATTGCTCTTCCACACTCTTATATTGTTGGATAATAGTCGACCCTAGTCACATTTCCTTCATCCATCAATTTAACGTTATACCTTACTTTTGGTAACATCACCTCCCCCCGAGCGTCCCTTCTTTTCCTCCCCAGACCCAACCAATAACCCTTCACCAAGTCCGCCCCCTTTTCCCCGATCATTATCACAGGAGCATTGATATTTCCATTTGGAACGGTAGGCATAATCGAGGCATCGATCACTCTCAACCCGGAAACTCCATAGACCCTCAAATGAGGATCCAGCACTGCCCACGGGTCGCTCTGAGGACCCATCTTGGCTGTGCAAGAATAGTGATAGATCGAGAGGGTGTATTGACGAATAAAACAGTCCCAGTATTCGTCGGTATAAGGGGGATGGTGTTTGCAATTCGGTACTCTGTTTTGTCTTTCGTGGAATCTGGAACCGAACCTCTTTAGAGCCTCGGTGTTCCCATACGCTATAGCCGCCTTAACACCTTCTCTCAGAACGTTGACGTCATGGGGATGGGTGAGATAGTTGTGGTATAGCAGAGGGTAGTCCAACGGGTCTTTGGACCGTAGCTTGATTATGCCTCTGGATTTCGGGCGCAGCATCATGGGCCAGACGCCGAAGCTGTCCTTGTAGTTGATGTTGGAGAATACGTCGTTGTAGAATTCATCTGTCAGGCCGTGGGCTCGTTTTACTTGTGAACCTGTTATAGAAATAATAAAAAGGTCAGAAATAATAAAAAGGTCAGAAATAATAAAAAGGTCAGAAATAATAAAAATGTCAGAAATAATAAAAAGGTTAGAAATAATAAAAAAAGGTCAGAAATAATAAAAAGGTCAGAATTTGAAACATCATTTTGTTTAAACATTGTCCAAAATTATTATTATTTTTTTTTTTGAAAAATAAATACCTCCGTCAGCTGCCGTTCCAGTGCTGACGATCATAAATTCCATGTCCGGCCAATCGTCCGATTGGTTGGCGTATTTGGTGGGAATGAATCCGACTGCCTCCAATCCGATTGATGACGTCAGAGGTCCATCCTCTTTCACCGCGTATCTTAGGGCTGTATTGATGTTAACCAGTCTATTGAGAACCTAAAAAAATATAAATCTATAGCCTGTATTATTTAATATTATACAGTGTCACCACAGTAAGTCCGCATCATATGGGATTTTTTTTTATTAATAGCTTTATTCGAAATATGACTTTGGCATAAAGTTCTGCTTTGATCGAGATGAAAATTAAGCAAAAAAATAGTAGTCACGTGATTCGCATTATCTGTCAAATTTTAATTTTTTCCAAAAAATAATTCAAAAGTGGGGTTATTTCTGAAAATATCGAAAAAAGTTATTAGAAAAAGTTTTTTTAAATGCAGTTTCTAGCCCACGTGCAAAATTTCAACTGCATAAGATAATTTTCATTTTTTACCTATATTTTGTAAATTGCACCACTTTTGCAAAATAACACTCAACGCAACCTACATGAAACTTTTAAGTTTTGACAATGCTTTATTTCAGATACATTTTCTTTAAAGTAGCGCCATATTAAATGTGTGTTTTTCTACAAAATCAAAATTGGGCTATTAAAATTTGGTCGCATGTGAGGCAAAGTTTATTTGTTTTTGACCCTGTATAACGTAACTTCATAAAATAAGTATTTTTGAAAACGTAATTTGTGTCTAAAAGTAATACACCGTAATATTAAGACAAAAAAACACAGTGTCTTCAGTAAAGTGTTTTTTTAAGTGGAAAATAAATTTTAGTTTAACAATGTAAAGTTTATCTATTTTCAACGATTTAATTTAAAACCCCTATATTATAATTTATTACTAAGCTGTTTTATTTTCAAAAATATTTATTTTTTGAAGTTACCTTATACAGGGTCAAAAACAAATAAACTTTACATCACATGCGACCAAATTTTAATAGTTAGTTAATAATTTGATTTTGTAGAAAAACACACATTTAATATGGCGCTACTTTAAAGAATCTGTATCTGAAATAAAGCATTGTCAAAACTTAGAAGTTTCATGTAGGTTGCGTTGAGTCTTATTTTGCAAAAGTGGTGCAATTTACAAAATTTAGGTAAAAATTCAAAATTATCTTATGCAGCTGAAATTTTGCATGTGGGCTAGAAACTGCATTTAAAAAAACTTTTTCTAATAACTTTTTTCGATATTTTCAGAAATAACCCCATTTTTGAATTATTTTTTGGAAAAAATTAAAATTTGACAGATAATGCGAATCACGTGACTACTATTTTTTTTGCTTAATTTTTATCTCGATCGAAGCAGAACTTGATGCCAAAGTCAAATTTTGAATAAAGCTATTAATAAAAAAAATCCCATATAATGCGGACTTTACTGGTCACACTAAGATAGTATAGTCTCCCTAAAATCAGAGTGTGTTATTAAAAGCGTTTTTACTACCTTTAGTAGATTTGTAATCTTACCAACGATATAGGGTGATCGATCAAAAACGTAACGGGAACAGCAATGTGGTCTTGCAGGTTTCTTCCCACTCCGGGAGAATCGTGAATCACCTGGATTCCCTGCTCTTGGAGATGCTCCGCGGGCCCCACCCCGCTCAACATTAGAAGCTGAGGGGTATTGATGGCTCCTGCTGAAAGAATTACTTCTTTTTTGGCTAGGACAGTCTAAAAAAAATTATAAACGTATATAATATTTTTTCTTTCAATACTGCCGAAGTTTCGAATTATGTCTCTTTCAGAACAAGTTAAAATATGATTATACCTTTACTTCATTTCATTCATTCTTCTTTACAAATTTGCAGTTATATTAGAAAAAAGTTGCTTTTATATTATATTGAATATCATGGTGCTTGCAACATTTTCTAGTCTCGCAAAAAATAAGGTCAATAACATCTGAATGATCTTAAAAATTTGATGTACCGAAAAATCCGTTTCGAAACGAACAATCAACCGCGAACTCAATTTCATTGGTCAAGACCTTGGCGAAAAAAACTTGTACTTGTTAGATCAACTTTCGTAAGAAGCTATGCATGATTGGCGCTTGCGACTGGAAAAAATTAAATCGAGATAATGCTCTTATTGTTAAAAAATTATTAGAAATGATATAAACATTGCAAAGATTGGAATACGGATAAACGGGTTTTCCAGTTTAATGATGGACAAAAGAGTTGTAGGCAGAAAAGCAATGATCTGCTACAAGATCATTGAGAAAAAGCTATTTCATGGCAGAGCTGTCGCAATTACTCTAAAAAAGTAATTCAATTACAATTACCCATTACCCTCCGAAAAAGGCATCAAATACAATTACCAATTACTAACAGTATGATAAAAATATTTAAATTACCAATTACCCACTAAAAGTAATTGATTCCTTGATCAATTACCGCATTCGAATTACTGAGTTTAATTCAATTACTTTTATACTAATTCAATTACTTTATAGTAATGGAACTACCCTAAAAGTAATTGAATTACTCTGAATTTATAAATTATAGGCACTTTGGCAAATAAATTACTCTGTGAGTAATTTAATTACATTTTGGTAATTGTCATGTCTTCGGGGGCTAATAATGATCTTAGCAAAAGAAAACAGCCTTTTACCGGAGCAGAGGAGGGTAAACATGTGTTATATTTATAGACCAACTTTTTAATAAACGGATATCTATTTAATGATTTATTTTTCATAGATGGGTCATTAAGATACTGGAGAATCTTCAACTCAATCTTCCTGTGCCCGAGGAAACCTCCTGTTAGCCTTAGCCGCGATTTAACCAAACAATATTTTTTTCTTTCTAGAGTAAAGGAATTATGAAAATTTTTAAAGGAATTGAATTATTTTAGAGTAATTCAATTACTTTTAATCTAATTGAATTATTCGGGAGTAAATAAATTACTTTTTACGTAATTGAATTATTTAGGAGTAATTCAATTACCTCAGATTTCTTAAAACCAATTACCAATTACAATTACTTTATCGCAATAATTGGAAAATCAATTACAATTACTATTTTCAAAAAGTAAATTAATTACAGTAATTCAATTACTAAAAAGTAATTGAACACGATTTTTCAATTATTTAAATTCAATTACCGACAGCTCTGTTTCATGGTATTATTGCTTAGAATGTGAAGTAAGTGGGGCCGTGCTAGTACTTACATGCTTTTGTCCATTTTTAATAAACTCTACTCCATATGCCCTTCTAGTGGTGGGATCGATAAGAACTTTAGTCACGTGACTCCATAGTGACAAGTGGAAATTTTTTCGTAGCCTAATAGGCCTCAGAAAAGCTTTAGCGGTACTACATCTACAAAAAAATAGTTGTTTATTTAGGCCTGCGCAAGTTTTTTTTTTTAATTTGAAGAAATAGTCCATGCTTAAATTGGAGTTGAAAGTATGGGGAAGAAAGAAAGTCTTCCTCAACAATTTTTTTTTTGCGATTTAATTTTGTGGAGGAAGACTGAATTTTTTTTTCTTTCCCCCTTTTTTTTTTAGTTGAGACTCACCTGGTGCCTCTTCTCATCGTCATCTGCCACAAAGCAAACCCGGTCTGTTTGTCGCCGTTGATATCTCTGATGTCATAACCCATTTCTTGTCCTGCTTCAAGAAAGGCTATTCCAAGGGGAGTGTTATAGGGACAATCTTGAACCGTCTGATAACCACCTAAAAGTTTTTATACCTATATATACAGTGTCACCAGTAAAGTCCGCATCATATATGGGATTTTTTTTTATTAAGAACTTTATTCGAAATTTGACTTTGGCATCAATCTCTGCTTCGATCGAGATGAAAATTAAGCAAAAAAATTGTAGTCACGTGATTCGCATTATCTGTCAAATTTTAATTTTTTTCAAAAAATAATTCAAAAGTGGGGTTATTTCTGAAAATATCGAAAAAAAATTATTAGAAAAAGTTTTTTTAAATGCAGTTTCTAGCCCACATGCAAAATTTCAGCTGCATAAGATAATTTTGATTTTTTACCCATATTTTGTAATTTGCACCACTTTTGCAAAAAAGGACACAACACAACCTACATAAAACTTCTTAGTTTTGACAATGCTTTATTTCAGAAGTATTTTTAAAAACGTAGTTTGTGCCTGAAAGTAATACACCTTAATATTAAGACAAAAAAGAACACAGTGTCATCAGTAAAGTGTTCATTAGGTGGAAAATAAATTTTAGTTTAACTTAACGTAAAGTTTATCTATTTTCAACGATTTAATTTAAAACCCCTTTACTTTATTTTTCATTTTTTTACTTTCAGACACAAACTACGTTTTCAAAAATACTTATTCTATGAAGTTACCTTATACAGGGTCCAAAACAAATAAACTTTGCATCACATGCGACCAAATTTGAATAGCCCAATTTTGATTTTGTAGAAAAACACACATTAAATATGGCGCTACTTTAAAGAAAATGTACCTAAAATAAAGCATTGTCAAAACTAAGAAGTTTTATGTAGGTTGCGTTGAGTCTTATTTTGCAAAAGTGGTGCAATTTACAAAATATAGGGTAAAAATCAAAATTATCTTATGTAGCTGAAATTTTGCATGTGGCCTAGAAACTGCATTTAAAAAAACTTTTTCTAATGACTTTTTTCGATACTTTCAGAAATAACCCTACTTTTGAATTCTTTTTTTGAAAAAATTAAAATTTGACAGATAATGCAAATCACGTGACTACTATTTTTTTGCTTAATTTTCATCTCGATCGAAGCAGAACTTGATGCCAAAGTCAAATTTTGAATAAAGCTATTAATAAAAAAAAATCCCATATGATGCGGACTTTACTGGTGACACTGTATATTATGTTAATGTCAAAACAATGAACAATTATAATTGCAATATGAATTTCTTTATAAATTTTTTTCCACATTTTTTTAAAATAGATTACCTATACCATAATACCAACCTGTAGCGTGGTACCGGGTATCCTTGGCTAAGTAGGGGTTTCTCTGGTCTTGACTCTTCTTAAAATAGGGTAGGACCTCTTCATAAGACCATCCTTCGTTTCCAAAGTCAGCCCATCTGTTACATACATGCAAAAGTTTATTATTTGTGAAAAAAAAAACACATTTCGGAAAAATGCCATATGGAATGGAATATGTACGTACTGACGTACCTGTCATAGTCTCTTTTATTTCCCCTAATGTAGAGCATTGTATTTAGGACGCTGGACCCACCGAGAACCTTTCCCCTTGTCCAACTACATCTTTTTTCTACCATAGCTTGACAGGCCGATGGTTGTGCTTCAGTCCTAAAAATAAGTACAATAAAAAAAAATTTTTCTTTGTCCTTTATTTTTTTAAAATACTAGATTTTTTGCATTTTAAAACTATTTGTCATGAATACTATTAAAACAGTATATCCATGTCTTTTTTATTCTGTATGATGGTGTCTTTTAAATGTCAAGCGCGTTGTGATGATCAAACAAAAAGATGCAAAGAAAAATAACTTATTCTTTTTGTTTCAGGTATGTCACAAAAGACCTTAAACTATTGCTTAATCTATGCCTATACCAAGGAAAGGTAAGAATCCTTACTTATAGCCCCAGTCCAATTTACTCTTGTGCAAGTACAAACTCAAAATCGGAACGTCGGAAATATCAGTCTCGTGTCCGCCGGCTTCGAGTAAGAGCACCTTCCATCCGGGAACTTCCGTGAGTCGGTTCGCTATCACGGAACCGGCCGAACCGCTGCCGATCACTATAAAGTCGTATGACGGGTCCGGGATCGCCCTGTCCACCTAAAATTTAAATAGAAACTTGCAAATACAATGAAATACGGGTGCGTTAAAAAAAACTTCCCAGGTCTATAATATATTATCTAATACTTACGGGTCTATTTTCCGGATCAAACTGATCGTAATGGAAGTACGTCAACAGGGCGAGGAGGAATGGCAACACCGCGATTTTCCCAGCGCCAATCAGAGCGATTCCCGTCTTTACGGCGGCGCCGATAGTCGGAACGACAACCACGCCCATATTTGTGGATTTGTATTGATCTGGCTCTTTGACTTTTCGGCAAGTAGTGTTTATTTGTTGGTATGTTTTTTTTGGCAAGCAGTGTAGTACTTATAAGATACTTTTTAGTGTGTGTGGTGCTTATAGTGATGAATTTTTATTTAGTGGCTAATTTTGTGAATAGGTAAGAATACAGTTTTTGTGATATTAATAATTAATAAAGGTACGTTCGACTAGTCTGTACAAAAAACTTATAATATATTCTAATATGGCAGTGTTTTTTGTGTAATATTTTTTATAAATGAGTGATGTTTCTTTTTTTCCTATTTTTGGTCACCTATCACTGAAAATTTATTTACTTAAATATAATAATTATTGTCTCTTTCATAAACGCGCAATGTTTTTATATTTTTCCACCGTGGGATAAAATACTGAAGCATTTAGCACTGAGTTTATTCTTCGTAACAAGGCCTCCATGTTCGCCGATATCGTTCTATCAATCATGGTGGATTTTCTGAAAAAAAGTTGAAAAAACGTTAATTTCAAAAATTATTTTCTTGTTCTAATAATAGACCACTTCCCTGAATAGCAAACACTAGTGATGCATTTGCCATTTTATTTTCTTATCAATATTTCTTTTATTTTTGGTTTTCTCCAAAAAGCAGTTACCTACAGTTTTAAGTTAAAGAATTTTATTCATAAATTAATAAAAACATAAAACAAAATTTTGTTAAATTCGCGAGAGTTTCTTTTCCTGCTTTTATTAATTTATAAGTCCAACCTTTTTATATAATTATGTATAGTTAACTTTTCCTTAAAGCAAAGCGCTTCGACAGAAGACAACGACATTTGACATTAACAGCTGATCTGGTTTCGTCGTTAAAGTTTCCAGATCAGCAATGGGCCGTAGCAAGCTCACGCGTCAGTTTGCATTATATTATTTTCTCCCGATGTTGGTGTTTTTTAAGTGTTTCTGGGGCTGTTTTTTGTGTAGTGTCTTTTTAAACATTTTACTTCTGGATTTTATTTATGTCAGTGACTAGATTGTCTTGGTTTTTATTATTTAAGTTTAATAGTGAGTACAAACACCATTCGTCTATTATCAAATCAATAAAGTGCCTAGTTAAACCATTTACTTATTTAGATACAGGATGTCTCATAACTAAGGGGCAAATACCGCAACAGGAGATAGGAGATAGTAGACTTGAAAATATGTCATTTATGCTTAAGAACGAACGGTTCATTTTCAATAAATACGCCTAGTGAAGAAAGGTGTTTATTTAAATGTTTCTTGCCATCCAGCATTTGAGTGCAATTATTTCAAACACTAATTAAAATATTGAGATTAATGAAGTACATTTTTTTTTACGTATAAACGATCCCTCTTTCATTATTTGAGCTAAAGCGGTCAGAAATGTGAGAATGCGAAAATGTATCAAACTTATATCGTGTAGCTAGCGTTCTCTAGGAGGTATCTTAAACTCATTATCGAATCCTCCTTCTTGCCTTCAAAAACATAACTACACCAAATTCAATTCATATCCGATTAACATCAAATCATCGCCAATTTTAGAAGGTAAATATTTACTTGGATCACCCTGTATCTCTTTAACCTTATAAGAAATGAAATTAAACGACATATTTTCAAGTTCACTATCTCCTGTTGCTGTATAGCCCCATAGTTACAGAAATCCCTTTATATATCCAATCCGCTGGGCGTGTATCTAAAGTAGTATTGTCGGTAAAGAATTTGCAAAAATTTAATGGAATTTCCCATTAACGTATAATTTACTCGAGTCGTTTTATTTCGGTGTCGAAATAATACAGCATACCGGCACCGCGATAGTTGTATAACCATTTCTTAGTACCAATACCACCGATACCACATGACATGGTTGTTGGCAATAGCATTTTTCTCGTATAGGCCCATTCGTATGAATTTAGTACACCACACATTTACTTAAAAAATTAAAATAACTTTACTAGCATTAATAAAGATGGGAAAATTAAAGAGATAGAAAGTTTGAGATTGATTTTGTGTTGCAAATTATGTAAAATTTCGTAAAAACATGATAATATCAATTTAAGAGTATGTATACAGCGTGTGCGTGGATTTGCTTGCCAAATGGAAAACTTCTTTATTATCAATTTTTCGAAAAAAAGTTATTCTTTATAAAAAGTTTGGCTTTTAAAATTATTAAGATTGGCATAAGAATTTATTTTTAATGTTGTACATGGTGTCTCAAAAAACGAAAAACTTTAATTCTAAATGTGAAAAAACTTTATACCAATATTTATTAACCGGCAAATTGGGCAAAATCGTCAACTAATTTGTAGTATACAGGGCAATGATAAAGTTTTGTTTGAATAGTTACTAAACATTTTTGATAAAAATTATTAGGTGTATGATGAACAACGGGGGGCTTATTGAAATTTAATCTTCTATGTATATTTGTTCGTGTTTACTGTGTAATTACTAGTAATTAAAAAACTTCTTATGTGTACCTATATGATTGTTTAATAAATTTTCAATTAGGTTGTAAATTATCTAAATATTTTAATCACTCTGTATACTAAATTAACCTGCAAATAGTACATTGATGGCTTAATAATAAATATTGCGATGGTATTTATCCATATTGTTTATCAAAAATGTTAAGTAAATATTCAAAGAAAACTTTATCATTGCCCTGTATACTACAAATTAGTTGACGATTTAATGCGCTTTTCGCGATTTCCAATTTGCCGGTTAATAAATATTGGTATAAATTTTTTTCACATTTAGAATTAAAGTTTTTCGTTTTTTGAGACACCATGTACAACATTCAAAAGAAATTCTTACGCCAATCTTAATAATTTTAAAAGCAAAACTTTTTATAAAGAATAACTTTTTTTCGAAAAATTGATAATAAAGAAGTTTTCCATTTGGCAAGCAAATCTACGCACAGTGTATTGCTGCAGTAATTTTTCTAAGATGGAATATGCAGGATACCGTTCCAACTGTAAAGTTAAATTTTTAATTTGCTGCCTGCCCACAGCTTTTCTTGAGCCCGCCATTATGCGCCCTCCTAGCACTAGTAAATTCTCAATAGTTACAAATTGAGTCAATTTAACCTCAAATAAAACCCTATATGGTTGATATTTTGTATTCTTCGTCCATAGCGTTTATTATTCTAAAGTAAAAAATGGGTGTATATTTTCACGTGGGTCTCATTAAATATCAATGGCATGGTAAATCTCTTCTTAACGATAAAGCCAAAAACTACTGGACATTGAAGGACGAAATGTTGCACGTGTATTAAGCATTATCCTTGCTCGAAATCCGGCTATACTTTCGGTGCGATATTACAAGTGGCAACGGATTTGTAATATTTTTAATAGTTTAATAATTGAATTAGAGGCTTTTTATATTTGGAAATGGAAACCAAGTTTTTATTAGTGTATTAGGGTTTAAGAACGCGTATCTATCTGATATCATGTACGTGTGTTGTAACTAGCCTAAGTTTTGATTTAATTGGCGAAAAAAGTGGAGCGCAATTTATATTATGAGTGTTGCTTATGTTACTTATATGACTATAATTAAGTAGAAATTGTGGGTACAACCATCGTTTGGTGTAAATAAACAACATTCAAATTGCGGGCATATGTGTGGTAATGTCCGAAAACCGGAAACAAAAACCATAGGAACCAAAAACAAAAAACAATAATTTTATACAATCGTAATCAAATTACTGGATGACAATACATTTTCAGTGACAATGCATTGTATATAAACACAAGTTGCAAAATAGTTATTTAAGACTTTTAAGAGTCTATACCATCATCGCCTGAGGGTATTTTTCACGTCCCCTTCCTCCTTGCATACATATAACATTTTTTCAAAAGTTACAACTATCACGGTAATTTTTTTATTTGTGACTTTTGTGCTATTAACGAGCACAAACGCAATTTATTTTAAAATTACTAACCCGCTTTTATTATAAAACAAGACACGCAGTTAAGACAATCTATTACACCACATGAGCGACTTTAAGATTCCTTGCTATATCAGGCAAAAGTTAAGAAGATTTGAAAGTATCGGTTATATTTTTATAGCTATTATTTTGACAATTTAAGCGATATGTTGCCTAATCACAGCCCGCGGGAGTGTTATACCAATAAATATAGTAAAAAAACTAAAAAATACGCTTTAATAATTAATCAGACTAAAAAGCGGAAAATAAATATAGTTTAAAATAATTCTTGAAATTCTTAATATAGGCAGAAAATAATAATGAACGATAAACATTAGTATTATTGTGAAAGAAAAGCGTGGGGCGCTTTGTGCTCTATTTTTCGTATATCGACCACCCCTCGCCTTTTTCACAATAATACTAATGTTTATCGTTCATTATTATTTTCTGCTTATATTAAGAATTTCAAGAATTATTTTAAACTATATTTATTTTCCGCTTTTTAGTTTGATTAATTATGAAAGCGTATTTTTTAGTTTTTTTAAACTATATTTATTTTTCATTTTTTAGTTTGAGTTATTGTTAAGAATTTTTTTTTGCGTAGATTGAGCTAGATTAGTATTGTCAGCGGTTCTTGATAAGTCTACAAAATTTAAATTAAATCTGATCGTTTAAAGTGGGTCAAAATCGGGTTCAAAGAAGTCGGTCACAAACAAACATACATACAAACCCGATCGTTTATGCCGAATTATAAGAAAAGAACGATATTTGCAAATTTTTTAAAATTCTGACATATTGACAGGTGTCAAATTTTGACAAGAGATTTCTTTGCGTATTTTTTTCAACTTTCCACCGTCCATATACATAAGACCTTATAGTTTTTTCATTCATATCATTTTTTTAAAACGATTTGACATATTGACCGCTGTCAAATTTTGACAGGAGAATTTTTTGTTTATTTTTCCCGAAGTTTCCGCATCTAATACTATACGACCCCATAATTGGTTTCGTCAATAT
Source organism: Polydrusus pterygomalis (assembly GCA_963969555.1). Classification (NCBI taxonomy): domain Eukaryota; kingdom Metazoa; phylum Arthropoda; class Insecta; order Coleoptera; family Curculionidae; genus Polydrusus; species Polydrusus pterygomalis. Next base: position 53,304,673 of record OZ018385.1, read on the forward strand.
CGCATCTTCGTTTTATACCTGACAGCTGTCAAAATTTGACAGGAGAATTTTTTGCGTATTAGATTATTGTATTGTCAGCGGTTTTTGATAAGTCTACAAAGTTTAAATTAAATCTGACCGTTTAAAGTGGGTCAAAATCGGGTTCAAAGAAGTCGGTTACAAACAAACATACAGGTGAAGCTAATAATAAAAAAAGAAGTCGGTTACAAACATACATACAAACAAACAAACATACAGGTGAAGCTAATATAAGCGTGTTAAAAAAAATCGTATTAAAAAAGGCAAAAAGAAAATCAGTAAATTTTAAGGTAGGTACCTACGCTAACGGTTACCTATACTGTAAAAGATGCACTACACATGCACATGTTCAAACAGTGGCGTAGCGTGGTTGAAGGGGCGGAGGGGGCGGAAACTTCAAAGGTAAGGGCGTTTTTTTTTATGGGGGTGAGGGGGTAAAAGAGGTCGAAAAAAAAAACGCGCCGCAGGCGAAAATTTTGTGGGTGCCACGCCTTTTTTTCAATGAAGTTGCCTGATTTTCAAGTAGGAAAAATATAAAATACACAAGATCCTCAAGGAAATCACAAAAAAATTAAACAAGTAAAAAAAAGTGCTTCGTTTTCATGGTTCATTATGGGTCCTGGAGGGGGGGGGGAATTACCCCCTTATCTACGCCCTTGTTGAAAGGGCGCCTCACTGCTAATGCATAATTTCGTTTGTTTAGTAAATTTTGGCCTGAGAAATAAAGTTTTTGTTTTGTCATACAGCAAAATAACTGAAAGAATACAAATTATTGGTCGTGGCAAAATATTTTTATTATAAATTAAATCAAGTAGTGAAAATAAAATAGAATCTCGAAATAGATAACAGGTTTATTTTATGTTTCTTTACTCTTAAAGTTATAAACAAATAATAACCTAATTAAAACCTGGAACTGGGAACTACTGGGAGAGTGGGAAGGGGGCGCCGTTTGGGACAGGGCTCAAAGGGCGGGGGGGGCGGTCGCCCCCCCTGGCCCCCTGCACGCTACGCCACTGCGAAATAGAGGGGCTCGTCGAGCAAAGCAGCCAGCAAAGCCGCAGTCTACAGGCTCTCAGTCTTTAGACTGAAGCAAATCTACAAATAAAATCGTTGATGTCAAAGACAATTTCTTCTTTTTCTAATACACGTTAAACAATCAGTCATTTTAACACGTGAGTCTCATCACGTCGCCATGGCCTTGCCATTGGGTAAAGTAAAACTCACCAAGGTGTAAAATTATACTAATCATCTTGAGAAATGTGTAAAAAACTTATAATTTTATTCTGATGTAAAAGAAAGTGTTTCGTAAATTGCCATTGGAAATTCAAAAATATATTGTTGGTCATTAAATAGCCGTTAAATTTATGCTGATAATAATTAATGAAAAGGATTCCATCCATTCTTACCACTTTTACTAACAGATTTCATTATGTGGGTAAATTGTAGGGCTGGGCGATATTGAAATTCCAATATCGAATATCGAGATGAAAATTAAGCAAAAAAAATAGTAGTCACGTGATTCGCATTATCTGTCAAATTTTAATTTTTTTTAAAAAATAATTCAAATGTGGGGTTATTTCTGAAAAAATCGAAAAAAGTTATTAGAAAACGTTTTTCTAAATGCAGTTTCTAGCCAACATGCAAAATTTCAGCTGCAGAAGATAATTTTGATTTTTTACCTATATTTTGTAAATTGCACCACTTTTGCAAAATAAGACTCAACGCAACCTACATAAAACTTCTCATTTCAGTTACATTTTCTTTAAAGTAGCGCCATATTAAATATGTGTTTTTCTACAAAACGTCATTATGGCATAGCTTAATAATATATTATAATAAAGAGGTTTTAAATTAAATCGTTGAAAATAGATAAACTTTACGTTGTTAAACTAAAATCTATTTTCCACTTAAAAAACACTTTACTGAAGACACTGTACTTTCAGACACAAACTACGTTTTCAAAAATACTTATTTTATGAAGTTACCTTATACAGGGTTAAAAACAAATAAACTTTGCCTCACATGCGACCAAATTTTAATAGCCCAATTTTGATTTTGTAGAAAAACATACATGGCGCTACTTTAAAGAAAATGTATCTGAAATAAAGCATTGTCAAAACTAAGAAGTTTTATGTAGGTTGCGTTGAGTCTAATTTTGCAAAAGTGGTGCAATTTACAAAATATGGGTAAAAAATCAAAATTATCTTATGCAGCTGAAATTTTCATGTGGGCTAGAAACTGCATTTAAAAAAACTTTTTCAAATAACTTTTTTCGATATTTTCAAAAATAACCCCACTTTTAAATTATTTTTTGGAAAAAATTAAAATTTTGACAGATAATGCGAATCACGTGACTACTATTTTTTTGCTTAATTTTCATCTCGATCGAAACAGAACTTGATGTCAAAGTCAAATTTTGAATAAAGCTATTAACAAAAAATAAAAATTTAACAAAAAACTTGTGTGTGCCTAAGACCACACGACAAAAGTGAAAACTTCAACAAGGTGAAATTAATAATATCGAATAAATATATTTCCTAAAATTGAACAACCCTTGAAAAAAATGCCAGAACATACCTGAGTCGCAACAAGTGTATATCTTGTGATCTTAAACACACAAACAACGCACACTGTTTCCACGTCGATACTGAATGCGACTGATGCGGCATATAGGAGTCGAATTCGAGCGTAACACAGCCGAGCGTTACGCGTGACGGCTCAGTTTAATTCAGTGCCCACAAAAAGTGCTAAACGCGCCTAAAGAAGTTTTCACTTCAAAAATCCCATATGATGCGGACTTTACTGGTGACACTGTATATCAATATTTTCTTATGTGCCCTGTAAAACTCCGTACCTTCATTTTAAGGGGAGACTCTAAATAATTATGAAAACATAAAGAAAAAAGATTTAATTAAATATTGGTCCTTAAATGTGTTATAAGGACGATATTGAAATTCCAATCGAATATCGATATAGTGGATATATCGATAACATCGATAAATATCGATAAATCGATATTTTATTTTTTAAACATCGTTTATCGATATATCGAACTTTTGCCCAGCCCTAGTAAATTGTAAAATCGCATTTTTTTAATTTGTAAAAATAACTCGAATTACATCGTATTGGTCGCAGCCATTTATTGAAAGACTATTTGACAGAAAGATGTAAAATTTGGCGTGGTTATAGCAAGTGCAAAAATATTAAAATCGATAATTTTTTGTCTGATATTTGTATCTATTTTTTTTTCAGTTTATCAAGTATGTAATTAGAAAAAAATCGTTTTAAACAAAGAAAAGTTATTAAGAACCTTGAAAGTAATGTGTTCTCTGGTCAATATTTGCTGTTTCATTTCACTTTTAGGTCTTGAGTTATATGAACATTGCAGAAATAAACGTAATACGTGGTAACGTCGTCGTTGTATTGGTTTTCAGCAGGGGCGGATCCAAAAACGTATTAACGGGGACGTAAAATTTCAAAAATACTCAAATCATAAAGAATTTTGATAAACAATTCATCGGTCTTCCAAACCGACCCCAAAAAATGTAGTTTTTTTTATGTCAGATTGTATATTATTATACAGTGGGCCCAAAAAAGTATGCAACATATTATATGGGAAATATTTTTATTACCGATTTCTCAGAAAATTTTATTCTTGATAAAAGTTGGTGCATGCCTTAAAATTATAAACGCATATTTTATATTTCAACAGCGGCTAATAGTAAGGGAGCAAATGCAATTTTTTCTAAATTACTCTAAGACTGGACTTGACCGTCATAGGTGAAAATGCCAAATAAATTATTAGTTATTTCCACTTGTATAAATAGAGTTAGATTCTGTTATAATTTTTATTAGAACCCAAGCTGGCTAACATGATTGTGTTTAAATATGCGTGCAACACGCTAATATCTACACCCACCCGTATCATTGAAAAGTTTTAAAAGGTTTGCAACTACTTAATACATTTTTATAATAAACACATGATTAAGATATTTGATTAATATAGTAAAATCGCGTAAATAAAAAATTGACCAGAGGCGTACCGTTTAGGCGAAAATAGATATTAAGGTTGAATTCTCAACGTCGTTCAATTTATTGCCAACCTATAACCTATTTCGCTTTGTTTTTTTAAGTTTATTATTTTTTAAACTAACATTTAAATAAAATTAGTATCGTCGGCACATTACTTAGGTAATATCTGATATATTACAAAAATATCAATTTATTTCATTGCTAATTTTGGGAGAATTGTATAGTAAAAGAGCAATGAGTGACAATGACATAATAATATTTTAAAAAATCTTACCCGGTATTTTTCGCTATACAATTCTCCTAAAATAAGTTATGAAATTCCTTGATATTTATTAAATATGTCAATTATTACCTATAGAATATCAAGCCGATACTGATTTTCTATAAATTTTGTATAAAAGCTAGAAAACATAAATAAATCTACGCGAAATAGGTTATAGGTTGGCAAGCATGTTGATAGTCCCACCTTAAGAAAAAAAAATTGAGACATAACTCATTGCATTTGCAAAAACCTTTCCATGTAAAATTTTATTGTATTTGTACTAATTAGGGTACTTTACTCTTTAGGCCATTTTGAAAAAATGACATTTTCTCCCTTACAATAAGCTGCAGGTGAAATATGAAATATGCATTTATAGTTTTAAGGCATGCACCAACTTTTATCAAGAATTTTTTTTTCTGAGAAATCGGTAATAAAGAAGTTTCCCATATTATGTTGCATACTTTTATGGACACACTGTATAATATTGTATGCTTAGGGGAGAGCGTGTGTCGTGTGTCCGGGTTTTGTTTTAAGCGTTTTACTACAAAGGGTAATACGCTAACGGTAACTGTAAATTTAGCGTATTAAAATAAATATAAGAATAACCGTGCCTAATTTTGGGTGCACATTGGCAATGAATTCTTCCGATACATTCTCTCTGTGGACGTGAAAGCAAAATGTGTTGCAATGCGTCGAAAGAAATTTTTTTCTATTTGCCGATTTAATCTAATAAGATTATTAATATTTTTATAACAATATTTTTTACAGGATTATTTTATATCAATAATACAAAACTTTAAAATAGGTATAGGATGCACTACATCTGTAGTCTATAAAATAACTCTAATGTTAAAACAAAGGTTCATTTCCATATCGCTGTAAAAAAGTTAGTGGCGTGCCAAATTCCCACCTGTTTAAATAAATTTTACTGTTGTTATTTCGTGACAGCCGAAGATCTGCAACTTATTTTTGAAAGATTTATCGTGGCGATCCTTATTTATTAGTAGTACAAGTTAAATGTACAAAAATTACTTTATTATTTCAAAATAAACAAATATATCTTGGAATAAATTCGATAAGTTTAGAGAGTATAAATGCACGCCGCGAGAAAAAGCTGTATTAATATACAGGGTGTCCGGGAAAATGTGGGAAATCTCCCGGATATGAAAAAAACACGTGAACAAGTTCATATTAACTTCTTTCGTATCGGCCTCCTCTTCGGAGATATGGGCTCCCAAAGAGCTCCCATGGAATTAAGTTTTTGACACATAATTATTAAACCAAATTTCAATTGATCGCAATAAAATGACGTTTTTCCGAAAACGGTTAGGATTAGCGACATGAATGAAGAGTACGTAATTTTTAGTCAATAGTTAAAGGTAGGTGTAAAAAAACGTTGTCCAAAGTTTTTATCATACAGGGCGTAAAAAAAAATGGGCACATTAGTGTCACAGCTAGTCCGTCCCTGCAGCTGTGAGTAATTCGCAACACTTTCTGGGATAGTAATTTGAAGGGTCTTACCTGGTATACATCATATTAAAAAAAAATTGAAATATACCTGTTTTGGTTTAATAATTATGTGTCAAAAACTTAATTCCATGGGAGCTCTTTGGGCCGAAGAGGAGGCCGATACGAAAGAAGTTTATATAAACTTGTAGTATTCTTTTCACGTGTTTTTTTTATATCCGGGAGATTTCCCACATTTTCCCGGACACCCTGTATATACTATATTTAAATACCATGTTTTAGATGTTCCGCATTAATAGATTTGTACCAACCATTTTACATTTCACATAACAGACAATCCCTAATTGTATCCAAGATCCATCAATGAAAGTCCTTTTATTTCTCTTCCCAAACACTATGATATCTTTTACTTTTTCTTTCCAGCAGCAATTTTTTAACCAATAATTATTTTCTGTTATTAAAAAGCACCACTCGTGTTCGTCGTCCGCGAAAAACCAACGCACGGCGTCATTCTCGGTGAAAGTCAACGTTCCAACTAACACGAAGAACCGACAATATTAAAGAACCGCTCGAGGAACCACCTGATAACGCGGAAAGTGCAATAAAGACACGCGAGCCAGACGGAAACGAATTTGCAAGAAGAACCCATTTGATACCGCACGTAGTATTGGTTTTATAAGCCAATTAGTGTTGGTGGTACCGATGGTGACCCGCGTGATACTATGACCTGCATATGGGGCCTATATATTTCACAAACCTATATACGAGTCTTGTTGGTAAAAACAATTAACAGTTTTTCTCTTACATATAATAATTTTGAATTAAATACAACTGATTTTTATTGGCGGTAAATCTCCAATGGGCCATTTCACTATAATCGAATTCATCATATTTAGCATTATAGTCTGTTTCCTATTGCCAGTGGCGGCTCGTTAATGATGGGCTCTGGGGCGCCGCCCTCCCTGCAATTATTTCAAACAGAATCCAAAAATACTTTACTTAAAAAACCAATAAAGCAATGTATGTAAACAATCCATTAAAATAATTCAAACTAAACATAGCCCTATTCCAGCGGGTAGGTTATACTAAGCGCGGGCATAATTCAAACCAAACATAGCCCTATTCCAGCGGGCAGGCTATACTCATAGACAAGCGAGTTGCGCGCTCTCAAGATTATACTAAGCGCGGGCGACCGATTATTCGTCCCGATTCAACGCGACTTCTCGTTATAACTACAGAGGCGTGACGTCACCTACATATCGCACAACGAGGAGCTCAAAATTTTCCGCCCAACAGCTGTTCGCGACTCGCGATTCGGCCTGTCGGGGTGCTCACGTTTTGTTTATTTGTTTTGATTTATTTATTAGTTACATTATAAAGTTGGAAAATTTCGTCTAATATGAAGGTCATTGATTTACAGAAGCTTATGTTAAGTAGTTCTCTGAGCTTAGTGAAAAACTTGATTTAAAAAATGCAGGGCGGCCACTACCAATATTGAATATAGTACCTACAAGTGCAATCAAAATGTAAAAGTAAGGCACAGTTTACGGGTAAGTTTGACAAATAAATATATATTAAAAAATCCTGGATATGCGGTTGTAAAGACAAACTTTTTTTTTTGTTTTGTGTGTCTTCTTTTTGACGGGGATGATAATTGGACTATAAATGGGGTGCAGGACTTAAAACATCTTTCAGAGAAAATAAAAAACATGAAAATAGTGCAAAACATCGTTATAATGTGGTAAGTTTTGAGATGTTAGGACAAACTAATATTTTAACTTGTTTAAGTAGTGCTTATGCGGATGAAATTAAAATTCACAACGAGAAAGTTAGAAAAAACAGACACGTACTTTCGAAAATAATAGGAAAATATAGACATTTAAATTTTTTTTTAATTTAAAGCCAGCGCCCCCCTGACTCACTAGTCACGAGCCGCCACTGCCTATTGCCTGAACCCTCTTTAAAAAAGCAAAACACAAATTTTAGTTTACCGGGTGAACATAGTATTTTTCGCCTGAAAGTATATTTTTAGGTAGTTTAAACACTATATAGATTGGCACACCCCTAATTTGACCTTTCACAATAGGGTCGTAAAATTGTAACAATAGGGCAAGCCGATGATTTAGAATAAATCTTCGGACAGTGGCGGTCGTTTAGGTTTTTATTTATGAAATATAAATTCCATTTGTTTCCTGCCCTTGTTGTAAATAAATTATACATAGTAAAAATTGTATCTGATTTAGTTCTAGCCGATACTATACCTACATTGACAAAACAAGGTGATAGTGAAATAGTGTATCGTTTTAAAAGAACAGGTCTGCCAAAAAATCCGACCGTTTTAACCCATTTTTTAATGGGTTAAATTGTAATATTATGGTACGTTCTTTTTTTAATTTTTTTGTTTCTTTTCTTTCGGTTGTGTTTTTCCCAAGAAAAATTTAATTGATGTAAAATTTGCCACAATTTTTTTCAGCATTTAAAATTTTATCTCATGTTGGGATCTCTCTATTGAAATAAAAATTATGTACTTTTCTTCTTAAATGATACTTTTCACATCCTTAGCAATTTGTGTAGGTGTCCTTCCTGGCGACTGTTTAGGAGGGGCTACAATTCCAGATTTTCTTTCCCGATAAAAAGCCTAGGTAGATTGTTGATTCACTAACTCCCGTCGTATTAGCACATGCTGATAAAAAGCTTTCGATAACACGAACACGTTAAAAATAAAACCAAACTACCTCACTTAAAGTTGTCGTCAGTGAGTTTAGTCCCGTGTTATTATTAAAGATTAAAGATCGTAGTTTGTTCATTTCTTTTCTCAGTAAATAATTGAGAATTTTAAAAAATGAAACCGTAAATTTTTTTTTTCTCTATACGATACGATAAAAATCAAAATTTAGTGAAAAAGCCCATTGTTTATCATATCAAATTGACAAGACGTCAAATGCAAAGGTCCACCATCAGGTTCTTCCCGAGTTCCACAATGAAACCACGTGACAATATACACCAAATTTTACTCCGATAAATCCAAAGAATTACTCATTTTGGGTTTTATTTGGGCTTAAACGGCTTCAAATTATGACTATTGAGAATTTCCCAGTGCTCTGGCGGCGCCTAATGCCGATTTGAAGAAATGCCGTTGGTCGGCAGCCAATCAAAAATTTAATTTCACAGTCGGAACGATAGCCAATGAAAATAAGAGAATTAAATAATGACACATTGGGAATTTTGACATAAGAATGATGAATTTTAAACGTTTTTACCTGTTTTGTGAACATTATAACAAAACAACATTAGAACAGTACCAGAGGTCTCTAAAGTAACTTATTTAGTGCAGCCCTGTATAAATATTTTTTTAAAACCGACCAGAAAATTTACACTTTCTGGACAATTTTTCGTCTAGAAAATAACGTTTTTCCGGTCTCTAATGTCACTGTCACCCTGTTTTTTTGTTTTTCCAATCGCTCTTTGATAATACAAGATACCTTGATTTCGTTATTATGACAACAACATTTCGATGTATTGTCGAGTGACAGTTCGTTGACTTTTAATTTTGTTCTTTATGTCAAACTTGTTTCGCGTAGATTATAAAATATATCGAAGTGTCGGTCTTAAAAAAAATATTGTACGTCACGCAACCGAAAATTAGTGTTTTCCAGGTCTCTCCGAGCTTCCAGGGCTCGCCTATGGCTCGCCCTGGAAATGCTTGTCTCGACCTGAAAAACACTACTTTCCGGTCTTGTAACGTAAATTACTATTTTAGGACTACTAGCACTAGTAACTTTTCCGCACGATTTGTCAAATTAATGAATACCTTATCTAAAACACTTAATAAAGTGAAATACTTGCAAAATAAATATTTTTTTTTGCCAGTAGCTCAATAATTTTTGTAATTACAGTATATTATTACGAATCTCATTGACGTTTATCTGAGGACTATATCGATCGTAGGAAAACTTTTGTACCTAACACATGCGGAAAGTGTCTTTTCCGCCCTTGACGGCTTGCCCGAACTCCGCTTCGCGTCGTTCGTGCAACTGCCGTCGCGCGCTAAAAAGTACCACTTTCCGCACTTGTTAGGTAAATAACTATTGTCTCTGGTACTTTTATTTATTTTTTTTCTACCATAACCTGACCCCCTGTATTGTTCAAGTACACTCACGATTGCTCACATTACAGTTTACGTAAGGCGACTCCTACGATGCAATAATTTGACCAAAATGCAGAAATATCCATTACCATATTTTCATAAGAAATAAATGGATCCGCGTTACGAAAAGTTCAATTTGTCAGACGTAAATTGACTTGAAACTTTTCTTTTGCGAAAAACGAACGCGTTGTAATTGAATATGTAGTAACATCGTGGGGCGCAGTCAGGAGGGGGCCGGGGGGCCCCCCTCACAAAACTTTAAAGAAAAATATAAAAATAATGGAGTAGACAACACCGAAAACTGCTCATAAACTATTAAATCTCGTAGTTTAATAAAATTCAGCTTTTTATTTCTTTAAAATCTGTTTCTTATTGCCTTACAGCTAAGAACCCTAATTAAAAATGCAAAAGTCAAATTTTAGCCTACCGGGTGAACATTTTATTTTTCGCCTGAAAGTATATCTTTTTAGTAACAATACAGGTAGTTTAAACAGTATGTAGATTGGCACACCCCTAATTTTACCTTTCACAATAGGGTTGTAAAATTGTAATAGGGCAAGCCGATGATTTAGAATAAATCTTCGGACAGTGGCGGTCGTTTACGTTTTTATTTATGAAATATAAGTTCCTTTTGTTTCCTGCCCGTGTTGTAAATAAATTATACATAGTAAAAACTTTATCTGATTTAGTTCTAGCCGATATTATACATTAACAAAACCATAGTGAAATAGTGTATCGTTTTGCCAAAAAATTCGACCGTTTTAACCCATTTTTTAGTTACCTGTCCTCTTAAATTGTAATATTATGGTACGTTCTTATTTTCATTTTTTTTTTGGTTGCGATATGTAATTTCTATTTATTATTTATATTTATTTGTATGTAGTTTTTAAGGTGTGGAAAAGAGATTTGCATATTTAACTGAATTAATTTACAAAAACAGTTCATACTTAAAAGAGTTAACAAATTAAAGGTCTAGAAAGGTGTCTTCACTATCACTAAATTCGAAGGATCCATCTGTGGTGTCAACTGAAATAATAAGTGGTTCTACCGTTTCTTCTATAAGTCCCACATTTTTTTCCCTCTTTTATTATATTATTATTATGTTTTATAGCTTCTTTCCAATTTTCTTTCGTTATAATGTTTAATGAATATAGTTGTATGTTTGTTTGCCTTTTTCTTTTTAAGTAATGCATTTCGTGTTTACGTTTTTCCTTTTATCCAAATGCTAGTTCCTTTTTGTCAGATTATTGTACCATTTATTTCTACATGTTTTTCTGCATGGCCCCCCTCAGACAAAATTTCTGGCTGCGTCACTGGTAATATCGGCTTTCCATACGGTAACATACTTTACATGAGAACTAATAATTAATAAATTGTGAATGACTGAATATTATTGTATATAATTTGATATTAACAAAATTGAATTAATAGGCCTGTAATGGCGTGGATACTAACAGGCATTTGTACGGATGAAGAAATATATTGGTTCTCATTGTTATAATGGTTTTAGTAGGTAATTGTAAAATGTACCTGTATGAAGGTTCTCATCGTTTACAGGGATTATGCAGAATGGGATATGAAATTTAAATTATTATGTAAGTATATATTTGACGCAAATTAAGATTGTTCGAGCCAAGAAACCTACCTTTTGCTCCATATCCTTCAGATGGCACTGGAACTGATCTTAAACTAATGAGTATACATCTAGTCCGCGGATCAGTTCCAGTTTCGAGTCCGGATCATATCTTGGACAAATGTCTATGAAAAAAAGTAACGAATAACGTCAAAATGTGAGCATATATAAAACTAAATTGACGTAGTATTAGTAGTATTATCTAGTAGTAACAAGATTTATTTAGCAATGTGCTACAATTTAACAAGTTTTACAAAATATTTAAAATTATTTAACAATATCATCTATGAAGTATTAAAAAAAATTATCAGTCACTATTTTGTTTTTTAAATAAATAATTTTTTAATGATTTTTTAAAATTTTTCAAAGAACTCTGTGATTTAATTGAATTATTCAGATTGTTATATTCACTTAATCCTTTATGGAAAACCGATTTATGTGTTAAATGTTTTGATACCCTACTTAGACAAAAATCGTTTTTATATCTGGTTAAGTAGTTATGATTTTCAAAATTTTGAGTTAAAAAATCTATTAAATGGAAGGTAGTAAGTTATTTTTTATTTAAAAATAAAAGTACAGATCAAAAGAAATACTAAATTTTTAACATTTAACCACTCAAGTTTTTCTAACATTAAATTTATTTTCGTATATTTATCTACATTTAAAATTATGCACAGCTTTATTTTGCAAAACTTGGAGTCTATTAAACACCCCATCATTTGCTATGTATAAAATAGTTGAACAATATAAAAAATGAAGTAAAATTATAGTGTTGTAAATTGTTTTTCGTGAAAATAAACTTAAATTTTGACTAATTATTTTTAAATAATTAATTTTTTTCCAATTTTAGATACAATATTTTCAAAATGTAATTCAAATTTTAATTTGGAATCTAAAATTACTCTCAAATATTTAAAAGTGTCCGAGCGTTTTAATTTTATTCCGGACTTTTGGGCAACCCTGTATATAAAAAAAAATTTACTTAAGTTTATAACGTCAATTGTGACGTACTATTAAAAAAGGTCTGCAGTGACTACTTATATCTAATAATTAAAAGCAAATGCTGCTGGTAAAAATTAACTGAATTGGGAAAATGTTAGAGTGCGCGTTTCAAGGTGGACCGCCGCTTATTTGAAAACGTTCTCGGTGAAAGTTTTGACATAACTCGTTCACGTTTGATATACCTGGGTAGATTTGTGCAATATCGCATGCTTCGGCACCTGTCCTTACCTTCGTTCATCCATCTGTACTACTTTTCTTTTAAGAATGCTAAATACTTTTAATGTTTATTTTAAAAGTACCTATCTTAAAGTACCTGCCTATATGTTCTTCTGTGAAACTTCAGGATATCCAGACATGTATTGCGATGATTTGTAGCCCGGTTAGGTTGACGTCATAGCACTGACGTTCATTTCCATTTAGGGACGTCCACAGAAAATATATTACAAAACAAATCACAAATCTAATTATTATTCTAAGCTTACACCTTAACTGAAACCAAGGTAAAAGGTATAATCAGGATATAGAAGCAACGGCAAAATAATTATTTTGTGAATAAAATTAGGACCTAACATCCCGTTTTGGTGTTTCTTTGACAGCGGTCTGAAATTTTCTTCAGTTTATCGGTTTTGTGGAATAATGGCTGTGTCTTTGGTATTTTGTGATATTTTTTGGAGACAAGCGCACATTCGAAGGTAAATGCACGCCTCTCTCCTACAAACGATGTTGTCAATACGTTAGCCTTTATAGACCAGGGCTGAAGCCTTTGAAAATGGTAAAAAGTGAAAAAAAATAATAGTAGGATGAAATCCATTGGAAAAGGAAGAGAATATAACAAAAATGAAAGGAATATATATAGTATATTACGTACCGAGGTGGAAAGTGTTTCATTACTGTCGAGAGATTAGATAGTTTACCGAGACGCAAAGCGTCGAGGTAAACTATATCTCGGAGACAGTAATGAAACTTTTCACCGAGGTTTGTATACTATTTTATTTACAACCACATCCTACATCCAATTCTTATAATTTTTAACTAAAAATTATATTAAAAGAAAAATGTCATTTTGACGTAGTATTAGAGAAAATATAAAAAAATAAATAAATTTTCAAGTAGGCATATTTTAAAATTAGGCGACGGTTGTCAAGGAAACGTTTGTTTGAAATTAAAACAATAAACGTCAGTTCAAGTCTGATTTATATATCGGGGTGGGAAGTCAGGGCAGGAAGTAGAGGTAGGTAATGTGACACTTCCCAACCTTCAATAAAGTCAGTAATGTCAACATTACATGTATGGTTGTAAATAAATAGTTATTTACATTACTAGATGCGAAAGTTAATTTTTTGGTGTGAGGAGGTTTTTGAATTGCCGAGGCAAAGCCGAGGTGATTTAATACCTCCGACCACCAAAAAAGGCTTTCGCATCGTGTAGTGTATTAAATTTTTTCTACTACTGTTCTCTGATCAATATATTATTAAGTAATAAACTTTGATTTTATTCAAATAAAAATGATAAAATAAGTTTTTTTTTCACCTGTAAAATAATCCATGACAACTAGTTATTTGAGTATTGTTGACAACTAGTTATTTGAGTACTGTCAGAGTCTGTCAGTTCGATTTTTTTGTCCTGGCACCGAAAGTATTACTTTCGTAGCTAACAACCTACTTTCGTAGCTAGCAACGGATAATATTCAGGTAACTGTAACATTTACTTTCGTTTTCTTTCGTGTTGCTAGGGCCCGAAAGTTAATTTATTTATACAGTAGTAGAAAAAATAATTTACGGGCTATCCGAGGTCGGGAAGTAGAAGGGGGTAAGTTTTTAAGGGTAGAAAACGATTTATCTCGATTTCCGGCAAAACTACAAGTCCTATGGAAAAACGTTAAATGGCAAAGTTGTATTTCCATTTTTTGAGAACATTTACCATAGTAATGTATATTTTTACACCATCAGAAAGTAGAGATTTCAAGGAACAAAAAACCCACCGACTTTTTTAAAAAAGCAGATATTTTGACGTGAGAATTTTCGATTGAAAATTATGGTGCTTTTTCGATATTAAGTCAAAATAAGGTAAAAAAAATAAATATTTTAAATCAAAAAAATCACAGTGTGTTTGGGACATAAAAACGTAAGTTTTCACCAAATTTTTTTGTAAAAGATAAAAATAAAAAACCAAAAATTTGGTTATTTGAATTTTTCACATAAATTTTGAGGTTATGTGAAAAAAGTGTGAATACAAAAGTTGTATATCTTTTTATTACCTACAACTTTGCCATTTAACGTTTTTCCACAGAACTTGTAGTTTTGCCGGAAATCGAGATAAATCGTTTTCTACCCTTAAAAACTCACCCCTTTCCACTTCCCGACCTCGGATCGCCCGTTAATTATTTTTCCTTTCATTTTTGTTATATTCTCTTCCTTTTCCAATGGGTTTCATCGTACTATTATTTTTTTGGTTTCAAAAATTATCGACCCTGGTCTATTATGAATGACATGTGCCAGGTCCTTGTAGATAACCCCTATACGAAAACGGTGTTAAATTTTCGACAGGAAAAACCTACGAATAAAGAATACAAAGGAAGTAGGATTTTGCATAAACCGCCTTACAACGCAACCGACGGAAGTCGGCCATTTTGAACCCCCATCTAATGTCTAAATATGACTCCGTGTTTGTTTTGGTGGTTGACCGTGGTTGACACTAGTTGACAGGTCGAGCTGTGATTTCTGCTTTCTTTGCTGTTTTCGAGTTATTTTCCATTTTAATTAGTTAAGAACCATATTTAACGAATTCTAGTAAACTTATAATTACTTTAGTGTGACAGTGGAGTATACTTTTAGCGCTGGACAGCGATTAAAACAGTTTAATTGGTTGGTATTTAATAAGCTATAAATATGGTTAATTGTGCTGCTTTTGGGTGCTCCCAAACGCTAGGAAGTAAAAAACTGGGCATTACATTTCATCGGTAAGTTTATGTTTAGATATATAAACTTTTTTAATCTGTAAAGAAAAAAAAATGTAAATATTTTAATTTAATATCAAAATACACATAACCTCCGAACCTCTCATGTCATTCGTCATTCATGGGCGTTCGTCTTATAAAACCAGAAAAATATTATTTATTTATTAATCGACTGGGTTACCCCATTTCTACAGAAAAGCAAATTAAAAATACTTATTGGTTTTTAGTTTTCCACATAATTACCTAAGAAAAAAGGCATGGTTGAAAATTGTAAACCGAAGTGATTGGGATCCTACACGAAATAGAGTTCTTTGTTCGGAACATTTTTCTGAAGATTGCTTTGACAGAACTTCATGATTGAAAGTTAGATTGGTCCCAACTGCAGTAGTGCCTACTTTGAAGTAGCCAGGTTAAAAA
Source organism: Polydrusus pterygomalis (assembly GCA_963969555.1). Lineage (NCBI taxonomy): Eukaryota > Metazoa > Arthropoda > Insecta > Coleoptera > Curculionidae > Polydrusus > Polydrusus pterygomalis. Next base: position 53,320,607 of record OZ018385.1, read on the forward strand.
ATGTAAGTTTTGAAACTATTGTATCAGGTCATTACATAACATATTAGAAAATATGTAGGTAGGTACTTAAAAATATGAATACAAATAATTCTGCATTATTTATGCTTCTGAGAAAGCTGCTTTGTCACTTTTTCATAAATTATGTATCGATAAAAGTTTTTAGATGTTTTATTGGTTTAATCTACTTTTAAAATTTTAAACCCATGGATAAAGAATGTAATAAAATATGGGAGTGTAGGTACGATAAACAAAGAAATTCATATTTAAAGATTGAAGACAATGATGTTTTGTTTCTAGAATGATAGAAACGTTTTCCCAATATTCACCTGAGGACGACTGGAGATACCATTGGTTAAAAAATAAATTCAAAGCAAGTCCCAAACCTTCTATCATTCAAAGAAATTCATATCAAAATATAAAAAAAACAATTGACAAAGAGAGGTAGTATCACGTTATAGGTACTTTTGTGTCATTTGGTAAAGGTACCAAACAGATAATTAAAAAACTTATATTTTTTTTGGCAGGTACGTTCCTATGCAATATCTTATAAGACACCATGTTAAAACCTGCCTGAAGATAATTATCCTACTGTGAATCTAACTGGAACACCTTCTGGTGACAACGTATATTGGACATAACTCTTCCAGGACATGGCTCTTCCAGGACATGGCTCTTCCAGGACATTTTACTATCCAACAACACACCTAAGATTTTAGTATCTTCCTTTAATCTTATATGACAATCATTAATGGTTACTGTTCCCGGATTCTCCAAAGTGTATCGGTTAGTCTTAAACAAGGTGATAACGGTCTTTGATTTATTTAATATCAGTTTATCTTTAGAAAACCAATAATTATTTACTTCAATCATAATTGTTAAATATGTTGCTCGAGAAGCTCATGGTCTTTATATGCTAGGATTTATTATAGGAACTTGTAAATACTTCAAAAATGTTCACGCCATAATAACTTTATATTAATTCCTGGTAGTTACAAAACTTTAGTATGCATGCACTATTTGGGGTCCTCAGTATGCCAATGAGATTGCTCTTTTAAAATATATTCAGTGTAAATTTTTAAAATTTTTGTACTTCAAGTCATTTTCAGTTTATCCGCCAAGAGGTACAGATCAAGGGCTTTTGTGTAATTTGTTTAATTTCCCTTCTTTAAGACTATTGCGTATAGAAGCAAGAAATATTTTCTTATATAAAATAATTAGAGACAAAATAGATAATAAAGAGTTCTTAGGACTGCTTCCGTTTAGAATAGGCTTAGTCAATACTAGATCCGCACATGTATTTTATATTTCTACACCGAGGACAAATCTATACAAAAACTCACCACTTGTAAGACTGTGCTCTATTTTAATAAATATTGTGGAGACATTGACATAATATATAATTTAAACTATGAAAAATTAAAATTAAGGAATGAACTGCTTAGACAAATGCTAATTGAATATTTATTATAGCTTAGGATAGCTTTTAGAAATGGGGTTTATGTATATATAATTAGCTTGTTAAGTTGTTGATACTAGAAATAAATAAAATGTTTGTATTATCTGCATACTTTGTCATTTGACAATTTTCTTGTATACTAGAAATCTCATTAATATTATTTAGGAACATATATATAATAAACAGGACTATATTATATTATATTTTATTATTTTCTTGTGATTTGGTTCATGAAGAAATAGTAAGGTTTTTTAAAATTTTATTTTTTAACGTACACGTTTTGGCAATAATTTTGCCTTCATCAGTATTTTTTATTATCTGAAACGAATTGTTTCCTGCAATTTTTTTTAATGTATAATAACAGGTGTTTTTTAGTTATTTAACCAGATATTTACATTAAGGACCTTTTCACCTCCGTTACCGTATTTAAATAAATAAAAAGAAATAGTTGTATTATTTTATTACACCAACCTTAACGTATCTTATAGGTATATATGAATCTAAATATTTTTTCTATTTTCTTCGTCAAATAAAATTTCATTAATCATTTTATTATTACCATTTTAATGATACGCCACAGGTGGACCGGAAACGCGCATGCGTCAAATGTTGCCGCCATCGGCCCCCATCCCGGACAACTGTCAATCTACAATACCCTACTTCCTTTGTATTCTTTATTCGTAGGGAAAAACGCCACGAAATGATTAAAATGTCATCTTAAAAGTCAAAATTAACTCTTACGCATTTTTTTTCGCATAGAAAAAGGGATCACCAAAATTCTTCGTCTTAATGAGAAAGAAAAATATGCCCGGGGGAGTGCTAACCTACGACGTCACGCCCTTACAAGGGGCGCTGGCCAATGCATTTTTGCTTTTGATAAACGCCCTTTTTTTTAATGTCAAGTTCATAGGACATTATGGCATGTATCCTGAGGATAGTTCGGGAATAATAGGGGTAAGTACATCAAATAAAATTAGGAACTAACTTAAACAAAGCTTTTTACATTGAAGTTAATGTGAATGGGGTACAACCTTATTTGTTGAAGGACTCTGAGCTGTGTACAGGGTGTCCAGTTTTCGTGTGTTTTCATATACCAGCTCCCTTATTATAAAAGATAGAAAGATGGGGTTTGCGGCTTACTGTTCTATTTTTTTATGAAACTTTCATTGCCGTAAACAAAATTTTCATAGCCCTCTCAGTTTCTGACATACAGGGACATTTTCAAATTTTGTCATTTTTGACGCTCCCCTGTATCTCGATTATTTGATAACTTATCAATAAGGTAAAAATGGATTGTTATATAGTTTTTTATGTTGAATTCAGTGGCGTAGTTAGTTTTTTTCTAAAAAGTTTTGTTTATGAGTTATGACCCAAACTTATATTTTTTTTAATGGGACACCCTATATATTATTTATTTTTCTTGTTCCTCTTTTTAAGAGCTTTTCAAAAATATATAATAGTCCATATTTTTTTTTTCTTTTAAAAAGGGACAATTTTAACTTTTTTTGTAAAATTTATCATTTTTCGAATAGAGGGCTATGCCCGCAAATAAAAAAAAATTAACAACTGGATATCTACGAAAAATTTAAATATGTATCAAAAAGCTAATAATCGATAAAAATAATTATGATTAAAACTTTTTTATTTTTATTATAAACATAATGGTATCTAAATAACAAATGGTTTTGAAACTTACCTATTAAAATACAGTTCCGAGGCTGCGTTCGCGTCTTCATTAGCTCGGATAAAACAAACATACATATCGTGATATTCATAATTTTCATAATATCTATTTTTTTTTGCCATGTTAAATAATTAAATGATTTTTCACAGAAATATCAAATAAACTAACAAAATCAAACAAATACCTTTAATATTTGACAATAATCCGTAATGGCGCATTTACAAACCTTTGTTTTCTGTCATGTCTATCCATGATTGATCATGGCCTTCTGGATTCTAGATAAAAAATGATTAATTTTACAAAAAAAGTTAAAATTGTCCCTTTTTAAAAGAAATAAATATGGACTATTATATATTTTTGAAAAGCTCTTAAAAAGAGGAACAAGAAAAATAAATAATATATAGGGTGTCCCATTAAAAAAATATAAGTTTGGGTCATTACTCATAAACAAAACTTTTTAGAAAAAAACTAACTACGCCACTGAATTCAACATAAAAAACTATATAACAATCCATTTTTACCTTATTGATAAGTTATCAAATAATCGAGATACAGGGGAGCGTCAAAAATGACAAAATTTGAAAATGTCCCTGTATGTCAGAAACTGAGAGGGCTATGAAAATTTTGTTTACGGCAATGAAAGTTTCATAAAAAAATAGAACAGTAAGCCGCAAACCCCATCTTTCTATCTTTTATAATAAGGGAGCTGGTATATGAAAACACACGAAAACTGGACACCCTGTACAGTACCTAATTATCCCAATGAGCTTCCTATTATATCGAAAAACATGATTATGGGTTACTTACTATTCAGGACAAGCCAAGAAACTAATCAGGAAATATGGGCTTATACAGTGTGTAAACAACATATGGGGATTTTTTTATTACCGATTTCTCAGAAAATTTTATTCTTGATAAAAGTTGGTGCATGTTCGATAATCATATATCACTTGGAATGGTTGCAAGTCAAACAGCGTACAGAGTAGGTCAAAAAATATAAAACTTGCACAAGAATAAAGTATCCCTATTTCAGAAAATTCAGCAAAATGTTATTAAGAAAAGTTGTTTAGAATTAAAAGTTATGCATAGGTTTAAAAACGTGACCTCCTAAAATAAAAAAATATATTTTTTTAAAAAACATTAATAATTTCCCAAAAATTTTTTTTTTTTATATATATTCACCATAATGACCTTCATAAATTATTCAAAATTAAATCAATTTCACATATCTTTGTTCAAATTCAAGCATATTTGTAAAATTTACTTGAATTTTTAGTTTATTAAGGAATCACAAACTTCATGTTTGTTGCAACGATATTAAACAGAACTTTAAAATATCGTAAAAATTCTTTTTAACAAGATAAAACATTAGTAATGATAATATGCTAATTAAAAAACTATCATTTAACGTGCAAAATTTTTATTTTAAATGTTTATTAAAAAAACTTTATTCTTGTGCAAGTTTTATATTTTTTGTCCTAACCTGTACGCCGTTTGACTTGCAACCATTCCAAGTGCACCTAATATGATTATCGAACATGCACCAACTTCTATCATCGGTAATAAAAAAAATGCCCATATGTTGCACACTTCAACAACCACACTGTGTATACAAAGTTTAAAAAAAAGCAAAGTGTTTGACAGTCTCTGAAACTTGGGACCCATCTTTGGCTAAAACCCCATAATAAATCTTTTGATACTGCATTTTTAAACTTCCTACCTTAAGTCACAAGCAGCGATGATAAGAACGTATTATTCCTAATTAATTTTTTTGATGCTACCTACTATACCGACCGAGATTAGCGACAAAATTATTTTTAGGAAGAAGAATTCGATTTTGTAATAGTGGGCGCGGGCGCGGCCGGATGTGCCCTGGCCAACCGTCTTTCAGAGGAAAAACAGTGGAAAGTTCTCCTCATTGAAGCGGGGGATTACCCCCAACCTACATCAGGAGTAAGATAATAAAGTTATTTCAGCTAGTTTGATTGATAATGACAAATATGATCTTTATCTTTGTCGTATGCCTCTACAGTGATATCTACATCAAAAACTTTCGTAACAAGTGATGTAAAAGAATCATTACGTCACTGGTCGTCCTAGGAAAAGGATATTTAATTATTCATTTGTGGTGTTTTTTAGGTTCCTGCTTTTTTTCCCACTTTTCTGGACTCTCCTGTAGATACTTGGCAATATCGCCTGGTAAAAGACAAACGAGTTTGTCAAGGTTATACGGATAAGCAGTGTTGGTTCTCGAGGGGGAAGCTGCTGGGAGGAACTAGTTCTATTAATAACTTACATTATTTCAGAGGTATTAAAGAGGACTTTTTCTATGCGGTACCATTTCATGCCATTATATTTCCGTGGTTTAAAGATGTCGAGAAAATACATAATTAATATTATTTAGATCCGCATGGTGAGAACAACACGAATCTGATCTACGAGAGCATTGAATTTTATCCGAAAAAAAAATCAGATTCAAATTTTATTTACACGGGAGAGATTAATTTGGAGAAGGTCAACTTCACTAATGGAGTTAAGGAGGTTCTTATAGAAGCCTATCGGAAGATTGGATTGCATTTCACCACCGATGAAAAATCTCTTTTTGGTCTTTTTAACCATTATTTAACTATTCAAAATGGAGAAAGGTTTGTGGAAATTGAGTTTTTTAAAATCTAATATACAGACTGTCCGCGGATAGAGCACAAATGGATAAAAAATTTAATTTTTTTGGGAAAAGTCATTCTTGATTATAATAAGTTTTGCTTGTAAAAAAAATGCAATTCCCGAAGAGAAAATTTGGATTTTTTATACAGGGTTCCCAAAAACTTCAAAAACACGATTTTTCTCTAAGAGTAAAATACCTTTATTTTTAATTTTTGATTAATATGCCAATTTAGAAAACTTATTTAGAATAACGTTTGGAATTTAAATCCGAGATTTAAAATAAATCTACGATTTTTTTAGTTTTTTTAATTTTTAGAGGTAAAATAATTTTTTTTTTGGATAGCAGCAATACAATTTTATATTAATATTTTTATTGAGTAGCAAAATTTCCCTTCACCTCTAAAAATTAAAAAAACTAAAAAAATCGAAGATTTATTTTAAATCTCGGATTTAAATTACAAACGTTATTCTGAATAAGTTTTCTAAATGGCATTTTAGTCAAAAATGAAAAATAAAGGTAGTGTACTCTTGGAGAAAAATAATGTTTTTGAAGTTTTTGCGAACCCTGTATAAAAAATCAAAATTTTCTCTTCGTGAATTGCATTTTTTTACAAGCAAAACTTTTTATCAAGAATGACTTTTTCCCGAAAAATTAAATTTTTCATTCATTTTTGTGCTATTGTAAACCCTATCCGCGGACAGTCTGTATATAACTATTTTTTTTAGATACAACATGGCCAGGGCTTTTTTGACCCCCATAAAATCCCGATGGAACTTTTTCCTGGCGAAAAACACCTTGGTCGAAGGCATAGTCACGACGGAACCAATCGATAAACGGGCCAAGGGAGTCAACGTGACAAAGAACGGCGTGAAAATGTTCATCCAAGCTAAGAAGGAAGTGATTTTGACGGCCGGAGCTGTAAACAATGCCAAATTGTTGCTGCTGAGCGGCATCGGACCAAGGGAGTACTTGGCGAAGCTCAAGATACCTTTGGTGATGAACCTACCGGGTGTGGGGAAACACCTGCAGTTCCACCTCGCCGTTCCTCTATTTTTTGCGCTAAACGAGACCATCATAACGGAAGATTATCAGGAGATGGACTTGCTTCAAGACACCTTTGACTACGTCATGCACAGAACGGGGAATTTTTCGAAAATAGGCATCCACGATTTCGTCGCCTATATTTCCACGGAAAAGTTTCCGAACGATCCCAATGTGGGGTTATATCACGTGTATTTCAAAATAAGGAGCACCACGTTCAACATTTGGCTGGAAGGGCTAAAATTTAACAAAAAAATCGTCAAAAACTTGATGCACGTAAACGAAAAACAACCGATCTTGTTGTTCTTGGTGACCCTGTTAAGACCCTACTCTCGAGGCGAAGTGACCTTAAACAGTACCCACTTTCGAGGCATCCCGAACGTTGCAGGAAACTTTTTTACCGATCCGGAGCACCTGGATTTGCAACATCTGACCCAAGCGTTCGGTCTGGTTACCGATCTTGAAGATACGCCGGCTTTTCAAGCGGTCAACGCGACGTTTTTGGACGTCGGGGTGCCAGATTGTAGGAACTATAAATTTTGCACGGTGCACTACGTCAAATGTTACATTCACAACATGGTCTATCCCACTGCTAATGTGGCCGGGTCATGCCAAAGGGGACCGGAATGTGATCGCAATAGCGTGGTGAAACATGACTATGAGGTGAGGTGATCAATGTGGTAGGACCAATATCTATCAACATTTCAAACTTTTTATTAGTTGTTTGTCCCTTTCTATTCTCTATACTTTTATGTTTGACTTTCTGCGTGTGCGTGTGCGAGCGCCTTTAGGGTCGAATGCGGTGGCGTAACAACCCCCCACCCCCGCAGAACCCGCACCGTGTGGGGGGGGGTCCGGTTTTATGATTGCATCTCTCCTACTCATGGGGGGTAGATTACTAGGTGTAATATTGGGTTGAATGTTTGATAGCTTGGTATTTGAGTGGTTCCAGTAGTTTTTCCATTTGTTTAAGATGGTTTGCTTAAAGTGATTCTTCAGATCTTTTGGAAGCTGAATTTGTTGAGAATTTAACTTCGTTACGTGAAGAAGAATTATACGTGAAAGAGCGGAATTTACAAACGATATACCATAAAGACTTGTCCATTGACTTTCCTAGTCAAATTTGTAGCCTCAGAAAGGGACTTCGAGACATTTCAAAATTAAGAACAGTGTATCAACTTGCGGATCATTTATTAATAAAAAATCAGTGTGTTCTTCAAATTTTCCAGATGTATCTAGTGCAGTGATGTTATTTCTAACGTTACCAGTTCGTGTGGCATCAGCGGAACGATCTTTTTCCAAACTTAAAATATTAAAAACCCATGCATTTACGTAACACCGTGCATGGGACAACAACGCCTTTCGGATTTATCCTTAATCAGTATCAAACACGAGTTTGTTAAAACATTAAATATTGACGAAATTATAAACTATTTTGCAAAAAAAACTCTCGACGATCTGGTCGTTTTGTATAATACCTTGTATACTACTTAGAGACATTATGCTTGTGCAGACTTGTTGAGTGTTCATGGGTTTTACTTTTTTCTGTCTTTTGGAATCTATGAGGCTCGATCACTGCTACCCCCGTTACTACCATACATGGTAAGCAACATTATAGGTGGTGTTTTAAAATTTTGATTTTGCATCATGCATGTTTGCTGTAATATTACGTATAATGACTTAATAACTCCTACGTTATGTCTACCAGTCTACCTATAGGATTATAAAATAAATTCGAATTGTTTGCTGTTTTAATAGTATGTACTTAACACATAATGTGGGTTTAACCCTAATTAAATTATTACACGATTAACGAATTCAAAAATTATTGCAATAAAGACTTTAGTCTAATTTCCACATAATATTTATTTTATAACCCGACGCGTTTCGCTACACTGTAGCTTTATCAAGGGATTTTTTAAATTGAGTAAGGTACTATAATTTTAACCTAAATATTTATAAGCTAATTATCTTTTTCTTAAACAAGTAATTATATTAAGGGAATACCCGAGCTGTTTTAAGAATATGGTCATTTATTGAAAATGTTTTAATAAGGGCGATTTATTCAAATCTGTTTCAATCTATATATTCAAAAGTAGACCGGTGTTTTTATGACTGTTAATTTCCAAACTTTTCCAACAAATTAAGTTCATGGCTTTTATTTTCTGTATGAAGAATTTTCAAGTTATCTGCAAATGTATGGCTTTCTTCGATAATATTATTGAAATAAGTTGAGTCTGTTTTTTGACGTAAAAAACTTCTTTTATGTTCAGCGATTCTGGTTTTGAATGTTCTAGTTCTAGCTGTCTGACCTAATAAATTTTTGGACACGATCCGCAATTTAATTGATAGACACCTAATTTGTTCTAACTGTTGGTCTTTGTTTTATGGTTTTTTAAATTTTTTACCTAAAGTATTATTTGTTTTATAAGTTACATTTATTTCTTTTTGATTTAAATAGGTTTTTCTTGGTGGAATTTCCTATTTAAGTCAAGGTCTTAAAATTATTTTTTGATTCTTTGTATTGAGGATATACTTCTGACATAGCTTTTAAAAACTTTTTTTTAATTTTGTATCATAACAAATCTATTACGATACGCATTTGCGTATCGTAATGAAGCTATTTCGATACGCGTTTTTCCTTTATTTGATGTTGGTAACATTTAAATGTTTTATTTCATTGACTTGCGCGGCCTTTGTGATTTACGAGAAAACCCATTTTTCGCAGAGGAAAAATAGCTTGATAACCTACTTTTTTATTCTGTGTGGATAACAGTAATGTATGTTGGTTGCATAAATCTATAAATCAATCTTTTGTAGATGCTTCACGCTACCATTTTCTGCCAAATGCTATCCAAAATAAATTCAATCTACTAACCTTCCAATGTCGATTTTAACTTTAACTTTATTTGAATTTTCCATCTTCCCTATGCTAAATTGCAATGCCGTGGCGTAAAATCACGTCTTTTGAAATTCGAAAAAAAGTAGCAAAATCGCCCGAATTTCCAAACGCTCTGTATATGTACCGAATGTACAAGGATCACATAACGTATTCCGTCCAATTTCAAATCTCATATCGCCAAAATAACTTTAGAATCTCGTGGTGAAAATGGGTCAATAAATCAAAAAATGTCAGTTCGCAAAATAATGTTTCCTGTCCAGAGGCTACTATGATAAAAAATAGTATTACCAACATGAAATTTAGACATAAAAATTTACAAAATTTGAAGGATTTATTTTCTTTTTATGTATTTTTTATTGGAAAAACTACAAATTAGAAAAAATAGTATAACGTACGTGTTATATAAAGCAGTTTTAAGCACTTGTCCCGTTATAAAACTCGCCGCAAGCGGCTCGTTTTTTAACATGGACGCGTGCTATTTAATGATGCTTTATAAAATGTGTACGTTAATATAGTATTTTGATTCTTTGTATTGAGTATATAGGTAGGGGAGAGCAAGGCATAATGACATAGCAGGCAAAATGACATATTACCTGTTTTCGGCCCAGTTCGATTACATTCGTGTTAAGTTCTCTACTACAAAACACATCTTAATACCGCTAAGATCGTCAGTCGGAATAAAATAGCATAGTCGATCGTTTGTTGTTTTCTAGAGAGTTTGTGTATTTTCCTATGTAAAATAGCAAGGTAAGTGAGTGTTGAAATATTTTTGGTTAAAATATATAAGGTCGCTGCCAATGTTTTAGTGTTAACCCACAACTATTAGCCCTCTAGTTTTAATATTACACTAACATTTTAATGATTGAATAAAATTAAAACCTAGAAAATATATTTATTCTTTATATTGCACATTGGGCAAAATGACATAGCAGTGTGTCGTTTTGCCTCTACGACATTTTAACTTTTTTTTAGATGGTGTCGACGTACAAAAGAAAAAGTACCTACTCGTCAATCATGGTCTACTGAAGACATGAAGAAAGCAATTGAGTCTGTTCAGAAGAAAAAAATGGGCTGGCAATCAATTTATTTGCGATGCTTGTAAAGAGTGAATTTTATGTTATTTTATTTTATTAATATGTTCTTAATTTATTCATATTTTGTTTCAATATTTTTTTTTAAATTTCGTTAATGAACAAACTTAAAATATAAGTAGAAACTACATTTTACATTTACATTGTTATTTTTTTTACTCACTGGACAGTTAATTTCATACAACCATGTCATTATGCCTTTAAGGGAAAAATTTGGCATGTCAATTTGCCTTACCCTGTAAGGTTAAATGGTTTTTGCAATGCTTGTTATTTTTTGAAATTTTTCCTAAATGTTGCCATTCTTACAAGTAAAATATTTTAATTCACTTAAAACGTTAAGAGGCCATATTAAAAGAAAATAATAAAACCTTATATACCTTTTGGTTTAGTAAAAATTGATTTTCAAAAGATAGTATGTCATATTGCCTTGCTCTTCCCTACTTCTGATATAGCTTTTATTAAACATTTTTTTGCATTTCGTTTCAAGGTGAAATATATAAGGTGTTTGAGGATCGCCGACTCTAGTACTCTCCCCTATATCAGTCTCGGGAATAATATGGCAACTGATGCGATGCTGGGAGTGAGAGTGAGCGAGATCCTAAAGGAAAAATGGATAAAGGACTACGTGTCGCCGTTTAGGCCGAGAGGGGGAACGATTGACGAGTCTGGTGAGCAGGAGGAGGAGAAGAACTGAATTAGTAAAATTTTGTTGTTTTTTGTAAAATAAATTCTAAATTTTATTGATGTTTTATTTCACAAGACAGAATATTCCCAGAGGCCAACCAAACCGAGTTGATTGTCAAATAATGTACTTAAGAGCAGTAACCCCCTTTACCACAATGAAAATTGCCGAACGTTTTGCTGGTCAAACGAAAAGAAAAAATAAAAATTGATATTTAGAAAATAAATTCTACTTTAAATACCCCATCCAGAAAGGTAAATGACGATCGAAAATATTCCCAAAATTTTTTTTAGAAATTTTTTTTATTTTTAGTAATTTTGTAATATCTTGAACAATTCTTTATTGGTCAAAAGCAAAATGACTTTCCCGGGTGTAGAATGTTGTACCAAACAATTTTTCTTAAAGTCATTTTTCAATATCGGCCTTACTTTTTTCTCAAAAACTTTGGGCGCGTAAACCCACTTTACACGCTTAAATTCACTTTACGCGCCCAAAGTTTTTGAGAAAAAAGTAAGGCCGATATTGAAAAATGGCTTTAAGAAAAATTGTTTGGTACAACATTCTACACCCGGGAATGTCATTTTGCTTTTGACCAATAAGGAATTGTTTAAAATATTACAAAACTACTAAAAATAAAAAAAATTTCTAAAAAAAATTTTGGGAATATTTTCGATCGTCATTTACTTTTCTGGATGGGGTATTTAAAGTAGAACTTATTTTCTAAATACCAATTTTTATTTTTTCTTTTCGTTTGACCAGCAAAACGTTCGGCACTTTTCATTGTGGTAAAGGGGTTACTTCCTCTTAAATATACTTACGACGTAAATAAACTGAGAGTACCTATACAGTGTCCGCAAGAAACTTCGCATCAAATGGGATTTTTTTTTATTATTAGGTATAGGTAAAAATTGAAAAAGCAGTTAGTTTTTGCTTACCTAAAAACCAAAAATTACGTATACTGAAGCAGCTGCACGACTTGCGTTACCTGTCAAATTTGACATTTTTAATAAAATAGGTTCAGAAATGCCCCTATTTATCAAAATATCAAAAAACTTTATTCTAGAAAGTTGTTTATTTAGGCATTTTTAGCCTCTGTACGAAATTTTGACAGTCTAATACGATTTTTATTTTTTGCCAGGTTCTTGAAAATTTTTATCAACCCTCGTAGATTAACTTTTATACATCGATGTAAAACCGTTTGCCTTTACTTCATTTGTAATCTTAATGCAATTTTGTGTAAAATTTTTGTTTCCAATTATTTATTTTGCTTCAAAAACTGAAATTGTTATTGATCAGTATGTAATGTTTGATGCAAAGTGTATCTAATTACATCAGTTTTGCCAAAGCCGACGTTTCTCATTTTTCTTAAGTTCGTAAACAGACGTAGAAAAAGAAAATATTAGGAAGCTTTCGTTGAAATTTTACTTAATTAATATTTGATCAAAAAGAATAAATATTAATCGCTCGAAACATTTTATTCAACAAAAATATAATTTAATATAATTAATTTAATTTAATATTAATTAAGTAAAATTTCAACGAAAGCTTCCTTATATTTTCCTTTTGTACATCTGTTTACTAACTTAAGAAAAATAAGAAACGTCGGTTTTGGCAAAACTGATGTAATTAGATACACTTTGCATCAAACATTACATACTGATCAATAACAATGTCAGTTTTTGAAGCAAAATAAATAATTGGAAACAAAAATTTTACACAAAATTGCATTAAGATTACAAATGAAGTAAAGGCAAACGGTTTTACATCGAGGTATAAAAGTTAATCTACAAGGCTTGATCAAAATTTTCAAAAATCTGGCAAAAAATAAAAATTGTATTAGACTGTCAAAAAAATGCCTAAATAAACAACTTTATCGAATAAAGTTTTTCGATATTTTGATAAATAAATGAATTTTTAAACCTATTTTATTAAAATTGTCAAATTTGACAGGTAACGCAAGTCGTGTAGCTGCTTCAGTATACGTCATTTTTGGTTTTTAGGTAAGCAAAAACTAACTGCTTTTTCAATTTTTACCTATATCAAATAATAAAAAAATCCCATTTGATGCGGACTTTCTTGCGGACACTTTATAATTTAAATGATTGAATGAATGATTTTTTAATTTTGGTCTATTAAATTTTTATAAGTTGGTATGAATTCCAGAACCGGACTTGAAAATTATACATGTGAATGTGATACCTTCCAAAACAATAGAATTGATGCAATAGCCTTATCGGTTCTACAGCTTTAATATTGCCAAATAATAATAATAATTTCTTTTGAAAGTTTTGTTTTATAAATTTTATAATTTAAGGTAGGTAATAATAAACATGAGTTTTTATATGGTTTAAAGATAAAGTGTGAAAATAGATTTAAAAACTATATAATATTATAGTAATTATCCAAACCTTGAAAATACTAAATTAACTGAAACGCAACTTTAAATAGGATTCTGTCACTCCTAGGTATTTGCAACAGATTTTTTTTGTTTTATTTATTCAGATTATACCTATAAGGTATAAAATACTATACTTAACACTTACAGTTCAACATAAACTAATTGAATTCAGTCAGATCTGTCAAGGAAATCCCCATATAATATTATATGACTTACGTAAGGTACGTAGTAGACCCAAAAACGGTGTTTATAGAATTTGTTGGCTATGATACGGTTACATTTCTAAACTTTTATGTAGACTAACTTAAAAACTCACTTTTAAACTTTATTTTATTGCCATACAAACAATAATAATAGTAATATGATTACCTTTTTAAACTACTATATAGGCTAGCATAATGTTAATAGTCTTTTAACCTTTAAATTTTTGGTCAAATGAATAATATGAGTAATAATTGTAGGTCCTTACCTGCCACACAAAAGTAATTAAAAAGAATGTAAAAATAAAAGGCACCATAACCACTAAATATTTTGAAAACGTAATTAAATGTAACAAAAAGCACAAAAAGGCAATTCATAACTCGGTGTTTGGGCTCACTACGCGGTCCACTACTAATATGGGAATATTATTATGTCCCAATATAAGCTACTAAACAGAATTATTAAATATGAGTTCTGTATATTAATATTTGGGAATTTTTGGGAAATAATTTTTTCAATTTATTACTTAACATAATATATTAATATTAATACACAACCAACATACTACATTCCACTTTATCAAAATTAATTAAATAAATTCTTGAATCGAATGACAGTGTTGTTCTTGCTGGCACTACGGGGGAGGGGGGGGGGTGTTTTTATTTTTAAAGCTCCTGGTGGTCCCCCGTTTCTTTCCAATCTTGCACGATCATTGCGCCACCTTTATGGCCAATTACCAAACAAGCAGCGTTAGTGTTGCCACTCACAATGTTCGGCATGATACTACCGTCAATAACTCTACAAAAAGAAAACAACAATAATTTTTTACGTCTTTCTGAGAAATAATTAGTAAAATTGTTGTCTTCCGAGCATTTTGAATCTAAAAGTTGACCTTCTTTATGTCAAGAGCACAATAATTTACCTTAAACTATTGACCCCGTGCACTTTCAGTTTTTCATCTACGACCGCCATTTTGTCGCTGCCGGGTCCCATCTTGGCCGTGCCCACCTGATGATATATGGTCGTCGAAAGATGTTTAACGTAACATTGCCAGTACTCGTCCGAGTCGACTGGCTCACGGTCGCAAGCGGGAAGCGTTAGTTTTGCGTACTCCGGCTCGTATATTTGCATCGGTGTGGTTTTGAAAAGATCCAGGACGAATCTACAATGGAGAAGTATATTTTGAGTCGAGCACAAGCCAAATAAATGTAGTTTAAAAAAAACTAAAAAAGACGCTTTAATAATTAATCAAACTAAAAAGCGAAAAATAAATATATTTTAAAATAATTCTTAAAATTCTTAATATAGGCAGAAGATAATAATGAACGATAAACATTAGTATTATTGTGAAAAAAGCATGGGGTGCTCGATATACGAAAAATATAGCACAAAGCGCCCCACGCTTTTTTCACAATAATACTAATGTTTATGGTTCATTATTATTTTCTGCCTATATTAAGAATTTCAAGAATTATTTTAAACTATATCTATTTATTTTCCGCTTTTTAGTTTGATTAATCATTAAAACGTGTTTTTTAGTTTTTTAAAACTATATTTATTTTTAGTTATTGTTAGGATTTTTTTTTAATTTTGAGTAGATTGAGCTAGATTAGTAGATTATTGTATTGTCAGCGGTTCTTGATAAGTCTATGAAATTTAAATTAAATCTGACCGTTTAAAGTGGGTCAAAATCGGGTTCAAAGAAGTCGGTTTCGGTTACAAGCAAACATGCCGAATTATAAGAAAAGAACGATATTTGCAAATTTTTGAAAAATTTTAATTTTCAGACATTTTCCATACTACCTATTTCAGGAAAATTTCGTAATGTTCATAAATTGCCATTTTTTTCAGAAAGTATAAACTTTAGGGAAAAAGTCTATATAGCTAAAAAGTTGTATCTCAAAGAAATCTACATCTCTGCTTTATTATTTTTTCGTATCTCTTACGGTTTTCCAGATATCGGCCAAAATATGATTTCTATATTTTGCCTCATATCTCGAAACAGATAATACTTAGATGAAAATTGTTGAAATAAAAAAGACGCGTCTTCGAACGTTCCGTAAATATAGTTATATAACATTTTTCTCTCAAACTTACAATAACGGAGTTATTCGCAAGAAATAAAAAAACGACAAAAATTTTCAAAATTAAAAAAAAAATTGTGAAAATTTTATATTCACTGGTAGATTTTTTTTTATAATTTTTCTCTATTCTCAGGTAGAATATCTATACGACCCCACGTTTGTTTCATTACTATCGGTTATTGTAATAATTCTGACATATTGACAGGTGTCAAATTTTGACAAGAGAATTTTTTTGCGTATTTTTTTCAACTTTCCACCGTCAATATACATACGACCTTATAGTTTTTTCATTAATATATATTTTTTTTAAACGATTTGACATATTGACAGCTGTCAAATTTTGACAGGAGAATTTTTTGCTTATTTTTCCCGTCTCCGCATCGAATACTATACGATCCCATAATTTGTTTCGTCAAAATCGCTTCTTCGTTTTATACCTGACAGCTGTCAAAATTTGACAGGAGAATTTTTTGCGTGAAGCTTATTGTATTGTCAGCGGTTCTTGATAAGTCGACAAAATTTAAATTAAATCTGACCGTTTAAAGTGGGTCAAAATCGGGTTCAAAGAAGTCGGTTACAAACAAACATACATACAAACATACAGGTGAAGCTAATAAAAGCGTGAGGTGTTCTTTTGGACTGGGGCTTGAGTCCTACCTTGGATGTTTAGCCCCCTTTTCCCTTCCGCCACCAATGCGTGCGTAAATTAAATCTTACCGTACACCTTCCACCATAGTCTTCAAATCTTCACCGTTTTTATCGCTGAAATATCCAGAATAAAACTTAGGACTGTCCAAAGGATTTCCACTCGCCAATTCGACTCTCCCCCGGGATTTCGGGTTCAGCAGCACCGGTAGAACGTTCAGCAGACCGCTCTCCGTGTTGATTTTTCTCAGTTCAATGAGCGTGGCGTCCTGGAACCCGAACTTGTAGTACGCCAATGGCAGTAGAAGTTTATCGCCAAGTCGATGGCCCACGTGTTGTAACTGGATGTTGGGGTATATCGAATCGTTTCTGGTATTAACGAATCCTGAAAAAGAAAGTCGTCAAATGTAGAAAATATACAGGTCATTGTTTAAATTTTTAACCAAGAAACGCCTGGTTCATGACATGTACCGGTACCAAATTTTAGCTCTTTGAGTCCAACAATTACCTAATAAATTCGTGACGTGAATGGTCGCCATCGGTCCCGTCCTGTACATAAAATAGCCGTACATATCGTCCAAAAGGTGCGTCGTCGATCGCTGGTTGAACGCATTTTCTTTAACTTTTAAAAACAACGGCACAACGACGTGATCCTAAAATATAAATAAAAGTACAAACCCTTGTTATACGTACGCCACTGATAAAATTGAACTGTACGCGTACCGTAACTTCAAGCCAGACTATTTTAATTGAATGTCTGAACTAGTGATGGGATCACTCGAGTAAAAAATAACCTGTTATTCGGTTTTTTCAATCACTTGAATTATTCGATTATCTTCGGAAATAATTCGAGTGACGAACATATGGTTTTTATTTTCCAACGCGTCTCCAAAGTTGCTGCCCGCCTGTCAATCACTCACTGCGGCCAGAGCCATCTCCTAGCGAGCGGCTACACCGAGTGGTTTCGGTTATTAAATACTGCATTACGGGTTACCTGTGTAAGATAATATTTATGATTTATTATTTAGATTTAAATACTGCATTACGGGTTACCTGCGTAGGATAATAGGATTTATTATTTTATTTAGATTTAAATCGTCGGCGTCTACTGAAAACTTAATGTTTAGTGGTGAGTATTCAGTATTCATAAATATCATGAGTTATGCAATATCGTGGCATCCCAAGGTAAAGTAGTCAAGTTGTTAAATTGTAAGATCTGGGAACTGGGAACCATGCCAAAAAATCCACAAATATCTCCGCCACATTTAATAATCCGCAAAAAATCAATCGATTAACAACACCGAGTCAGTTATTCCCAATACAAATTCTGTATATCAACATGAACGATGAACCGCCAATGCCAATATTTTGAAATTAAAACAATACTTCTTAGTAAAAAAATATTCTAAAATGAAAGATGGAGGTACTTTACTCTTAGCCGAATTTAAAATTTTTGATCCTACCTCGTATACCATAATACTTTTACCAGATTTAATGGGTGTTATTTTGGTTTGAGAACATGCAGAACCTATCTAAAATAAAATTAATTTTCTAAACTTAAAGATACAAAACTTTCCCATATGCTGCGCACTTTCTGCCGGTCACTGTATAATATAAGTATGTAGGTACCTGTAAATTTTCGCCAACTCCTGGCAAATCTTTCAAAACCTCGATGCCGACCTTTTCCAGCTGACTTCGCGGTCCGATACCCGAAAGCATCAAAATTTGGGGCGTATTGAGGGCCCCCGCAGACAGAATCACTTCTTTTTTGGCAAGAACTTTCAAAATTTTGCCTCCGACCTCTACTTCCACTCCCCTGGCCGTCAATGTTTCGTCGATGAGAATTTTTCTCACGTGGGCTTTTGTGACGAGGTGTAGGTTTTTTTTTAGCCTAGCCGGCCCTGCAATTATGAAACACCATATTATGGTCACTTTTTGTAACTGATGGTCAAAAATAGATAAGTATTTCATCTTATTTCACAACTATAGTTTTTAAATATTTAAATTTTTTCAAAGTCGATAATTATTTTACCCATGAATGCTTTAGCTGCGTTCACTCTTACTCCTTGATCTATAGACAATAGGGATTGATAGAATCCCAAAGGTTTTTCGGGATCTTGTTCCAGAAATGAGGCATATCCTAATTCGTTGGCCCCGTTCGCTATACCATTGGAAATCGGTTCATGATTATGATACCAGCTACAAAATAATTATTATTTATAGGTGAAACTTTATTAACCATCGGAAACTCAACAGTTTTATTACCTTAAACTTTGAGGACCTCCTTTTCCATAAAAGTACGAGTTTTTCGTTCCGAATATATTTTCAAGGTTATAAAAGTTTTCTTTTAAGTCTTTGTAACTCCAACCGGGATTACCTAGAAAAAAATCATAAAAAGGCACATAAAAATCATAAAAATGTAAAGTATTTTTTACCCTAAATGGTATCGACTTATTGACTGCAATAAAACTACCGGTTTAATCCCATTGTTATACACCATCAACAAGCAAATACACCACAGGGTAGGACTTTAGATATTTAATTCGTTATTAATAATATATTATTTAATGACAGAAATATCCTAAATAGATAGTTAAATATTACCTGCTATAATTACAAATTATAATCCGACCCTGACCGACAGTTTATTTGCATTTTTATGGCCGAGCTCTTGCAAAACGTCCCAGGTAGTTAAAGGGAGTCAACCATTTATTGTGAAAAATACCTTATCTATAGGGAACCTTATTATTGGTCAAGGTCGCATCACTTACCCTCCTTCTCCCACTCATCGTAGTCCCTGCTATTGCCACGATTATAGATCATGGCGTTGATGGTACTACTTCCCCCTAACGCTTTACCCCTCGGCCATCTGCATTGTTCGTCTTTATACGCTTTGCACGAAGTGTCCGACGGTTCGGTTTTGTACTGCCAGTCCTCTTCAGTGCCTTGAAGGTTGAATAGAAGACCTGGAATCTATAAAAATCTAATAAATATATAAAATGTTATAGCTGTATTTTTGGATTTTAAGTGGGCATTCGAAACAATTGACAGGGCTAGATTATTGAGTAAATTGTATCAGTATGGTATTCGTGGAAACGTTTATAAATGGTTTAAAAATTATTTAAGTAACAGGTCACAAAAAACAAAAATATCAAAAACATATTCAAATAAAAAACAAAATAAAAGAGGAGTTCCTCAAGGAAGTATACTAGGTCCAATTTTATTTATTCAAAAAATTGTCAAAATATAAATGTTGTATTTGATGGTGAAAAATTGGAATTAGTAAACAGTTTTAAATATTTAGGGATAATCATTGATTCAAAATTAAAATTTTAAAATTATTTTTAAAGTTTTATATCGAAGATTGCCGGAAAAGTAGGCTATTTTAAAAGAATCGGTTCTAATTTAAGTTTTTTTTCTAAAAAAACTGTATTTAATACTATTATATTAACACATTTTCTTTATTGTTCTTCCATTTTATATTGTGCTAGTGAGGAAATATTTGATAAATTACAAATTTTACAAAATAAGGCAATGCGGATTATTTTAAATTGTGACAAATATACAAAAATTAATTTTATGTTGAAAAATTTAGATTGGTTGAATGTCAGAAATTTAATTTTTTATTTAGTATGTATCTTTAGACATAAAATTAAAAATAATTAATTGCCTGATTGTTTAAATTTTTTTTGTTCTTTTAATTATGACCATCATAATTATTATAAAACAAGAACTAATCAAAAATTTTATGTGGATAGAGTGCCTAAAACATTAGCTTATAAATCTATTTTTTATAAAGGTTTGATAGAATATAATAATTTGGAAAATATCATTAAAACTATTTAAAAAAACTTTAAAATTACATTTAATTAAAAAACAAAATGATAGGTAATATTTGATACAATTTACAAAATGTTTAACTTTTCTGTCTGTTTTTGTTAAAAGAAGGTTGCGTTTTAAAATTTAAAAATGTGTTAAAAAATGTATTAAAAAATATTTTATTGTAGCTTTTTGCTAAATAAAACATGTTACTACTACTACTACTACTACTACTACTAGTAAATTGGGTGATTAATTGGTTGTTTTTTTTTTGTTTCAGGTATGCTCTTTTACTGCTGGAGTAGGGTGTAGAATTTAGGTAAGAATGATCATGAAGATATGGTAAGTATTAAAAAAGCTGTTTGAAAATTACTAAACTACGTTATAGGTGCCAAATTTTGGCTCTCTAAATCAGTTGGAAAGGGATTTAGTATATAACGTGCCTCACTGGTTGCGCTAGGAAAGCCCCCGGCTTCCAGCACTAAAACTCTCCATTTCAGATTTTCCGAAAGCCGATTGGCTACCACTGAACCAGAGGACCCCCCGCCCACTATGATAAAATCGAATTCTTCGTTGTCGGATAGCTTGGGACCGTAATCTTCGGGATACGGATCTGGAAAAAAGAAATTGTTATAACGAAGGACAAACTACCTACATATTTACTCGTACTAGTATTTACGATAGACAATTTACCTTTAGATAAGCAAACAATAATCACGAAAGTGGCAAATGTATGGCCTCGCGCATGTAAACAAAGCTAGACACGATTAGACATGCGCACTGCAACATTATCGTTTGACGAATGGGAAAATAGACAGGTCCGGGCTTTAAAATTTAAGTTCTTGCCAAAAAATTGGAATTTTTTCTCAATTTTTGATCAAGTTGGGAAAAAAAGTAGTAATTTCTGGCATTTTTAGTAGTAGCAAACCTATCAGATTTTAAGGATAGAAAATTGTTTTTATGGTTTTGTTTTTAAATGATTCGTCGTCGTGTTTTTAGTTCGAAAAGGAAGAGAACAAGAACAAGTGAATTAAACTAGTCTTATAAAATCGAATATAAAAACAAACATAACCAGCAAAATAATCAATCTACAGTGTTATCGCGTACCTAATCTCAATACATCACTACTCCATACTTACCGGAAATACGAAATACCAGGTATTTTACCCCTATTTGGGCATAATAAAATTATACAACGGCTGTTATTAGTCATTGTTTATATTCCAATCATAGTCACTAAAAGAACAAACACAATTCACTAAACTACACAAAAACTAGAAATCCGTAAGCATTGAACACCCACAATCGACGATAGCTAAGAAAACTACAAGAAATCCACAGAGAAATATTAAAACACGACAACAAAAATGACGGCCGAGCCGGTTCTAGAGAGTGTCTTGAGCATGTCGATTTCTGTCGATAAAGTAGGACAGGCCGATAACACGAGGTTTGTGCGCATGCACGAAGGTGTCCAGAAGGAAGGCAGCTGACCGGCGAGTCATGCGCTCGGACGTATTTTTTCACCCATAAAACGTAACTTTTGTTTGCGCAGGAGATAAGCTGTACGTATCTAAAGGTAAATTGTCTATGGTATTTACCTACCAGAAGCACTTTTTGCGTTAAAAATAAAAACTGACTTACCTTTAGATCCCAGACGGCACTGGGAAGCCATCAGCGTGTTGACTAGTGTCAAAAACAAATGGGCGGTAGCGCCATCTAGGTTTGGCGTACATGGTGACTTAATCGCTTGTAACAAATCCATGGTTCATACCAATATATATAACTACTAAACACTAAAAGAAAAAATAGATTTTCGTTAAAATGCAAAAAGACAGTTCCTACTTTTCACATGCTTGTAAATTTTCTAATACGTATAGCTGTAAAGTAAAAGATTCAAATAAATCGTTGTCACTCTGACAAAATTTATCGCAAGCGACAAAAATACTTTTCGCTGTAGTATTTCCTATAACAAGCATTAAGGTGGGAGTATCAACATGCTTGCCAACCTATAACCTATTTCGCGTATATTTATTTTATTTTTCTAGCTTTTAAACAAAATTTAAATAAAATCATCGTGCGTCATCACTTTTACGTCATCAAAATCGTATGGATCAAATCAAAATTACGAGACGAAAAAAGTTAAAACTAAGTCTAACATAAAATGAACGTACCTGCCAGCCGTTTGACGTACCTACATAATAACCCGAAAAATTATTTATAATTCTTAGTTTTGCCCGGCATTCTCTATTATCTAAAAGAAATTGACAAACATATGTTCATACATTTAATAATATTTTTAAAGCTTAAAATCTAGAAAAGTTTGGTGTTTTATTGACTATTAAAATCGCAAAAGTCAAATTTTTGACATACTTTCATTTAAGGGAATTTAGCCACTGCCGTAAACTTTTCAAAGAACTTTCACGGTTAGAATATTTAAAATAAATAAATTATTATAAAAATCCATAAATACTTACCGCCAAAACAGATGGTGGGTATAAATTATTATCTCTAAAAAGAACTATTTTTAGAAAAAGGAACAGTTTTAAGGCACACAAATTTACAAAATACGAATTAGATTGGCAGATCAAAATAAGGTTGACAATGACGTTCTAAAATACAACGGTAGTCAACTAAACAAATAAAAAAAGTAATTAATTGACGTTTATAGTTTTATTCTTGTCTAGCACGTTATATTATTGCGGAATCTTGGAGACGTTCTTTTATGCTTTTATTCAAACTTGTTACTGTAATAAATAAGGATGCAGAGTTATTAACCACGTTGAGTCCTGATCATTGATTGATGACGCACGGGAAAATATCCACTGTGGCGACTGTATGTAAGGCCACGCGTAGCACCTGCATGTCGTTTTGTTATTTTACCTTTTGCCGTGTGATGATAAAATACAACTTTACGAAGCGCGAAACCGTATTTTGCGTGTGAAAAACGTACCCGGTTTCATCCACTTCTTGATAGGGAACGACAAAATATCCTTGCACGGAAAAACAATTTTTACTACAAAAGTGCATGTCACTCGCGCAATCAACAAACAATAGGTGTTCGATAGGCCATAAAAAATCTGCAATTATTTTAAATTTATTGCCATTTTATTTCAATTGTATGCCAATTTACCTTATCGTGCATAAATATAATTTTTTTTTTAACTCTAGTGTGAAAAGACTATCTTTTCTGGATATGTATAACAGAACGCCTGTACATGGGAGTTAGAATTCGAAAAGAACATCGATCACTGTCACGGATCTATGAGGAGGGGGGGGGGGCTGCTACAGGAGCCACAGATCATGGCCTAATAATAAATTCCTCCTATTTCTGAAATAATAAAAAATATTTTGAACAGCTCAATTTTTTCAAATTACGTTTAGACTTTTGAAGCCTAAGAACATGTAAACTTTTCAGCACTATAGGCACAATTATCTGTTTAAAATTTAAAAACTTTAATTATCAAAAACAATTTTTCTGGTTTAATTCAAACAATTTTACAAATTTTTCAGTAACCCAGTTCTTGCCACAATTTGTCGTTATAAAAAATTGGAACTTGCTCCAGTTTTTGACCAAGTTGAAAAGGTAGTGATGGTGATTTCGGGTGGTTTTAGTGGCTGCCAATCTAACAGCTTTTGAGGTTAAGATACGGTTTTTAATGTTTCGTTTCTAGGAGATTCGTCGTCGTGATTTTAGTTCGATAAACAAGAGAACGAGTCAATTAAACCTACCTAATCAAATTGAAAATAAAAAACAAACAAAACGGCAAGCTTCGATGTAATCGCGTACCTAACCTAAGGCTGCCAACCGTCCCGCATTTTGCGGGACAGTCCCGTATTCTTAAGAATTGTCCTGCCTCTAAAACGTTACCTTAAATCTGTCCCGCAAGTCCTGAAATGAATATATTATTTTGCAAAGCATCATATGCAGCTGTTATCGACATTAAAAATATCGATGGATCTCTCCCAACCCAAGTTTCATAGAGTTGAAAAATATGATTTTAAAAATAAATAGAATAAGTATTTGTTTAATACCTTGTTTACATTTTTTTGTATTTAAATTCATTTTCTTTAAATACATTTTACTTTTGTTGTTCTATTCTATTAAATTAAAGAATAATTTGATGGCCCAAGAGGTGGACAACCCTATACAAGTTTACATGCAATGGTGAAAAAGCGAATATTGCCCTGCTGTCCCGCATCTATCATTTTAAAAGTTGGCAGCCTTAACCTAACCTCAAGTCAAATATTAGTTGGTAACATTTAACAATTTGCCAAAAACTTGGAACAACATTTCCAAGCACAATTTCCCTGTTTAAGAATTTGGAAATATTTTTAGGCCAAAATTTGGCGTGATATAGGGGTTTTAGTCGAGAAAAACACTACTTACATTATACAAAAATATATACTTACATTATATGTTTTATATGTATGAGTAAAAAAAAACTACCGCGACATCAGACTCAGACAGACCGAAAAAACGATTTAAATGATATTTAACGAGCATTGAGTGCATATTATACTGTAGCTTAGTTTCTTACTATAGGTACCTACAGCTGTGGTACAGCCAATAAAGACGCGCAAAATCGGTCATTTAATTGGCGTTCACGTTTATATCAAACACGTTTTCAATGCGAAGGGCCAGTAGTCAATTCGGCCGTGTATTTAGAGCCAGAAATATGAGGTATGACGAGAGATATACCTATTATAGAAAACCGACGTTTTTTGATTTGTGGGGATGGGGTTGTGCAAATTGTTCAAGGAAGACTGACTTTTCTTCGAGTCATGGTTCCATTGGTTAAAGTGGTATATGGAGAGGATTACATCTTCTAACGCGACAATGCACCAATGCACTAGGGTTGCCAACCCTCCCGATTTAGGCGGGAGTCTCCCGATTTTTCAATAATTCTCCCGTCTCCCGACTAACATATTAAAAATCCCGCTTTTCCTTTTTTTATACTTCTAGCTTCGAAAAAGACATATTAAAGTCAGAAAAATAATTACATGTCTATCTTGGAAAAAAATAGACTTTAAATTAGTGTTACAAAACAAAATCCTACTTATTAATGAAGCAAAAAATATTTACCAATTTTAAACAATAATTATTTTTATGATATGGCGAAAGCGCAAAAATTATATCGGCACCTCCCGCTTTTTGTTTTCTGAAATCTGGCCACCCTACAATGCACACGGCATAGTAATTTACGTTACAAGACCGAAAAGTAGTGTTTTTCAGGTTGAGACAAGCAGACCTGGAAAACACTAATTTTCGGTTGCGTGACGTACAATATTTTTTTTAAGACCGACACTTCGATATATTTTATAATCTACGCGAAACAAGTTTGACATAAAGAACAAAATTAAAAATCAACGAACTGTCACCCGACAATACATCGAAATGTTGTTGTCATAATAACGAAATCAAGGTATCTTGTATTATCAAAGAGCGATTGGAAAAACAAAAAACAGGGTGACAGTGACATTAGAGACCGGAAAAGTGACATTAGAGTCCGGAAATGATTTTTCCGGTCTCTAATGTCACTTTTCCGGTCTTGCGATCGGAAAAACGTTATTTTCTAGACGAAAAATTGTCCAGAAAGTGTAAATTTTCTGGTCGGTTTTAAAAAAAAAAAATTCCGGTCCCTGTTTTTTGTTTTTCCAATCGCTCTTTGATAATACAAGCTACCTTGATTTCGTTACTGTGACAACAACATTTCGATGTATTGTCGAGTGACAGTTCGTTGATTTTTAATTTGTTGTTTATGTCAAACTTGTTTCGCGAGTGCGCAAATTTAACAATATGAATTCATATTTTGAATTATCCGACACGGAAAATGAGATTTCATAAGAAATTTTGGAAGCAGCAAGGAAAACTACTTACGATATATTGCCAGTAAAATCAAAAGCCCGTTACGAGAAGTCATAATATAATATACTTACTTACAAGGGCGTCCATAGGGGGGGGGGCAAAACGGGCACTTGCCCCCCCCCCTAGGCGTCCACATTACTATTTTATTTCATAATTCAGTATAAATCGAGGGGTAATTCACTGAGAAAAATTTGTACACCATTTTCCATATTGCCGAATTTTCTTCGTATTTCCCTTGGATTTTCTGTATTTTCCTTGTATTTTCTTAATTTTTCTCGTATTTTCTGTATTTTCCTTGTATTTTCTTAATTTTTCTCGTATTTTCTGTATTTTCCATGTATTTTCTTAATTTTTCTCGTATTTTCTGTATTTTCCTTGTATTTTCTCGTATTTTCTAGAACTTGTACACCATTTTCGCCAAAAAAAAATTGGCTTTACTAAATTTTTTTTTAGAAGTCAAAGCAGCGTTGTTCCAGAATCTTAAGTTGGTTATTCCCATCATTAAAACCGTCGAAAACCCGGCAGCGTTAACGACTTTACGTCATTGCCAAATTGATTGGCGCGCGTATTTTCCATATTTTCCTTATGTTGCCTGTATTTTTCTCGTATTTTCTTCGTATTTTCTGTATTTTCTACGTATTTTCTACGTATTTTCTGTATTTTCTTTGTATTTTCTTCGTATTCTCTGTATTTTCTTCGTATTTTCTGCATTTTCCTCTTATTTTCTGTATTTTCTTTTGTATTTTCTAGAAGTTGTACACGATTTTCGCCAGTGAATTACCCCTCGGTATAAATATTCAAGCGCGGATCCAGGGGGGGGTCATGGGGGTCATGACCCCCCCAAAACAGAAAATAAATAAATGAATTTACTGTTTTGACTACCTCTGCAGCTTTTTCACAAGATTCATGACAACTTTACTATACCATAAATTAGTTATATTTTTTCTTTTTTTGAATTCACTTTAACATTAATTTACATGCATATATTATCCTTTTTAATGTAAAAATTATCATTGAAAATTTTCTCATCTATAGCGCATTCTCTGTCAAATTTTGGGCGTGGTCGCAAAAAATTTTCGCCTGCGGCGCTTTTTAACTTCATTTATATCATGATGACCCCCCCCCCCCCCAAGCAAAGTTCTGGATCCGCGCCTGTAAATATTGAATAGTACAGTGGTTAGTTAGTAGAGATCAACAAATCACTAAACTGATTATGATTATTTACAAAAAATAAAGAAAATTTAATAAAAAAAGTAATCAACGAGTTTGGCAAGACGTCTAGGAATTTAACATTTTTATTTTATGATGAAAACTTATAAATTGTAATTTTGCGTTTATTTTTTTCGAATTCTGAAGGTTCCGTTAGGCATAAGGTACCTATATGTTAAATAATTAGTCATATATAAAAAAATATTGTTTAAGTTTTTGCCCCCCCCCCCCCTGAAAAACGCTCTATGGACGCCCTTGCTTACTTACTTCCGGTCTTGTAACGTAAATTACTATTACCTCATCGAATGGTTTTTATAATAGTCTAGGAGCAACATATTTTGATTTTATTTCTTGTACCAGTATTGTTGCGTCATTTAAGCAATTAAATGCGTGCCATTAATTTCGTTTTTCCGATGAATGGCCGCCCACGCCCACCTGTAATATAATTTATTTAACAATACTCGATTAATATTTTAATAATTGTAAATACAAAACAATCAAATAATAAAAAAAATTTAGTTATTATTATATTTAGTTATGTTCTTTTCGCTTGAAAATGTACGATTTAAACACGTTGTTTAACGAAAACCATAGTGATACCAACGGTCCCGTTGACGCAAATTACCATAATGATACCTTGGACCATCATACCGATACCTTGGATAATATCGATATCTCAGACGATATTGATACCGATGACCAAATTGCTACCTTGGACTATATTAATACCAACGAGCAAATCGACACGAATAACCACGTCGAAGCGAGCGACACGAACATCCTTCTTCTGAAAAAGAAAATCGAATATCTGAAAACCCGAATTACAGAACAAAACGACATTATCGACTACCAATCGGAGATCGTGAAAAGGTGGTGTCCGAATAAAGCACAAAGAAAAGTCAATAATTTCTTACGAAAGCTCGACAATAGTAATAACAAGATAATAAGGGAGAGATATGTGAAAAGGTACGGATTCGAACTGGTCAACTTTTCAAGATTTTTTTATTTTGAAGACCCGTTTTTTGCACGCGGATTTTTCATCCCGATTGTTCTAATTTTTATGGATATTTTGTTCAGTACGGTAATACTAGTTTTTTTCTTATTTATTACATTTGTTTTTGCGCTTGTCGTATGCAGTTAGATGGAGGTTGTAAATCAAGAACAGTAGAGAATTTACACTTGTGTTTTTCTATATAGATATTTCTGTATCGGATTTAGACCTGTTGTGCAGTCCTTAATGAGTTGGGACACATTAAAGACAAAGTCGAAAAACGATAATGAATTTTAAAAAATATTTCCAACTTTTAGAAGAAATTACGCAATTTTTAGAATTGTGATTTTAGAAAAGTGATTTCATTAAATGTTTATATATTTATTGCAATATTTTCCAAAATAACCTTTATTCACACCAGTGAAGCCTTCGCCGTTTCGTTTTTTGATCAATATTTCGTTACTTCTTCGGTTTATCCAACAATATGCCAAATACCCCTCTTTGGAGTTGGTACAATTATAACCTACAGTTTTACGTTAAAAAAGTTTGGATTTATAAATTAATAAACGCCGAAAAAGAAATATGTGCAAAGACCAGTTTTTGAGATACCAAGTTGCAAAATATGAATTTTCAATAGATACATTATATTTGCGTATAGTTTATAATATTAATTCGTTTTATTTTTCTAGATTTTTGTTGATCCTGTCGTAGATAGAATAGAATACTATAAAAGTAGTTAAATTTTTTATTATACTTATACTGGGTGAGTGACGAAAATTATTTCATATTTTCTGTTAAATCATTTCATCATCATCAGTTCTGCATTAAATTAAATGTTAACAAAGTAATACTGTAGATGACATTAGCTTGGAGCAAGCTATCAGAATTTATATTATTTAAAAT
Source organism: Polydrusus pterygomalis (assembly GCA_963969555.1). Taxonomy (NCBI): domain Eukaryota; kingdom Metazoa; phylum Arthropoda; class Insecta; order Coleoptera; family Curculionidae; genus Polydrusus; species Polydrusus pterygomalis. The sequence continues at coordinate 53,350,244 of OZ018385.1, forward strand.
TATACAGGGTAAGTCAAAAAAATTAATATTTTTTTTTATTAGTTTTTAAAGAAATTTTGTAGACATTTCTTTGCACTGCTTGTCGCTTATCGTATGGTTTCAAATATATATTATTATCAAGATTACACAGGGTGTTTCCGATGATAACTGATAAAAAATAACAAAAAAATACATATATTTATAAATCACCCAGTATATTCAAATTGTATCGGTTAAATTTCGTTAATTTTTAATATTTTTTGCTTGAAGTGTCTTACTTACATGTTTGCTATTGATTTCCCTTTTCCTATGACCAATTCTGGAGATATACATACAGCGTCGAACAGACTCAAAACTCAAAAAATAAGCATATAAAATACCATTTTTTTTAAGTTAAGTTCATCTTATGGTTAAAAAAAATATATTTAATGCTATACAGGGTGTTTTGAATAATTAAGGTATTCTAACACTGCATTATGCAAAAAAGAAATATATTATATAAATAGTCTCAATACAAATAATTAATTTCATCCAAAAATAAAAGTAGGCCTTGAGAAAACTTAATATACAGAGTAATAAAATTTTGACAGACCTTTTATTACAGCACCCGTAGAACAAACATACAAAAATATTAATTCTCTACTATTTGAAGATCATGTTATATATTTTCAGGCGGTAATCTATTTTTGAATAAAATTAATAAAATATTTCTTATTTGCGTAATACAGTTTTAGAATATAATATTATACCCTAATTATTCGAAACACCCTGTATAGCATTAAATATATTTATTTTTAAGATGAACTTAACTTTTAAAAATATGGTATTTTATATGCTTATTTTTCAAATTTTGAGTCTGTTCGACGCTGTATATCTCCAGAACTGGTCAAAATCTAGAAAAATAAAACAAATTAATATTATAAACTACGAAAATATAATGTAGTGTAAATTAATATTTTGCAACTTGGACAATCCCGTATCTCAAAAACTGGTCGGCAGATTTTGTTGTGGCCATGGATACTTTTGATCAGAATGGCATTCTCTACAACATACTAAAAATTTAGGAAATTTAACCGAGGGCCATTTTCCATAAAAGAAGTGACAAAATGTCGTTTTATGCTTTTATTAATTTGTCAATTAATTATATTTTACCTTGTAGGTAACTGCTACCCCAAGACGGGTATTTGGTCGCTTTTTGGAGAAAACGAATAATAAACGAAGTATTGATAACAAAACGAAATTGCGAATGCGTTTTACTATTGTTTGCTCTTAATTTATTTAAAATGTTTTGAAAATTTCGAAATAATTTTTCAAATTTTCCGCCTTTTTATTACATCTTCAATGCCCTTTGCAGGCCAATCAAAGACGATCAAGCTGAGATAGATAAATCCTCTCATACGTAAACGTAATTTTGCCTCGAACCGACATTTCGGTTTTTCATTGAGGACCTATGTGGACCGTTGCAGTTGACGTCTTGTCGGCGTGTTAAGATAAAAATAATGAGATGTCTATCTTGCTCTGTCGTGGTTGGTGTAGCAGCAATCTTCCACTTTGTAAATTATTGTCAGTATACAGGTTTTATCATTTTAATAATGCTAAAATATGTAGAAGATAAGGAGCAGAAAGTAAGGTAAATAAACATTGTTGTACTATTGTTTTTTTTTAATTAAATTTGTTTCTACCAATAATCCATGTTTTGATTCATGTTTGGCGTTTTTTCCATAACTCGTGGAGATTTGGGAACGTCGTGTTTTTTAATTTTTTTCGTTTTAGGTATTTTCGTATCGTTTTGGTTTCCTTCGTGTTGAGGTGTTTTTTCTCCAACATATACATCATTGCCGTCGTATTGCCCTAAAAATATACATGAGATATGAGGCCATTATTTGCAAACGTCTCTAATCGACAAAATAATCAAAATTCACTTTTTTCGCTAAGTCCATCAGATGTTTGATAGGGAATGTAGATATTGCCACCTTTAAAAAAAATCTTTTTTGCTATATAAAATCGGTTAAAGAGTTATCGTTGCAAAACTTTCTTTACATTAACGGTGTATTTGCAAAACTGCCTGTTTGCTCGCCAGCCAATAGGCATTCTTTGCTTCGGCCTACGTGACTAACCGGTGTGGATAGTGCACGGAGGGGAAATTTATTTAAGAATTTAAGTTTTTTCAGAAAAGAAAGAAAAACTAAAAGTCTTCGTCCACAAAATTTAATAGAATAAAAATTCTCTGGGGGGTCTCTACATGTATCGAACGTAGAAACGTTCATCATCAGGACACAGAAAATTTATTTAATGCTGATGGTTTTAGCAGAAGAGAAAATGGTGTAGAACCTTAATGGAGTTTTTATGGAATTAAAAAGTTGATGTGTAGAAGCCCCATTAAGGTTCTACACCATTTTCCAACGGTTGAAAATAGAAGTAGCTTGAAATATTATCTTGTTGCTTGCTCAATATTAAACTAAATGGGACGGGGTTCTTTGTAAGAAACGGATCCACCCTTAATAGAGAATACCTACCATCTAGCGATTCCTCTTCCACGGAGACTGCGTTCTCAGTTTCGTCGTTCTCCTCGTCCGAATTGGTGTATTGGTTGTTGAGCACTCCCCAATCCTCTTTGATCATATCGGCCGCTTTTTCCGCTACCATGATCACGGGCGCGTTGGTGTTGCCGCTCGGAATATACGGCATGATACTACAATCGACGACTCGAAGGTTCGATACCCCTACAAAGAGAAATACCTATAATATATTATACCGAATGATCTGGTACCATTCTGTAGTAAATCCTTCATTTGGTTTGCCAAACTAACGCTGTTAAAAATATTAACATGATTTGGGAAATTCGATCTTTGTCCAAAGTCTTGTAAAAAGTCGGTAGTGTGGCAACGCATTGGTCTGAGGCCATGATGACGTTGTTTCATTCATTTTCGTTTAGGGATGTCCACAGAAAATGTATCGCGGAAAAACATCGATGTTTGCAGGCTTATTTAAGTCATGTTTTCCATTAGAAAACGGTTTTATTACCTCTTACTCTCAGTCTGGGATCCACCACCGCCATGGGATCGTTGTCGGGTCCCATTTTGGCGGTACCGACGGGATGGTAGATGGTGAGGGTGTAATGGTAGGCCAGACAGGTCCAGTACTCGTCTGAAAGGAAGGTCAAGTTGTGGCACCCCGGCATCCGCAACGGATTGAATCGGACTTTGTATTTTTTCATCGTCGGCGTCTCGGTTGCTATTTGGTGAGCTAGTTTGGCGCCCTCGACCTACCAAAAGGTTCATATTTATTATTATTATGTAAATTTAGGCAGTACCAGGTTTATTTAAAAATGTCGATACTTTAAAATTATCAAAAAATACAAAAAGCATCAAAGACCCCGCTGTTGTCAAATGATTTTCTAAACATACCTACTGGGTAGGTATTAGGGCTGTGCGATTACCGAAAAAGATAATCGATTTTCGATTATTTGAAATAATCGATTATTTTCTATTAATCGATTAATCGAAAATAGTCGATTATTTTCGTTTAATCGATTAATCGAAAATAATCGATTTATCAAAAATAATCGATTAATCGAAAAATAGTTTTTTTTGATTAATAATCGATTAATCGATTTTGTTGCACAGCCCTAGCAATAATATGATATATTATTTTTTAATAGGGTTGCTAATAGATATATAAAGACTTACAGCAATAATATGTAACTAGCAACTTCAATCATCCAAAAACATAAGTACCTATATTTTCGAATAATCGAAAAATCGTTTTTTTGGTCAATTGAATAATCAAAAAATCGTTTTTATTTTGACTTGATGTTTGATTAATCGAAAAATCGTTTTTTTTTCGATTAGTCTATAAATAGTTTTTTTTTAATTAATAATCGATTAATCGATTTTGTTGCACACCCCTAGTAGGTATACCTAAGGAGAAAAAAAACAACTTACCAAAACTTTAACGTCTTTGGGGTTGTCGAAGTAATTTGGATAAATTAGGACTTTCGATAGGGGATTTTTGTCTTTTAAAATCAACCTTCCCCTACTGTTGGGTCGCATTAATAACGTCAAAATCTAAAAAATAAGACAGCTATTCGCGTGACGCAACATTTTTTTTTGAGTTATTTCTTACCGAAAACGATTCCTGGTACAGATTCTTTTCGTATACAGCCGTGAAGGCTTCGTCGGACAGTCCTACAGCCTTCTTACTGAACAGACCTCCGTCCGAACTGTCGCTGTAGGCTGCGAAAAAAAATTGTACGTCAGGCCAATCTTCTTCGTAGTTGGCGTATTTTGTGCTTACGAAGCCCATAACCTTAAAAGAATGTCATCATAATATAATGTAGGTTTATCATTTTTTACGAATTTGTTGGTACCTATTTCAAGAACTAAAAACCACTTTTCTATGATTGTGATAGTTTGGCTTACACTTGCCCGTTTTTATTATTTCTACGAAATCAATGTTCACCTTCAAGTAGTTGTTGCTAGGTGCTCGTTTTAGTACCGGCCCGGGTAGCTCAGTCGGTAGAGCATTGGACTTTTAATCCAAGGGTCCAGGGTTCAAGTCCCTGCTCGGGCGAAACTTTTTTTAACTTAATTTTTTTTAATTATACCTATAATATTTTAATATTAATAATTAATTAAATTTTTTCGATTGTTTATCATTTTTTACAGTAAAAACTCATATTTATTTATATCGAAAAAAAATACCTCGCACACAGGCAACCAATAAACAGGCCCGGATTTGTTCTGCGCGAAATCGTTCACAGTTTCGGTGCAAAAAACTTTGGGCAAGTTAAAACTGCACGTTTTGTTCTCGTAACCATCGCCAGGGTCGAACAGGTAGGATGCCCCGCCCATAGCCACGTGATCTTGCAAATTCATCCCCACTCCGGGTGAGTGGACCAATGGATCGATGCCGATTTCTTCTAGGTGGTCTTTTGGACCAATTCCAGCTAGAACATGCATTTTTTTGTAAAAATATTTATAGAGGGTGTTTAAAAATGTATTCACTTGTCAAGTATAGGTACGTGCATTTCTGGGGTAATTTTGAATTGTAGTATAGTGATAATGGTGTGCGATAATGTTGTTTTTCTATTTCACGTTCATAATAAGCTCAGTACGAATCGTAATGAAGCTATTTCGATACGCGTTTTTTCTTTATTTGATGTTGGTAACATTTAAATGTTTTATTTCATTGACTTGCGCGGCCTTGGTGATTTACGAGAAAACCCATTTTTCGCAGAGGAAAAATAGCTTGATAACTTACTTTTTTATTCTGTGTGGATAACAGTCATGTATGTTGGTTGCATAAATCTATAAATCAATCTTTTGTAGATGCTTGAAGCTATCATTTTCTGCCAAATCCGATCCAAAATTCAATCTACTAACCTTCCAATGTCGATTTTAACTTCAACTTTATTTGAATTTTCCATCTTCCCTATATTAAATTGCAATGCCGTTACGTAAAATCACGTCTTTTGAAATTCGAAAAAAAGTAGCAAAATCTCCCGAATTTCCGAACGCTCTGTATATGTACCGAATGTACAAGGATCACACAACGTATTCCGTCCAATTTTAAATCTCATATCGCTAAAATAACTTTAGAATCTCGTGGTGAAAATGGGTCAATAAATCAAAAAATGACAGTTTGCAAAATAATTTTTGTTGTACAGAGGCTACTATCATAAAAAATAGTATTACCAACATAAAATTTAGACATAAAAATTTACAAAATTTGAAGGATTTATTTTCTTTTTAAAATGTATTTTTCTTGATTATAAAAGGTGAAATAGAAAAAAATGTATAAAGCACATGTTTCATAAGGCGTTTTAGCGCACGTGTCAATAAAAAAACTCGCCACTTTGTGGCTCGTTTTTTAAAATAGACGCGTGCGCTAAAACCGCTTCTTATGAAACGTGTACTTTAATATACAATTATCGAACTAGTGATATAAAACTTACATAACATTAATATTTGTGGTGAACTGAGGGAGCCGGCGCTCAGTATCACCTCTCTGTCGCTGTAGACTGTTTTTTCAATCCCGAATTTTTTAAAGACCACTCCATGAGCTTGTTTTTTCTCGTTGATTATAATTCTTTCTACGTGCGAATGTAGAGCCACGTGCAGATTTTTTCGGTCGCAGATTGACCTAAAAGAAATTAGGAAAAGTATAGGTACAGTAGGTACTACCGACATTTTTCCCTTACCGTATAAATGCTTTGGCAGTACTACACCGCAGTCCATCCCTTAAGGTGCCATGTGACAGCATAAAGCCAGTTTGGTACTCCCCGTTAAGGTCCCTTATCTTATACCCGGCTTCCCTGGCCGACTCTAGCCACCATTGTGACAAAGGCGATCGATACCTAAATATTTTTTTAAAAACAATTAATACCTAATTCAAAGTTTTGTAACTTATTAAAAATTGGGGACAAAAGTATGTATTTTTTTACTACAGTGTCTATTATTTTTCCATAGAGAGGTAGTATTTTTTCGTTGAAAGAAAAATAAAAAAAGGAAAGATCAGAGTCCCCTCGATAAGAGTCCGCGAAAACTCACTCATAAGAGACTCCAACCTCCCCAAACACTAATACTTGAACATCGTATATGTAGTTAAATCATATCGGGAAACGACGGTAGGATATTAGGTATTTTTTGGAAATATTTATTTTTATTATTTTTTTAAATTATTTTCTGGCAAATAAGTTTTTGGGTTTTATAATTTGAAGGTGAAAATAATAAGCTTAAAATATTGGATACCGTACTGACCAGGTTTTACTCTAATTTTAAATTATATTATTATTGTATCCGGATATAGAATATTAGGTAGGCAACCCATAATACCCCATAGAAAACTTATAATCTGCGCGCCAGTTATACTTACTGTAGCATAGGCAACCAAAGAATCATCAGATTTATATTTGAGATATGTGCGCACGTCCTTGTACGATCAAATAATACACTTGACTGACTGATCTTGTCTCTTTCTGTAGCATTGCATTTACCTTCGTAAACCATTGTCGTAGTATAGAAATGATTTTACAGGTATTTGCGTAGTACCGTGGCTTCTCTAATATCTTACTGCTGTTTCCCGATTTGATTTAACTACAAAAGCGAAATGAATACCGATGCTTTTGGGGAGGTCCGCTGTTTCTGTGGTGAAGTTGCAAGAAACTCGATTAAAACTGAACTTTACAAGATTGAAACATGGTTACATGATTTCTGACACAGGAACGACTTTGGCCTCTCTTTTTGCGTTTTTTTTAAATAATGCAATTTTTTTTTGTCTTCATATTAAATTCTCTTACCTAAAATATTCTACATCTAAATACCCATCTGTCCCGTGATATGGATCGTCCATGTAATGGGGAATTTTCATATTTTCCGATTTTTTAAAGTATGGTAAAACCTCTTTGTAGCTCCAACCGGGGTTACCAAGGTCTGCCCATCTAACAGCAAAATATAAATTGGTCAGTTAGAACAGATGGATACCCTTTTGGGGCGCAAAATCTGATTTGGGGGGCACTATGGAAAATAAAGTATATGAAACACCAAGGGCGTAGATATTTTTTTTTCTTGGGGTAAATCAATATTTATTATTATCTTGTCTAAAATTTATTTTTTAGTTAGGTATTCGTAATTAAAACATCTTGGATTACCTGTCATAGTCCTTTTTGTTCCCCCTCACGTACAACATTGCGTTTAGAACTGACGATCCCCCTAAAACTTTGCCCCTAGGCCAGTTGCATTGCTTCTGTTCCATGGCTTGACAATATTTGTCTCCTGGTTCTACCTAAAATCAATTTTGAGTGTTAATAACCTCGTATTCCAAAATATTATTCGTTTTAATATTTTTTCCACTTCTTAGCATCAATTGATCTACATTTCGTTGGCACAAAACTAGATTTCTTTTCTTCCTTATTACATTGAAAAGAAAATTGAGTTGTTGACAAAATGGTGAAGGTTTCCTAAATCATATTTTTTACCTTGTACTGCCAATCGAACGGAGTCAGCTGCAACGTAGGGAACAGAATCGGCATATCTGTCAAACTAATCTCGTCAGGACCGGCTTCAAGCAAAAGCACGTCCCAGTAAGGGTTTTCGGATAGTCTATTGGCTAAGACGGCCCCTGCACTGCCTCCCCCCACTATTATAAAGTCGTAGCTGTCTTTGATGTCGGTAAACGGCTTGTCTTTTATACGATGGTCTCTGGAAATAGTGACGGAAGTTGGAAATATTCAAATAAAGTTTGTCATTGTCATTATATACAGTGTGTGTATAAGGTCTGGAAACGGCTTAATAACATCACAATTTACTGGCCGATTTAAACCAAATTTGGTACAGTTGTGTAAGAGGATCTAACGCACCGAATGACGATATTGGCGTTGTTGCCAGCTTTTTAGTTTGTCTGGAATTCGAACGAATTTTATATTTTTAAATATAACCCCCAGTATATTTTTACATTTTTAAATTCCACATAAAATTATAATTATTTTTTATTAAATGCATTATTAGTCTATACTTCATAGTTTCCGAGATATTGACTCTCGAAAAGTGACATTTTTGAACTTTGACAGCTTATAACTTTCTAACAGTACGTCTTAGAGCAAAACGGCTTACATGTCCCTATCTTCAATTTTTATTATCTTCCCAAAAAAACCAACTTCCAGTTAAACCGGAACAACTATATTTCCTGCTTTCGAGTTACATCCGGTTTAACCGGAAGATAATTTTTTTGGGAAGATAATAAAAATTGAAGATAGGGACATGTAAGCCGTTTTGCTCTAAGACGTACTGTTAGAAAGTTATAAGCTGTCAAAGTTCAAAAATGTCACTTTTCGAGAGTCAATATCTCGGAAACTATGAAGTATAGACTAATAATGCATTTAATAAAAAATAATTATAATTTTATGTGGAATTTAAAAATGTAAAAATATACTGGGTGTTATATTTAAAAATATAAAATTCGTTCGAATTCCAGACAAACTAAAAAGCTGGCAACAACGCCAATATCGTCATTCGGTGCGTTAGATCCTCTTACACAACTGTACCAAATTTGGTTTAAATCGGCCAGTAAATTGTGATGTTATTAAGCCGTTCCCAGACTTTATACACACACTGTATTATGTATGAATGTAAAAAAGCCTTTTTTTTTAAACGAAAAACTCCTTATTTTATCCTTCCTGTCATTTTTCTCAAGTCAAAATGGACAGGGTATAATAGTTATCTTTTAAGTAATCTACCTGTCTAAGATATCTGGCCTTTGGTTCAATGTGCAAGAGTGGAGGTACAGCAAGAAACCCAAACCAGGCCCTAAGGTCAAAGCCATCCTGGTAAGAGAGTAAAGGTTCATTTGCTGATTTGCTGACGACATTTTGGAGCCTTATATCAGCAGATACTGAAAGCGAATGAAAAAAATTAAAAATTGGTAGTTATTTTTGTACCATATTTGGTACCATGTTAAAGAGAAAATAGTATAAAATCATTACCTTTGAACCATTAATATGATCATTTTCTTCTTAATACCTATAATTATTGTAGTTTTAGTAGGTTATAAGAAAAAAAATCGTGTATATTATGTACAAAAGGGTGGTTTTTCTCTGGCTGCGAGTACTTTTTTTAAAGCCACGCGAAACACTTACCTGTATTTTTAAAGATTTAAATGTGACAACCAAAATTTTACAAAAAAATTATTACACCATTTTTCTATCACAGCACTTCATTGCACATCACGAGCGCATCTAGGTTATTCAAGTAATTTTTTGCTGACGGTTCGTGTTTGTATTTGTCGATTAATAATATTATTAATTAATAAATCAGAGAATGTTTGCTGGCCAAGCAGAAATTTAAGATAGATCTGGATAATTTTTGAAAAAGTAATCTTTTATGACCTTTCTTCTTTCTTTATTAGATGGCTTTAACTTATAAGTATTATATTAACATAGATACTTTATTTCACCTTTTAACAGCTAGTTTATCCAAAAATTGGCGAAATATCACTACACTTTTAAATTAGAAAATTGTTGATTTACAAATAGACCAGGGTCGATAAAATTATCGAAAATTTGAAACCAAAAAAAAATCATAATAGGATGAAACCCATTGGAAATGGAAGAGAATATAACAAAAATGAAAGGAAAAATAATTTACGGGCGATCCGAGGTCGGGAAGTGGAAGGGGTGAGTTTTTAAGGGTAGAAAACGATTTATCTCGATTTCTGGCAAAACTACAAGTCCTATGGAAAAACGTTAAATGGCAAAGTTGTAGGTAATAAAAAGATCTACAACTTTTGTATTTACACTTTTTTTACATAACCTCAAAATTTATGTGAAAAATTCAAATAACCAAGTTTTTGGTTTTTTATTTTTATCTTTTACAAAAAAAATTTCGTGAAAACTTACCTTTTTATGTCCCAAACACACTGTAATTTTTTTGATTTAAAATATTTATTTTTTCACCTTATTTTGACTTAATATCGAAAAAGCACCCTAATTTTCAATCGAAAATTCTCACGTCAAAATATCTGCTTTTTTAAAAAAGTCGGTGGGTTTGTTCGGTAAATGTTCTTAAAAATGCAAAGAAACGAAAAAAACTCGAATTCGAATTTTTTTTTTAATCATTATGTACAATTTTGAGCTATTTATTAAAATTTATACTTTAATTTACACCATCAGAAAGTAGAGATTTCAACGAACAAAAAGCCCACCGACTTTTTTTAAAAAGCAGATATTTTGACGTGAGAATTTTCGATTGAAAATTAGGGTGCTTTTTCGATATTAAGTCAAAATATGGTGAAAAAATAAATATTTTAAATCAAAAAAATTATAGTGTGTTTGGGACATAAGAAAGTAAGTTTTCACCAAATTTCGTGAAAAAAAAAATTTTGTAAAAGATAAAATAAAAAACCAAAAACTGGGTTATTTGAATTTTTCAGATAAATTTTGAGGTTATGTGAAAAAAGTGTAAATATAAAAGTTGTAGATCTTTTTATTACCTACAACTTTGCTATTTAACGTTTTTCCATAGGACTTGTAGTTTTGCCGGAAATCGAGAGAAATCGTTTTCTACCTTTAAAAACTCACCCCTTTCCACTTCCCGACCTCGGATCGCCCGTAAATTATTTTTCCTTTCATTTTTGTTATATTCTCTTCCTTTTCCAATGGGTTTCATCCTACTATTTTTTTTTTTTCACTTTTTACCGTTTTCAAAGGCTTCATTCAGCCCTGGTCTAGAAGCAATAAAAGCAGAAAAGACAAATGAAACTTATACTGCGTTCATACGCGGGAGTGCAGCCTGCAGCATCTACAAAAATATCGAAAGTTATTGTTTTTTTGCCATTTTTGGTACAATGACTATAGGGCAAGATACACATCTCACGCTCTTTATTGCAACAAGCAGACAATACGTCAAGTGCAAAGATTCAGCTGGTACCTCGCGTAAAATGAAGATATACACCCATCACCCATTTTTACCCTATTTATACGCTATTGTCGAAGACAATAAAGAGTCACCCCTTTTGTGTTTTAGCTTGAATTGACTCAATTTGTTACCATTGGGAATTTGCCAGTGCTATGGCGGCACGTAATGCCGTTTTCAAGAAAATCTGTTGCCTGGGGCCAATCAAGATTTAACTTAACAATCAGAACAGTAAAAAAACCTACGTTGGAAACATTTATTAATAAAAAAATGTGCTTTAATTTAATTACTATTATAAAATTTACCATTTTTAAGGTTTGTGGATAATAATAAAATAAAGCTATTATTTTGTAAAAATATTTAATAAAAATAAATTATTTTCGTGATTTAAAACCATGGACATGCAATATTATAAGAGAGACACTATTGTATTTACAATGTTAGGGATTTCACCGTGTTCGAACATTACGTTTCATACGTCTGATATACCTCCCTATTTTTTTTTAACCAAAAATCCCCGAATCCTCTAAAGCATCTTATGTTCCTCAACAATCCCTGTCGTGTCGCGTGATACATAAACGGTCTTTAGCCGTTAAGTATATTATATAAATGCCTAGCTAAAAGTAAACGTAGGATTTTGTTTTCTCTCTTATAATAATTTTATTATTCCATAGCTGAGTCTATAATATTTATATCTTATAAATCTATATAGTGTCGTTATCACATAGTTTTTCATATTTTAACATTTATTTTCATAAAAATCACTAAACTCCTTCCAAATTTTTATGCTTATCCAACCTCACAGTTTTCAACCAAAATTCTTTAATCAAATCCGCACCCTTCTCGCCGATCATTATCACGGGGGCGTTGGTGTTTCCGCTCACCAAATTCGGCATGATACTCGCGTCAATGACCCTTAGACCTTTGATCCCGTAAACCCTCAATTGGGGGTCCACGACGGCCTCTCGGTCCCAGTAAGGTCCCATTTTCGCCGTCCCCACCGGATGGTAAATCGTGACGGAGTACAGGCGTATCATGCACTCGAAATATTTGTCGGAATATTTTTTAATGTGGACACACTGAGGGAACTCGTGAAGTTTGCTTTTGAATTTCTGGAACGCGGGGGTTTGACTCAGAGCCACAGCGATTTTCCCCCCTTCAATCAAAGTCTTCATGTCAAAATCGTCGATGAAGTAGTTGGGGTAGATCAAGGGAGGGTCGGTAGGTTTCTTGCTTGCTAACATTATGAAGCCTTTACTTCTAGGCCTGAGAAGCATGGGAATGACGCTCCAAGCGTCAATACCTTCAATCGGTTTGAACACGGTGTTATAGAATTCATCGGTAAGGCCGTGGGCTTTTTTGAGCTGAGCTCCCCCATCTGAATGCGTAGACCCGCTCACAAAATGAAACTCTATATCGGGGAAATCATCAGAACTGTTCTGGTACTTTGTGTTGACAAACCCTAGCCCTTCTACTCCTCCCATTATCGTAAGGGGCCCTGTGCCCCATAAAGCATACTGTAGCAAAGGGCGAACTGCGTAGACTTTGTCTAACGTAACAGAATCGTGCGAGTTTATAAGAAAGGTAAGGCCTCCAATGCCTATGTGGTCTTGGAGGTTGTTTCCAACATTTAGGTCTTCAATAAGAGGAATTTTGTGCTTTTCCAGCTCATTTCTAGGGCCTATCCCGCTGAGCATCAAGAGTTGAGGGCTGTTAACAGCCCCGGCAGACAAAATTACCTCCTTAGTAGCTCTTATTCTTCGTAACTTTCCGTCTCTAATGAACTCTACTCCGAAGGCTTCCTTTGTGGTGGGGTCTATCAGGACCTTGGTGACGTGTGCTTTCATGGCTATGTTCAAGTTGGCGCGTAGCCTTACTGGTCTTAAGAACGCCTTACCGGTGGAACACCTGGAACCGTCTCGAACGGTGCCTTGTGCCAACATAAATCCAGTTTGGAACTCCCCATTGATGTCCCGATTTTTGTAACCCAGTTGTTTGCCTGCTTCCACGAAGGCTGTGGCCTAAAAGTTGAGAAAAGTTGTTACGAAGCGTTTGTGTAGCATGAAAAGAGGAATAAGAACCCCCAAGTGGGCTTCTAATAATTTACAATGTTGATTTTGTTACTTACCAGTGGTGTTCGGTATGGCGGTTCCATGACCGTAAGGTACCCCCCTTTACTGTGGTAGTTGGTCTTCGTCAAATACGGGTTCCGATTATCCTCGCTTTTCTTGAAATAATACAAGGCGTCTTGAGAACCCCACCCTGGATTTCCCAGCGACTCCCATATGTCGTAGTCTCTTTTGTTGCCCCTCAGGTAAAGCATGTAGTTTAGGACTGACGAACCGCCGATGACTTTGCCACGGGGCCAGTTACATCTGCCATCATTCATGGCTAAAAAAGAGGACATTGTTGATTGACGGTGAAGACGTACGTCAGTCAGACAAACAAAGTTATACGGTGAGTATGTCTGTCTTACCCATGCACGCCTGTCCTTGTGGCTCGCTCTTGTATTTCCAGTCAAGTTGTGATAATTGGAGATACCCGGCCATTAATGGGACGTCGGAAATTTCCGTCTCGTCTCCTCCGGCTTCCAACAGTAGTACCTTCCATTGCTCCACCTCGCTGAGCCTATTTGCCACGACTGCCCCTACAATAAATGTAATTAGAGTTAGAGTTGTAACTAATTAACTTTTCTTCCTATAGAACTATTTGAGATAAAAATTTGATACTATCAGGAAATGGTAATGTTGATGGGAGGAATTGAATTCAATAAAAAAAAGAGTAGTGTTACTTTTGAAAAAAAAAGCATTCCTTGAGTTACAGAAAAAACTAAAAATCTGGCAACGTCGCAGTTGTCAATTTTCAATTCAATTTTTTAAATTATACACCTGTACCAAAATTCATTGAATTAGCCTGCTTGGTATTTTAAAGAAAATTAGCCGTTCCGGTTATTTCAACTAACCCTGTATATATACAGTGTGTCCCCGGATGGAGTTGACAAGAGGAAAAAGATCTTTATTATTGATTTTACGACGAAAAGTTATTCCTTATAAAAAATTCTGCTTGTCGAGAAAATGAAGTTACCATATAAAAATCTTAGATCAGATGTTGATAAATTAAGAAAACATGAAAATGCTTTAAGAGAGAAGTTCCATTATTTATTATTTTAGACAAAATGTTTATGAAACAAAGTTGTTTATAATCCAAAATAAAGGCTAAATACAAAATTTGAAATCTGAATTCTAATTTTTGTTTTTTATTTTTTACAATAGAATTTATGAACATTCAAAATGAAAACCTGAGAGTGCTGACCTATTTATTCAATTTATTTCTAATTTGGAGAAATATGTGCAGGTTGGAGGAGGATATATATGACTTTTTCCACATTTGTACATTTTGAATGCTCATAAATTCTATTGCAAAAAATAAAAAACAAAAACTAGAATTCAGATTTCAAATTTTGTATTTAGCCTTTATTTTGGATTATAAACAATTTTGTTTCATAAACATTTTGTCTAAAATAATAAATAATGGTAGCTACTCTCTCTTAAAGCATTTTCATGTTTTCTTAATTTATCAACCCTGTACATCTAATCTAAAATTTCTATCTGGTAAATTCATTTTCTCGGCAAGCAGAATTTTTTATAAAGAATAACTTTTCGTTGTAAAATCAATAATAAAGATCTTTTTCCTCTTGTCAACTCCATCCGGGGACACACTGTATATTTACGTATATAGGTACCAACCTGCTGATCCCGCGCCCACCACTATGAAGTCATAGCTCTCCAAGAGGTCCTCTGTGGGCACGTTGATCGGTCTACTCTCCGGGTCCAGGAGATCGAACTGGAAGTACGAGATTGCCGCTATTAGGGCGGGGATGAAAAGAGGCATATGCGAGGCTGTAGCTGCCCCAAGGCTGTACAGCGGGGCGGTGATTGCGCTCATGACTAAAACAATAGGAAAACGTTGAGATCATTTTGCAGATTTAAACGGATTTGTTCCATGGTTCCCCATTTAAAACGAAACAGGCTAAATATCTGGGTCCACGTTAATTTAAAAAAAAACACGCTCGGACCCGTCGATTTTTATTTCGAGGGGGACATCTTTTGCGTATATTGTCAATCTTGTTACTTCAAGCCCCTAGGAGGGAGGGGGGTAAGATCTAAATTTTAAATGGATACCCCTATTTTATATAATTTTTTTGGATTCTGCAGAAAATTCTGAACATTTTTTAATAAAAGCATTATTAGTCTATACTAAACAGTTTCCGAGATATTGACTCTTGAAAAATTACATTTTTGAACTTTGACAGCGTCTAGCTTTCTAACTGTACGTCTTAGAGTAAAACGGCGTACCTGTCCCTATCTTCGATTTTTATTATCTTTCCAATAGTGTCAACTTCCGGTTAAACCGGAAGTACTATATTTCTTACAACCTGTTTAACCGGAAGTTGACACTATTGGAAAGATAATAAAAATCGAAGATAGGGACAGGTACGCCGTTTTACTCTAAGACGTACAGTTAGAAAGCTAGACGCTGTCAAAGTTCAAAAATGTAATTTTTCAAGAGTCAATATCTCGGAAACTGTTTAGTATAGACTAATAATGCTTTTATTAAAAAATGTTCAGAATTTTCTGCAGAATCCAAAAAAATTATATAAAATAGAGGTATCCATTTAATATTTAGATCTTACCCCCCTCCCTCCTAGGGGCTTGAAGTAACAAGATTGACAATATACGCAAAAGATGTCCCCCTCGAAATAAAAATCGACGGGTCCGAGCGTTTTTTTTTTTAATTAACGTGGAACCAGATATTTAGCTTGTTTCGTTTTAAATGGGGAACCCTGTATTAGCTATACGCTTTTTTTTATTTACATAACTATTTTGTTCTGCGATTTTTAGGTTATAAAGCTGCTATACCGAGAAACCACAAAAATAGTAGAAATAATATTTAAATTGTTTTCAATGTGCTCATGACTTTTTGTACTGCTACCAAAAACATCGACTTTCTCTTTTCTGTCTCATGATGATGAACGTTACTACGTTCGAAACATGTAAATACCGTTGAAATAATAATCTTTTATTCTAATAAAATTGTCGAAGAAGACTTTTTGTTTTTCTTTCCTTTCCATATTTTCAACTCTACTTTGCGCATGGATTATTTCTTTAAATTAAAAATAATTAGATTTTACCTACATTTGTTTAGGGGTTTTAAAAAAAAATTAATTCGATCTCTAAGGATGGAAAACTTGATAACTGGTAAGTAGCCATTGAAGGCGAACAAATTTAGAAATTGTAATCGTTGCCCAGAAATATTTTCAAAAAAAAAACAGTTTGGCGTCCTTTAACACCCAGTAAGTAAAAAATTGCAACATCGTGCACCCAAAATAAAGAATAAAATTAGCACAACCAGATTTTCAAATTCAAAATTGACACACCTTCGCTCAATAAAACCATTTTGCCACTCGCAGCACACCGACAACTAATAAATAAAAAATCAATAAAGGGACCATATTTTCCCTGCAAAATTGTTTATTAAAAATTTTGATCATGCCAGTCACGTTTCATTAAAGAAATTAAATTAAAAAAGTTTCGCAATTGAACGGTGCGAGTCGTTTATTCTCTCGTGATCCGTGTAGGTACCGAGCAAGGGGTGGACCAACGATTTTTGTGATTTTTTGTTTCTTACCAAATGTTTTTTTTAATGTACGAAAAATAATTTTGTAAGGACGCAATTTTCCTCTATTTTATAAGTGTTATAACAATAAAAACAACAAATCATAAAAATCTTGATTACTGTTCGTATAATTCATTAGGTATTCATAGACCGTAGTTTGGATTGTTCTACTTTTTCGGCCCATTAGAATCGTTACAAGAACTCTTCGTGAAATGCGCTGCCACCTTTTTATTATACCTGTGGTCTACGTGTTGTTCTTCAGGTGGTTTTTTACGAAGAAACGTGTTTACTGAATAATGCCATAATACCTGTTCGCCACTTATTTTGAATTTCGGGCTTGCATTGTCTTTATTTTATGTGTCGTCTTCAGGTGAACATTAAACAGTGCATCTAGCTAGTATAAATAGAGCTGTATTTGCTTATTTAGTATTCAGCTGAAGACGACTCGAGATATATACCAGTTGAAACGTTGCAAATATCTTGTTTTGCATAAGATTATTTCTTTTAGTAGTCATTTTCTTTAAAATCGGACCTCCTCCTTCACTTGGTAAAGTCAAAATACTAATTATGTGATAAAAGGCAAACGATAAAAAACGTGTTACTTACTTTTTTTTCTTCTGAATTTCTAAACGTAGACCATACACTAAACAATAACACTGTAACGCTTCGTTTACCCTAACAAGAATCGCAAAGCTTTAACATAATATAACATTCCAACTTTTTTAAAGAAATAGCCATAGTTTTTAACATAACATAACATTCAACTTCCACAAAACATTTCTTACGATCGAACAGCGTACACTAATTTTTATATCATTAAATAAAAACCGTTTTTTGGCACACTTTTTAGCGTTGAACCACTCCTATTTTTCAATATTCTTCGTGTCAAGCAAATTCTTCCCGAAATATTCAAATCAATAACATTGATCTTCGGAGTATTCTGCTGAACTTGGACTTGACTTCTTGAAGATCCAAGTTGTTTCGAAATAGTTGTCGAGGAAAGAAGAAAGGAATAAAATTATACATATTTACTATTTCTTCGTACATTGATCGTGGTCATGAAGCAGTACCGAAGACGAAGAACGTATAGCTGTATTTTATACCGGGGTAAATCGAAACAACAACATTTTAATGTTTCTATCGAGCGTTTTTTTAATATTCTATCTATAATTCATATTATTATGTAAAATGTGACTGACCGATTCATCAACGCCCAGTCTAAACATCCAATCCTAGAAGCCTGAAATTTCGAGCATGCCTTCTCCTAGGGAGTAAGCATTTATTTAAAATATGACCTAGGTATAGTGATGATGACTGGCATGACCTTGCTCAGGTACAGTGGAGTTGACACAGGGAGAAAGTAACGAGAAAGAAAATGAAACAGACTGTGAAGAATGGAAGTGCTAACTAAATTTTACCTTTACCGGAATATTAGTGATGTTCTCGATATCGATGGATGGCTAAAAATAGGTGTTATTACCGAACAGATATATTTTTGGGAAAAAAAGAAAAAAACTCAAAGTCTTCCTCCACAAAGTTTAATAGAATAAGAATATTCAGTAAGGGTTTCTACATGTTTCGAACGTGGGAACGTTCATCATCAGGAGACAGAAAATATATTTGGTGTTGATGGTTTTAGCAGGAGAGAAAATGGTGTAGAACCTTAATGGAGCTTTTATGAAATTAAAAATTGTATGTGTAAAAGAAACATAATATAAAGAAATTGATGAAAATTAAAACATACTGAGTATGTGAGAAGTCAGTAAATGGGGTCTAAACCAACCAAATAAACTAGGGAAGAAGAAAAAACCTTTCTATTATATTATACAGTGTGTCCAAAAAAGTGTGCAACATATGGGAAAATTTTTGATCACCGATTTCTCAGAAAATTTTATTCTTTATAAAATTTGGTGCGCATTCCTTAAAACTATAAATGCATATTTCATATTTTACCTGCGGCTAATAGTAGGGGAGCAAATGTCATTTTTTCGAAATTGCCTTAAGAGTAAAGTACCTTAATTATTAGAAATACAGCAAAATTTGATATGGAAATGTTTTTGCAAATGAGTAAGTTAGTCCAAATACGAAATTTGAGTTAGGTGTGTCAATTTTTAATTTTTTTTATATGCATTTCTTTAAAATAGGTTTTTGGACTTCAGCGTACTGGGTGAAAATGACAAATAAATTATTAATTATTTCCAGTAAGATGAATAGAGTTGGATTATATCATAATTTTGTTTAGAACATAAGTTGGCTAAAATTTGTTTTAGTAGGCGTGCAACACGCTAATATCTGAACCAACTCGTAACGTTGAAAGGTTTTAAAAAGTTTGCAACTACTTAATCCATTTTTATTATAAACCCTCGTTTAAGTTATTTAATAAATATATTAAAATTACGTAAACAAAAAATCGACCAGAGGTGTACCGTTTAAGGGAAAATAGAGATTAACCAAAAAAAATTAAAAATTGTGACACGTAACTCAAATTTCGTATTTGGTCTAACTTACTAATTTGCAAGAACATTTCCATATAAAATTTTGCTGTATTCCTAATAATTAAGGTACTTTATCTTAATGCAATTTCGAAAAAATGGCATTTACTCCCTTACTATTAGCCGCAGGTGAAATATGAAATATGCATTTATAGTTTTAAAGCATGCACCAACTTTTATAAAAAATAAAATTTTCCGAGAAATCGGTGATAAAAAACTTTCCCATATGTTGCATACTTTCTTGGACACACTGTTTATAGATATATTTTTTATTTTTATCGATATTCTTGACCCGCTCTAATATTTCGTGTTTCTTTTTTCTTAAGAATGTACCTATTTGTCTTTATGGCACATATCCATTGTTTTTTTATAACATGACATTGGTAAGTGGACAAAACAATAAATATTTTTTGTCGACTGCTACCTTGCTTAACTTATTTGGAAAAACAATGGATACTTGGAATTTTTTCCTTGTTGCCTTAATATTTAATTTTCTTTAGTCACTCGGACTGATACGTCAATATACGATATGATGTGATTATGCTGAGAGCTGAAATTTGGCATGATTATAACAAAGTCACTTGAATACCATTTCTTGATTTTTCAGGAGGATGCTGCGGTTCCACCAAACGCGTCACCACCGTCGGCGGCTGGTCTTGGGCCTGGTGGATGGTCACCGACGTCCAACGTCTATCTCTGGAAGTGATGACCCTAAACCCGCAGTGCGAGAGCGTCGAGACGGCGCAGGGGGTGCCCCTGAGCGTCACGGGCGTCGCCCAGTGCAAGATTATGAAAGCCGATGAACTGTTGCACACGGCCAGCGAACAGTTCTTGGGGAAATCGGTGAAGGAGATCAAGAGCACCATTTTGCAGACTCTGGAGGGACATCTAAGAGCTATTTTGGGTGAGTGTATAGGGCCGGGGAAAATAGGAAAAATGCCACTTACTCTTAAAATATATTTATTAACTTTTTTATTAATTTTAATAATAGGCAATAATTTATTAGTGGGAAACCGATGATGTTGGCCTCGTTTCAGGTTCTTTTTCCATTATTTTTTCCAATTTTTCTGCGTCGTGTATCTCCCAGTGGGCCCTTCTCCTTTAAAAAAAAATTAATTAATAAAACAATTAATTATTATGCATTTTATTGGAAATTATAAATTTCATTATTTTAACTATAATTATATTTTTCATTTAGTAGGCACCTATAATACATAATATACGCTTTTCTTTCGTGACGACGAATTACATTAAGGTGGGAGTATCAACATGCTTGCCAACCTATAACCTATTTCGCGTAGATTTATTTATGTTTTCTAGCTTTTATACAAAATTTAAATAAAATCATTATCGTCTTCATATTTTATAGGTAATAATTGACATATTAAATAAATATCAAGGAATTTCATTAAATATCTTAGGTGAATTGTATAGCGAAAAATATCGGGTAAGATTTTTTTTTAACATTATTATGTCATTCTTCTTTCACTATACAATTATCCCAAAATTAGCAATAAAATGAATAGATATTTTTGTTATAATATGTCAGATATTACCTAAATATTGTACCAACGATATTGATTTTATTTAAATGTTAGTTAATCAAATAATAAACTAAAAAAAGCAACGCGAAATAGGTTATAGGTTGGCAATAGATGGAATGACGTTCAGAATTCCACCTTAAGTTACTGGACTAATAAATGTTCGTTGGAAAATGCGAATAACGTTAAAAGGGAGCATTTCCAAGTTTCCATGGTACTGGTATAAACAGGGACGTAACTAGACTTTATTTTTGGAAGGGGCACCGGAAAAAAAATAAATGCAAAATAATGGAAGGAATTTTTTAAACGCGCATTCACCATTTGTTCAAAGGTAATGTTTGAGCTCTTTAGTTAAAGTTCCTGATTAGGTGAAGGATACGAAAACGCGAATATTCGTCTGAAAGCACTTCCCTTTTTGGAATTCACATCGCGGCCTCGAGCAACATCGCCTATAAACAAGGACACAGTGCTTATTTGTGACGTCAGCATCTGTAATCCTATAAATAGATGAATACACTATACCTATTATATTATGTTTTTCGGGATGTTGCCTCGAGCCTTGCTTTCGACCATTTACGTTGAATGTCTAGGTTTACTTAGTTTATGCTTATACCCGAACACGAAGTCAAAATACCGAACTGTCCGATAAAATACCAGACAATCTGGACATCTCTTAACCATAGTCGGCAAATATTTGTTTCTGACAACGGTAAACACCACCAGTGTTGCATATTTTTACTACGTTCCTGCAAAGAACCCGTCCGGTGGAAGAAAGAACCCACAGATCGAAACGATAAGATTAACTGATTACAAAACTACAGTATAACTAGCGACAATACGTCATTTTACCTTGAAAACGCTGTGATTCCCAGCATCAGGGTGGCACCCAACAAGGGTACCCAGACCAAATACATTTTTTAAATCGCAATTTTTAGCGAAAATATACCACTTAACCCGCGAAAAACCACTCAATATTACATTATTTGACGCCTCAATTTCCCACACTCCAACAAAACGGACTGAAACTTAATAATAACTGCGGCTTGTCATTTAAATTTTTTCAATCTAAATGGCTCTATAATTCACTCCAAGGTTCTAATTTAACTAAAAACGGAATAAAATACCCACCGATTATGAGTGGGACTAAATAGGTACTTCAAAAGTATTATTATCACTGTTTCGTTTATCTTTTTCGCTAAATTTTTTTAAGATATGCTAATCTAATGCCTAGTTTTATTTGCATAATTATCTTTACGTTGGAAAAAAGTGCCGTAATTCGCGGCTTTATCGCTGTGATTAAAGTGCATTACTTGATAGCGTTTTACATGGTGTTTACATTCGATTTAAGAGCAAACACTATATTGACTCATTCGCCATTTGGTTCTTTTTTTTATCAATATTTCGTTACTTCGTCATTTTATCCAAAAATCCACAACCAACAATTTGGCTTCTGCGAACGCCTGATTTTCTGCCAGCGGTTTGGGATTAGTCGTGTGCGAACCCCTTTTAAACACGCGCGCATGCGTCGTTAATTTGCTGACTGTTTCTGACCGCTGCTGTACGAACGAAACTGTGTAACACAGAAAAGATGACATTGCTCCCGAGGTGTACAAAAATGAAACAGAAATTTGAACTTTAGGGGGCAAAATTTAAAATAGATACAGGGTGGCGCACCGAAAACTTTCCACCCGGGTTTGTTTTCTTGTTAATAAATAAATCAAAATTCACTCGAACACGGGAACCTTAGTTCTCAGGGGGGCATATTTTTTTGCTATTTTCAACCCCTCCCTGCTAAATGTTGAAAATGTCCATCTCCAACCTCCATACAATTGTAAAGGCACTGTTTAAAATGTTCGCGAACATTATGGAGCATTGCGGGAGTTATTTGTCGGCACTATGGTTCTCGCAAGTCTTCCAAAGAATTGAGTTGGGTTGCATAAATTTTAGACTTTAAATGTCCCCCACAAAAAAAAGTCCATGTGTCAAATCAGGAGATCTTGCAGGCCATTCAAAGGACCTCTTCTTCCAATCCATTTGCCCGGAAAATTTTCATCCAGAAACTGTCTAACAGGGAACGCATAATGCGGGGGTGCTCCGTCTTGCTGAAAGAAAATATTTTCTGGCCGATAACGGTCATTTTATTCTATGGCATTCGTTAAAGCAGGGTTAATAGTGGTTTCCAACAGGTTCAGGTAAATTTCACCTGTTAAATTTCCAGGTGTAAAATACGGTCCCCAAAAATTCCAGCCCACACATTTAAATTTTCAGGATGTTGAGTATGCACTTCTCTAAAAATTCTAGGGTTGGAATCTGACCAATACCTGCAATTCTGTCAATTGACAGTACCGTGAAGAAAAAAAGTGCATTCATCGGAGAAACAAATGTTAAAAATAAATTGTGGATTGCGAATGATCATTTTACTAATTAACTCGCAAATATGCAAACGGCGATCGTCATTGTCTTCATTAAGTTTATGAACCAGTTTTATTTTATAGGGATGTAACTTATGCGTTTTTAACCTACGCTGAATCGTTCTATGCGAAACCCCCTGATACATCTGACACTTTCCTCGTGCTAAGTGTGGGATCGATGGCAATATGACCCAAACTGCAACTTCTACAGCTTCTTTTCTTACATAATTTTCAAAAAAATTTTTTTTTGTTTAGCACTGAGCCTGTTTCACGAAATTTTGCCACTAATTGTAACACGTAAATATGAGACAAAAGTGTGCATTTATAGATGCAATAGAGCACAATCGTTACTTCTAAATAAAAGTGAAACAATTTCAACCCTTTCTTGAAGAGTATACGTAATTTTAATCAGTTATTGAACACACTGAAATGTAAAGCAAAATGAATTTTTATTTTTACTATGAATTTGATTGATGCCAAAAACAACCACCCTGTATAATAGTAACTATTATACTATCTAGTAAGTATTTTTATGATTTTTAATCATGTTCATAATAATTCATATAAATTGCTTTAAATTTCTTAAGCTTAAAACCACACTTCCATTCCATACCTAAAACCTACATAGTTAATTTTTTTTAATATTCAAAAAATTGTGTTTTTTTACTAATTATTTTCACGAGTACATACATATTGTAACTTGGTTCAAACATAGGTAATAAAATAACATGAAAACCAGAAAAACCTTGGCAGGCAACCAAGATCACCTATTTAATGTTATTTATTCTAGTTAACAGAAGGAATAAAACAAAAGTGTGGTTGTGTATGTGTAATACTAAAAATAGATTCTTTGTTAAAGGTTGCAAAATAATGCAAAACATTCAAAAAGTTGTTACATTGAACTTATGTTAGAAACTACCTAATTAATTTGTATGTACGTAAAGAAGTCGCCTCTTCAGTAGTTTTGACGTCTTCTCTCCAACCTTTTTGGTTAAGGAAGGTCGGTGGCTGTTATAATATAACGTTACAAATAACAGATAACAATGGTATAAAATAAAAAAAATTTCTTCAAGATTTTGCAATTAATTTTCTCAGTATAGGTATATTGCTTTTTTGCCATTGTTTATTATACAGGGTTAGGAGAAATTACCAGAACGGTCAATTTTTTTAAAAGATACAGGAGTTAGCACAAAATGTCTTATACAGTATGTCTCCGTAAGTTTGCACCATATGAAAAACTTTTTTATTATTCATTTTACGAAAAAACGTTATTCTTCATAAAAAGCTCTGCATGGTCTAAAACCTAAAATGCAACCATCAAATACCGAAATTTTCCAGTCATATACGAGGTTTGTCAAAAAATGTGAATTTTTCCCAAGAGTAAAGTACCTTTATTTTTGACATTATCAAAAATTGTTATTAAAAAAAAAGTTGATCAGAACTAAAAACCACGTCTAAATATGCAATAACACGCATTAAATTAATTAAATAATTAAAAAATAATAAATTAATAAAATAATTTTTCAACATAAATGCGTATAATTGCATATTTAGACGTGGTTTTTAGTTCTGATCAACTTTTTTAAATAACAATTTTTGATAATGTCAAAAATAAAGGTACCTACTTTACTCTTGGGAAAAATTCACATTTTTTGACAAACCTCGTATATGACTGGAAAATTTCGATATTGATGGTTGCATTTTAGGTTTTAGACCATGCAGAGCTTTTTATGAAGAATAACTTTTTTTCGTAAAATGAATAATAAAAAAGTTTTCCATATGGTGCAAACTTACGGAGATATACTGTAAAAGTCGTGGAGAATTAAAGTTAGATTTTTTTTAATCGAATTTACTTATTTTGATCGTTTACATTTGTTATTAAACATACGCTATGCCTTAGTTCGTTCGTTTCCTAGATGCAACATTTTTAAAGTTGAACAAATAAACATAAGCAAGCGTGACGTATAAGGGGAAAAACAGTTCACATTATAACAACCCAATACGTAAGACAAAAACCAGCTGATTTTTATAATATGTATAAAACTTGTTATCTGCGTAATGGGAGCCAATTTACTATAATTATTATTTCACCATATTATTATGGAGGTCATAAAAATATTGTAATTAAGAGAACAGCATTTCGCCATTAAACAATGCTGACGTCGGGCTAATCAGTTTAAAAAATTTGAATGGAGGGTTTTGACAAAGAAATATTTTTATCTTTGGATTAACTCCATTAAAAAAGTACATCCTTAAAATTGTTGTATTTTATATTCTTGAGAGGAAATTGGTTTGCTTTTGGGGGGCGCGAAGGGGTGCCCGTCAAAAGGGGGGCTGTCAGCTAGCTACGCCCTTAAGTGGAAAATATGGTTATATTATTTTGCTATTTATCAACAGCCGTTTTGCAATTATTATTCTGTTGTCGACAGTTAAGACGTTAATAATAAACAATTAACCGAAATGCTCCCACTAATCAAAACATTATTATTAGTTGAACTGTATTGGACGTGCATGTTGATCTTTGTTTTTGGCAATTACTGTGTTTCTGTTGAAATAATCGGAGTCTGGCCGCGTTGGGTGGTCCAAAAATTACGATAACACAGTTGAAACCAATTAATAGTTCATGTTCTCTGGAAAAACCAATGTCCATTTCAACGGTGCTAATTTGTTTCCTGTTTCGTTTGCTAAAAAATGGGATGGCTAATTCCCCCCGCCCCAGTGGCGTAACTAGCCCTCTGACCTGGAGGTGGCCCTGTTATTATGGTTTGAAGTGGCGGCTCGTGTAGAGGTGGAGAGCCCACGAAATTTTTTCTGGACCACGCCCAAATTTTAACAAATTTGGTCAATAATCAACAGTAATATCACAAGACCTCGTTTTTTATCGGTTAGATTTTTCAGCTGTCACGAAAACTTTTTTTGGAAATTTTTTGAGTTGAATTTGGACATGTTTATTCTGATTAGGTAATGGAAGAAGGAACATTGGTAGACGCCGTGTGTCCTGGCTTAAGAACCTGAGGGACTGGTTTAATTGTAGTAATGTTCAACTGTTCCGAGCTGCAGTCAACAAGGTCCGGATTGCTGTGATGATAGCAAACCTCCGATAGGAGACGCACTACAAGAAGAAGATTCTGATTAGATCCCAAAAGCGTCTTGGCAGCAGTGCCGTCTTTCCGCACGGGCCCACCGGGCCCGGGCCCAGGGCCCCGCTGTCTTCGTCTTCGCATATTCAATCGGTTTGGTCTCCTCATAATTTTAAAAACAATCAGTAAAGTCGATTTGCACTATTAGTTGTTCAAGAATTGTAGAAAATTACAGTTCTGATGTCAATGGAAAAGAATTAGAGTTGGAATGCATTTTTTTTGGAAGAATATTTAAATTCAGACGAAAAATATAAAACCCAGGAAATCAGTTTATTGGACCTATACAATATTATAACAACTAACAAATTAGAGGATACATTCCCTATAACGTTGCCATTTCATTGAGAATATTTTTATCAATAATGATAACCAACTGCAGTGGAGAACGTTCATTTTCTAAATTGGCTAGAATTAAAAACGAACTGGGGAACACCATGCTGCAAGAGAGACTAAATAGTCTATTCTTAATGTGCATAGAAAATGAGATCTTACTAGGAATAAATTTTGATGACATAATAGACGATTTTGCACACCTACGATCAAGAAAACAATAATTTACATAGCGCGGATTATTTACAGTTATTGTTATTAATATTAATGTTTTAGGATGAAATTTCATCTTTATATTTTAGTTAGAATAAATAGTTTTTCTCTACTTCCATCTGTATATTAGGTATTTCTTGCACAATCTACAGAATGGATAAGTAGGCAATTCCAGTTAACTTAACTGAACGGATATAATTTCATATCCATCCTAGTTAGGATATGAAATCGAGCAAACACAGTTAGCATCAGTCAGGTGTCCAGGTAACTATTCAATTTTAAAATATTATGTCAAAATTCGACTAAACCAAAAATTGTTATTAAAAAAAGTTGATCAGAACTAAAAACCACGTCTAAATATGCAATAACACGCATTAAATTAATTAAATAATAAATAATTTATTTTCAATATAAATGTCAAAAATAAAGGTAGGTACTTTACTCTTGGGAAAAATTCGCATTCTTGGGAAAAATTCACATTTTTTGACAAACCTCGTATATGACGGGAAAATTTCGATATTTGATTGTTGCATTTTAGGTTTTAGACCATGCAGAGCTTTTTATGAAGAATAACTTTTTTTCGTAAAATGAATAATGAAAAAGTTTTCTATATGGTGCAAACTTACGGAGACATACTGTATACTGTATAAGTGGTACTTGGGCCTTTTTCCACGTTAAAATTTCAAAGAAAATGGCACATCTTTCTTAATTTTTCAGTTACAATATTTATTTTAAAAATCGAGTGTATTAAACTAATTCTGTTATATCCATCCTGGTGTTTAGGAGGCTGATAATAGGTATAGGTACCAATTTTTTTTCCTAACACCTACTAAACCGCCCCTTCCCTTAAAAAAAGCTGCGCCCGCCACTGGTTTGCGGAACACTACTTGAAATCACCAATAATCTCTTCCCGTAGTGCAAAACTAGTCTAAATTTGCCAATAATATTTATTATTACACACAAGTTAAGAAAAAAACAAACGATGATTGCAAAAAGTACCTACAAGTCTCTTTCTTACGCATGTTTGCTACGTCACTCGTAATTCCAAACAAAATAAAAGTAGGGGTTCCGCGTGAAATCCCACCAGAAACGATTCTGTGACCCGTCGTTTGAGTTCAAGTTTACAGAATTCCTCATGCCCGGCATTTGGTTAAGAAAAATTGTGTAACTTACCGAGAAGTTTTTACGTGGTGTTTTGAAACTGTTTCGTTGCAGAAAAAGAAGTTTTTTCTCGTATTTTCGGTTGTATAAACTGCGCGGAGTGACGAATAGTGGGTCAGTTGTGTAGTGGAACGCGTAGAGATTAAAGTCGAATTTTAAATTTTTGGGTTAAGATTTTTGTATTTTTATTTTTTTTTTGTATGATATTGATAAGAAAAACTGTTAATTTCTACACAGACCGCGTTTTTTCTCGTTCGTTTAGTTGTGTTTGGACTTTTTTTTCTAATAACTTTTTTCGGAAAATTAAAAATAAAGTTGCCATGGAGCTTTTGTGGATGAGCCTTGTGAGTTTGGGCCTTACCGTTGGAACTACTTACGCAGTTGTCAAAAGGTAAAAAAAAGTTAATAATAATAACGTTACTTCTTTGATTATTGTTGTTACTTTCCTTTCAACAAGAGGAAAACTATTGTAATCGCGAAAAATTACTTTCCCTCGTCGGTCTGTATAGTTGTATTTTGTTTTGGCTTGGAAGTAATCATACAGGGTGGTCCAACGAAAACTTAACACCTCGATTTTCCTGCTTTAAAATGAAAATGTGAAAAATCGCTCGGACCCGAAGATCTAAATCCCTATTTTATATAATTTTTTAGGATTCTGCATAAAATTCTGAAAATTTTTTAATAAAAGCATTATTAGTCTATACTTAACAGTTTCCGAAATATTTACTCTTGAAAAATGACATTTTTTAACTTTGACAGCGTCTAGCTTTTTAACTGTACGTCTTAGAGCAAAACGGCTTACATGTCCCTATCTTCGATTTTTATTATCTTTCCAATAGTGTCAACTTCCGGTTAAACCGGAAGTACTATATTTCTTACATCCGGTTTAACCAAAAGTTGACACTATTGGAAAGATAATAAAAATCGAAGATAGGGATATGTAAGCCGTTTTGCTCTAAGACGTACAGTTAGAAAGCTAGACGCTGTCGCAAAGTTCAAAAATGTTATTTTTCAAGAGTAAATATCTCGAAACTGTTAAGTATAGACTAATAATGCTTTTATTAAAAAATGTTCAGAATTTTATGCAGAATCCAAAAAAATTATATAAAATAGAGGTATCCATTTAAGATTTAGATCTTACCCCCTAGGGGCTTGAAGTAACAAGATTGACAATATACGCAAAAGATGTCGACGGGTCCGAGCGATTTTCCACATTTTCATTTTAAAGCAGGAAAATCGAGGTAGGTGTTAAGTTTTCGTTGGACCACCCTGTATACGTATTTTATTACATATCATTCTTTTATCATAACAAGCCGACAAGACGTCGAATGCCATTGTCCATCTGGTTTCAGACTCGCCTCTTTTCGGTTTTGTTTCATAGGAACGTTAAAACAAAAGAATAATGAAGACGATTAAAACGAGGTCGTGACATTTTCGTCCCCACCCTGCGGGCAGCCTTCTTTTCTATGGATAATTTTATTACGTGTCCCGCACAAAAAAATAAAATCAATTGACAGAAATATACGATAATAATTCGGACCAATTTTCCTCGGTTTCCAATGTGGGGTTTTCTATTTGCGGATAAAAGGGATTTTCAGAGTTGGCCCGATAAATTTTTGATATCTTTAACTCCACGTCAACTGGTTATTTTCGTGGCTTATTTTTCCTTATAAAAGGTCAACCTAAATACGAAATACCTATAATTTT
Source organism: Polydrusus pterygomalis (assembly GCA_963969555.1). Taxonomy (NCBI): domain Eukaryota; kingdom Metazoa; phylum Arthropoda; class Insecta; order Coleoptera; family Curculionidae; genus Polydrusus; species Polydrusus pterygomalis. Next base: position 53,380,302 of record OZ018385.1, read on the forward strand.
TTTCTGACTAAGAAATTATGAAAAACAATTTTATTTTTATTATTGATTACCTACATAATAAGCAGATGTATTTCTAAAATGCTTAGTTTTTCTGGAATTGGTAATTTATGATAAAATATTCCCTGTTAAAGGGATACAGGGTGATTCAAGTAAATAATGAAAGAAAATTATCTTAGAATTTAAAATGATATATGGGACGCTAATTCTGATCTTGGTAAATTCTCGCATACATTTTGTTTTTCACATTTCTCAACCTTTGAAAAAAGGGTTTTTTATACATAAAATGGTTGTACTTTATTAATTTCTATATTCCAATTCGTTTTTGAGATATTTGTGTTTAAATGCTAGATGGCCTTAAATATTTTAAAAAACGCCTTTCTTAGAAACAGTGTATTGAAAACTAACCGTCGATGTTTTAGCATAGGAAATTAAGCATATCTACTACCTAAATCACCTTTTTTCAAGTATAGGTAGGTACTCAGTCTAGTTCCTGTGGGATGACGCCATCAGTAACAATTTTATTTATACGAAGACTGTTGTGTTCCACTAAATAAACGGTATTGATTTTGTTTAACACAAATGTCAACGTCATGAACAATATTTCGGACCGATTTAAAGGTGTTTTTAAGACTATTCCTACTAAATCGTAGGTAGGATTATTTACCCTATATACCCCTTCTTCTTCAGGTTCATTTTTACAAGTTTTAATAATAATTACTTGATAACAATAAGAAAAGAAAAAATTGGTGGGTATTATTCTAACAGGGACCTTCTAGGGAACAACTTGATTGTGTGTGTTTTTTTTTGTAATTTACCGTAATTAAAAGCGCGGTAGGTCAAATCTTTCTGTGTAATTCTCTAACGACGATAAAGAATGCTTGGAACTAATTGGGAAAGTAATTTCAGACGAACATTCGTAGAAAACGACATTGAATGGTACGTACAATAGTAGGTAATCGTTATGTAACTATATGGCTTCCTTGAAACAAATAAGTTATACTTATACTTTTAATAATATAAAAAAGGAATTTTTTCGTGGAACACTTATGTTTTAAATGGAACCATGCATATGCCCCGCAGTGGTGTAACAAAAACTAAGTGCCCCCCCCCCCGCAAACGTTTTCAGGGGCTCTATAACGAATGGAAAATGATAATTCTTATTTTCATTACTATTAGGTTCAGGTTTATGCATTTTTCAATTCGTTAAATCGTGTAATAATTTAATTAGGCCCAAACCCACATTCTGATGTCACTAAGTAGGTACTATACAAGGTATTTATATTATACAAAACGACCATATCGTCGAGAGTTTTTTTTGCAAAATCGTTTATAATTTCGTCGATATTTAATGTTTTAATAAACTCGTGTTCGATGTTCGATACTGATTAAGGATAAATTCGAAAGGCGTTGTTGTGTCATGGTGTTACGTAAATGGGTTTATACTATTTTAAGTTTGGATGCTGATGCCACACTAACTGGTAAAGTAAGAAATAACATCACTGCACTATCTGCAAAATTTGACGAAACGCACTGATTTTTATTAATAAATGATCCGAAAGTTCATACACTGTTTTTAATTTTGAAATACTATCTCCAAGTCTCTTTTTGAGGCTTAAAATTTGAGTAGGAAAGTCAATGGACAAGTCTTTATGGTATATTGTTTGTAAATTCCGCGCTTCTTCACTTAACGAAGTTAAATTGTCAGGATGTAAAAAAAATAAAATTAATTATGAAATGAAATATCATTTATAATAAATAAATATGTTTGTGATATTATTAAAAAAAAAAAAAGACCAACCCACCCCTAGACCCAAGAGCGTTATATTATATTCTGTAATACAATCTTCAAATTATCATAGATGTTTACTTACTATTCTACCTCTTTTTTATGAATTTTTGTTGCAATTCGAGTTTCTACCGGAACAAAAAAATTTTGATACAATTCCATAATCGTGCATCGACCTAAATCCACAAATTTAAATTATTTATCATCCATATATATGCGCCGCGTTGTATAAAGGAGATTTTTAGAACGGCGGAGCAAAAATAAATTATGTTTTTAACGATTTCAAAAGCCTATTGGCATTTCTGTTTCGAAATTATCTACCCCGAACACGTAGGTAACGCTGTTTTATGTTTAGGCGGCTATTTAAAAAAAAAGTTTCAGGTAAAAAGTATTACCATACTACATTTCCTGGTTCTTAAAATATTTACAATAATGTAATTTGTAATAAACGAAAACTAAACAAGCATGGTTTTTTTAAAATTTATAACAAGAACAAGGCCGCAGCTATACGTAATATTTCCTTATATTATCAAATAATAATTTTATAAAAAAAAATATGATGATAAATGAATGTGTTCAAAAGCCATTCCATATGCTACCGCATTCAAACGTATGGTAAAAAATGCATATTTTTTTTACTTCCTTCCGGTATACAGACAGCTGCTATTTTTATTCATTGACTGATGTTTAGGCGTGAATGAATTTATATGCCCACCGGTCACTGCCCTTCCCGTTTCAAGGACCTTTAAAATCAAAAATAAGCGTCCTTATTGTGTGCATATTAGCATGGATAAGATGTGGTGTCACATGTCAATAATATTTCCATAAAAAACATATCTAAACAGAATTAAAAAAAATCTCTTGAATATTTATTACGAGTAATTTTACCTTCACCAAAAAAGAAGGTTAGGTAGACGGTACTTTCGTGAAAAACGGTGTTTAATATGAACGACAATTGAGCAAGATAGACATCTCATTCTGTTTATCATAGCATGCCGACAAGACGTCAAATGCATAGGCTCTCTCTATGTTTTATCGTCGTTGTCTAATCTAATATCCTTGGGCTTAAGGTGGGAGTATCAACATGCTTGCCAACCTATAACCTCTATTCCTCGTAGATTTATATATGTTTTCTAGCTTTTATACAAAATTTAAATAAAATCAATATCGACTGCATATGGTAATAATTGACATATTAAGGTGGGAGTATCAACATGCTTGCCAACCTATAACCTATTTCGCGTAGATTTATTTATGTTTTCTGGCTTTTATACAAAATTTTAAGAAAATCAGTATCGACTTGATATTCTATAGGCAATAATTGACATATTTAATAAATATCAAGGAATTTCATAACTTATTTTAGGAGAATTGTATAGCGAAAAATATCGGGTAAGATTTTTTTTAACATTATTATGTCATTGTCACTCATTGTTCTTTCACTATACAATTCTCCCAAAATAAGCAATGAAATAAATTGATATTTTTGTAATATATCAGATACTACCTAAATAATGTACCGACGATATTGATTTTCTTTAAATGTTAGTTATTAAAACAAAAAACTCAAAAAATCAACGCGAAATAGGTTATAGGTTGGCAATAGATTGAATGACGTTGAGAATTCAACCTTAAATAAATATCAAGGAATTTCATAAATTATTTTAGAAGAATTGTGTAACGAAAAATATTGTGTAAGATTTTTTAAATATTATTATGTCATTGTCATGTCATAATCTTTCACTATATAATTCGCCCAAAATTAGCAATGAAATAAATTGATACTTTTGTAATATATCAGATATTACCTAAATAATAGGCCGACGATATTGATTTTATTTAAAAGTTAGTAAATAAAATAATAAACTAAAAAAACACAACGCGAAATAGGTTATAGGTTGGCAATAGATTGAATGACATTGAAAATTCCACTTTAAGGCTCTTCCACCATTTCTTGTAGAATGAAGATAAAAATCGACTAATTTTTTTTCTCTCTTTTCTTTCCAGGAACGCTTACAGTCGAAGAAGTCTACAGGGACCGGGACCAATTCGCTGCCTTAGTACGGGAAGTGGCAGCTCCGGACGTGGGCCGCATGGGCATCGAGATCTTGTCTTTCACCATCAAGGACGTTTATGACGACGTCCAGTACCTGGCGTCGTTGGGCAAGGCTCAGACGGCCATGGTCAAGAGGGACGCTGACACTGGCGTCGCCGAGGCGAACAGGGACGCCGGCATCAGGGTAGGTCCACTTAAATATTGTTCTATACACGGTACTGGACTAAGTTAGACCATAGGGATTTAGTTTTTATAGCTTGCCATCCACTTATTTAAGGTGGCCGCATCATCGTTGATTTCAAATGGTTCCAAACTTTTTTCTGGGGGAAAAAAATAATTTCCTGACGTTACCATGAGATGGTATTTTAAATACACAAGCCTTATGGGGATTAAGCATTCTATTATTTTTATAGGGCTGTGAGTAAGACGAGAAAATAAACATAGACGAAACTCATGGGCGTGATAGTACTTTCTGCTATAACATTAATAAATTATATTACTGCACTTTTGTGACGGTGAATTACCACGAAAATTGTTTTATGTTCCTTAATAACGGTTATTGTAACATTATAAACGTTATTTTTCCTTGGTGGGTAATTTGGTATTTTTTTTTAAACTAAGTAATTATTATAAAAAAAACTAATCAATATTTTTATTAGCTATGTGTTTAGGTTATGTAATAAAATAGCACGAACACAAAAAAAGTGCCTGTACTTCTGATTACATTTTATACGTGACTAGCCCGCGGTATCGCTTGCACATTGCAATTTTTATAAATTATTATTAAAAAATATGTCTATTTCATTACAGATCGTTAATAACGCTCACAGAACCCCATATTTTTTCCAATAAAACCTTTTATAGCCCTTTTTTCACCCCTAGGGACAGAAATTCCTAAAAAAATTTCAATCCCCGTTTTTACCCCCTTAGGGGTTGATTTTCGGAAAACCCCTTCTTAGTGGATGCCTACGTTATAACAAGAACACATCCTCGAAATTTCATGATTCTAGGATTGGGGGTTTGGCTAAACGTTGATAAATCAATCAGTCACTAGGGGTCTGCAACAAAATCGATTACTTAATCGATTAGAGATAAAAAAAATTTCTATTAATAATCGACTTCGATTTTCGAAATATTTATCGATTAATCGAAAAAAAGACGATTTTTCGATTAATCAAATATCAAATCAAAATCGAAAAAAAAATCGATTACTTAATTAGGTACCTATTTGAAAAAAAAATTAGGATGTTTTGATTAATCGATTATTAATCGAAAAAAAAAACGATTTTTCGATTATTCGAAAATATATGTATGTTTTTGGATGATTGAAGTTGCTAGTTACATATTGTTGCTGTAAGTCTCTATATATTTATTAGCAACCCTATTACCCTGAAAATCGGTGTAAAAAATATTATAGCATATTATTGCTAGGGGTGTGCAACAAAATCAATTAATAATCGATTAATCGAAAAAAACTATTTTCGATTAATCGATTAATAGGAAATAATCAAAAATCGATTATCTTTTTCGGTAATCGCACAGCCCTATCAGTCACCTGACAATTTTATATCATAGCATAGATTATAGTAATTAGATATTTGCAACATTCAATGGCTATTCATCTCCTAGTCACTTCATAACAGTCAAAACGTTGATACCACAGTCAATTAGTATCAAATTGGTCAATCATGTGACGAAACACGTAAAGTCAAAAATAAAGTACGTGGCTAAAATTCATTTAAATTTTTTTTACAGGAAGCCGAGTGTCAAAAATCAGCGATGGACGTCAAGTACTCGACAGACACGAAGATCGAGGACAACGCCCGAATGTTCAAACTGCAGAAGGCCAATTTTGACCAAGAAGTTCAAACAGCTGTAAGTAATTTTATTGGTATACACGATAAAAAAATTTTTGTTTGTAAATACAACTATTATGTCCTTATAATAAACCCAAACCAATTTTCTTCTATAACACAAAGAAAATACTTCTTCCTTTATAACACACGTAGAAAAAAAATTATATTTCTCCCATCTCTGTCTCCAGAAAGCACAGGCTCAACTGGCCTACGAACTTCAAGCAGCGAAAATCAAGCAGAGAATACGAAACGAGGAGATCCAAATCGACGTGGTGGAAAGGAAGAAACAGATCGAGATAGAGACGCAGGAAGTCAACAGGAAAGAGATGGAGCTGAACGCTACCGTAAGGCTGCCGGCGGAGGCAGAGAGCTACAAGATTCAAATGTTGGCTGAAGGAAAAGGGTAAGGAAGGGCACGGTGGTTGTCTGGTTGTTTATATAATATTATGTTAATGGGGCGTAATATAGGCGTTTTTAAACGTCCCTGACTTAAAACAGGACTGGAGTAAAGTATCTTTCACCCTAAATGGTATCGACTTATTGACTGCAACAAAACTACCGGTTTAATCCCATTGTTATACACAATTAACAAGCAAATACACCACAGGGTAGGACTTTAGATATTTAATTCGTTATTAATAATATATTATTTAACTAGCGTGTACCCGGCCTGCGTTGCAATGCCCAGGCATTATACGCCTCTGAGCTAATAATAAGGCGAGTTCACCATCACGTCAAGATTTATAGATGCAAACTCCGAACAAACCTCTAAATTTATCAGTCCTCTACAATATTATGCATGTATTATACATAAAAATCTTCCTCTTAAATCACTCTATCTAATAAAAAAAAACGCTTCAAAATCCGTTGCGTAGTTTTAAAGATTTAAGCACATATAGCTTGGGACAGACGCGACTTTCTTTTATACTATGTTAAGATGACATGAAATATCCTAAATAGATAGTTAAATATTACCTGCTATAATTACAAATTATAATCCGACCCTGACCGACAGTTTATTTGCATTTTTATGGCCGAGCTCTTGCAAAACGTCTCAGGTAGTAAACGGAGTCAACCATTTATTGTGAAAAATACTTTACCAATATTTCATTTATTTTGCAGAACTCAGACCGTACAAAAAGCTCAAGCCGAGAGCGAGAAAATCAAGATGATTGGCGCTGCCGAAGCTTCTGCAATCGCCAGCATCGGTAAGGCCGACGCCGAACGAATGAGGATGAAGGCTGCCGTTTACAAGCAGTACGACGAGGCTGCCATCATGAGCATCGTATTGGAGGCATTGCCCAAGGTGAGAAGGAAAAAAAGTTATTATTAGCTTTATTGACCATAAAAAATTACGTTTGGAACTTATTTCATGTTTTTGGAATTATCACATTTTGGATATAAATTTACTTTTTACGCAAGTTCTCAATAACGTAGATCAATGCATAAATAAAGTACACAAAATTCACAATAATCCGACGCCGTGGTTCAAACTGTTATAAATTTTTCCTTTATATAATATTGATCTTTGGCCAAGTGCTCTTTACTATAAGTAGGTGTTTGAATATGATGGTTTTGTCTCGTGTCGTGAATAATGTTGTTCGATATTTGATTGTTTTTCTTTAATAATAATAGTGTCTATTATTATTATTATTATTATTATTCAATCTTATAACTTCCCTTTTTTCAGATTGCTGCCGAAGTGTCCGCGCCACTGGCCAAGACCGACGAGATTGTCCTTATCGGTGGACAGGACAGCACGACAAGCGAAATTTCCCGATTGGTGGGCCAAATTCCGCCCGCTGTGCATGCATTAACAGGGGTGGACCTGTCGAAAATTTTAGGTAGAATTCCCGGGGCCACGCAGGGCGCCACAGTGGCTCCCGTCAAGTAAATAAAGAGTCCGTTTGAATAGGTTTCGAAGCGCTAGCGACCAAATTATCAAATTGAAACACCGAAAATTCATTTTTGTGTAACGAACGCCAGCGTGTTCCTATTTGATGGTTTAGAAACTAGCGCCGTTCTATATCCAAGGTATTTTTTGCAATTTCGCTAGTCTCATTAAATTAAAGTATAAAAAAGTTCTATAGGGATAACAGAAACACATTGTCGACTCAGCATCGGGTTACCGTATTTTAAAATATTCGCGTCCGGAACTGTCAGTTTTGATGGTACCCTGATGCAAAGTCGACAGTAAATGTAAAATATGATTTATATGGATAAATATTGAAGGGTGGTCCAGAATGAGTTACCCGTTTACATCAGTTTTATCGACATTAGACCTTTCTACTTAATCTCGGATAATTAAAAAAAAATTGCAAAGAAAACGCTTGGATAGATTTGCTCGGACAATTGACTAGCATTTACCAAAGTGACTTTAAACTATATAGAAGAGAACTTTTTTGGCAAGTTTTATTTAGAATAGCTTTTAAAGGAGCCTAAAATACAAAAAAAAAACAAGGAAGACGTTCAGAGTAATTTTCTTTTAAGGTTTTATGTGTTAAATCCAGTATTTCTACTTCTTTAGTACAAATTCTCAGGTCACTTACAATATAGGATTTTTGATGAGTTTTTATAGATTTTTGTATTACAGTCTACTATTTTTTTATGTATGTAAGGGCTAGTATTTCTATTTTATTTGCTGTCGTGGTTGGCGTTAGCTAACTCGACGTTAAAATAATGTGGTGTTCAATAAATCATACGGGCTAGAACCAGCTGAGATCTTTCGATTTTAAAATAAGGGGGGGGGGGCACGGTGCTTTCCCAATGTAATTATCCCGGACACGACGGAATTACCCTGTACAGAGGTTGCCCTCTGTGTATTCCAGGAAAGCTTGAAACTTTACAAGAAAATTATATTTTTTACTTTCCTCCCCCCATTTTATTAATCACTGTATGTTCCAGTGCATTCGCCAACTCCTCCAACTCAAAATGGCAGTTGCGCAGCTTTTGATTGCATGTTGCACTTATTAGCTATTTTTATGTTACTCAATTATTTTATGTATTTTAGTCTAAAGGTAGATTTTTTACCTAACAATTTAAAAATATACATATTAAATAAAATTCTATCTATATGGACTCAAAATCATGCTTTTAAAGGTGTTAAATCTAAAAAAATAACGTTGCTCTTAAAAAGTTTAGGCCTTTTTCCTGCTATCAGGAAAGTCTTATTTTTATAAAAAAAATAGTTAGTGTGTGTATATAAATGTATTGTGGTGTTGGTATTATATTATATGCACACGAAACACACATGGTGGTTCAAAAAGTGATCTTTTTTGCAAGGGAATTGGATACAATAACCAGTTTAATAATTATTGATGTTTAAAAGTAAAAAAAATGTAGCCTAAAATCCTATATTTCAAAAATTGTAATTTTTTTTGAATCACCCTGTTTTATCACTGCCATAAGCGTAGCGATTTTATTATGAATTTGTTTTTTTGCAAGTGCAACGAAATTTTCCAAAAGATAAATTTACAGAATAATTATTTGATTATTTTTTTTTTTGGAAAATTTCTGACATTTTAAACGTGTACCTACATGACGTATTCTCATGACGTTAAACCAAAGATAACGGTAGTTTTCTAATACTGGATACTTTATGGGCTGACAAGTTGTTTGCAGCAACCCGAATCAATGAACAAATTTCTTTTCGTGAGATACTGCATGTACGTACATACGTTTCCTATGATATTTTATTTAAGTTGTTCTATTACAGATCTTTATGTTGTAACAACGTTAAGAGTACAAATTGGTGATATTAGTTTGGTGCCATATTTTTAAGTATTATCAACTAAGCAAGTATTTTTTTTAAATGGGTCTTTAATGTTTATAGTGAACTATGCATTCGCTTACTTCTGATTTTGACGGTATTCCATTGCAAAGTTTACTGTAAGTTTCTCAACTTTTTCTCAAATTATGTCTCGAAAAATATACTATTTTATTCTTTCTCAACCTCTTCACCAATTTGTTCTCATTTTATCGTTTATTGATATTGTTAGGCGTTTTATTATAATTACCTCAGTTTTGTGTAATGCTTTTACCTGTATTTTGAACAATAAAATTTGTGTAACAATCATCGTTTATCTAAAATAATTTTCATAATCTGGCAACATCGTATAGCGGAAGAAAAATACTTCTTTTGGTTTATGCGATCCTGGTTAAAGTTTTAAAAATACCATTGATTTTTGAAAAAACTGCTTCTGATATGCGATGTTGTCAAATTGTGCAAAATTTACGAAATCCTTGGAAGGGGGAAAATTTCACACAATCTGGTAATAAATTATATTTTTTCTCGTTTCTGCGGTGTTAAAAAGACTTTTGACAAAAACGATTAGGAAGAGCAGACATTAGAATAGGTATTTCAGTCCTGGTAAGCGATGCTGTCAAATATGCAAAATTTTCGTATTTAACTTATAATTACAAAAACTTTGTGGCAGTAAACACGTTTAATGATTTGATTTTTTCTGGTAATTATCTATTATACGCACACCACGCCGATTTTGGTGATTTTTTCAGGAAACACGTATTTCGATGCGTAGATTACGAATCCGAAAACGAAAGTTGTCGGAAAAGCTTAGTTTCCGAGATATTTCCTTTTTAAGTTACGATTTTTCATGGGTTTGTTTACATCGTGTTTACTTGGGATTTTTATCGTTTTTCAGCCACCTCTCACTACTTTTTAGGTTACACAGGATATATACTAATTTAAATCGTGGTTAAAAGAAGGAAAATGCGCGTGAAAACGCGCATTTTCCTTCTTTTAACCACGATTTTCCACTATGGGAAGCCATCGAAGAAACGAGGTTAGGGTAAGTTTAAGTTTTAGATTTTATGTTGGTGACCATGAGTAATATTTGGTGCGAAATATTTATATTTAAATCAATCTAGTGGGCGCTCTTTTTTCAATTTTTTTCGTTTTTAAAAGTGCTTTCCACTACTTTTCAGTCTCCGTCTTTTTATTTAGGGTTAAATTAAGGAACTTTTGAAAACGTGAGTTTATAATTAATTAGAAACAATATAACAAGAAAAATGAACATTGCCTATAAAATGAGGTTGCACTTTGTTTTCTTCTTCTTTTGGTTCACACAATACTTGCCGCAGCGGAACTTTAGAGTATATTTGTTTAACTTGCAAATATTTGAGCACTTTCCACAATAAATTTCAGATACAAATATTCCGAGTTCCAATAAATAATCAATAAGCGGCAAAATAAGCATAAGTTAATACTAAAAATTCAGTGAAATTCATTTTTTGGAATAGCGTTCTAATAAAAACCAAACTTAATAATGAAAATAAAGCCGCATTGGTTGGTAGCGTCATTTAAAAACGAAAAAAATTGAAAAAAGAGCGCCCACTAGATTGATTTAAATATAAATAGTTTCGCACCAAATATTACTCATGGTTACCAACATAAAATCTAAAACTTAAACTTACCCTAACCTCGTTTCTTCGATGGCTTCCCATAGTGGAAAATCGTGGTTAAAAGAAGGAAAATGCGCGTTTTCACGCGCATTTTCCTTCTTTTAACCACGATTTAAATTAGTATATATCCTGTGTAACCTAAAAAGTAGTGAGAGGTAGCTGAAAAACGATAAAAATCCCAAATGTAAACAAACCCATGAAAAATCGTAACTTAAGAAGGAAATATCTCGGAAACTAAGCTTTTCCGACAACTTTCGTTTTCGGATTCGTAATCTACGCATCGAAATACGTGTTTCCTGAAAAAATCATCAAAATCGGCGTGGTGTGCGTATAATAGATAATTACCTTTTTTCTTTGCTTGGTGTGAATTTAAAACAAATATAATTCAGAAATTTTTATTATTAATAATTAATATATCATACAATCTGACAAAAATTACACAATATGTGTAAACGAGTGTCTACTGACGTCAAATTGCAAAATTCCGAACTAAATATACATCACATAGTTACAATAGAAAAATCAGCGGAATTTTCCAACGACGTCATTCTCATTTTCATAGTATGACCCTCAAAATTGTAGAACTTTAAAAATACATAAAATTTACAGTCATATATTGTTACTCAAAAAAGAAAAATTAAATTATAATAAATCCTCCCATTCTAGAGAAATGAAGGAGAAACGGTTTATTTTAGTCTTACAATAACGAACAACAAACATTAAAGTTATTGCAAATCGCAGTTTTTTCATAAATTAGTATAAACAGTATTTATACATAATTTTATAAACAAAATGGTATGAGGCAATTCGTACAATCGTTTGCAAAAATAATGCTAACCAGGTATGTAAGTGACTGACATAACTTTTGTGGACGATTGTACAATCTACAGGGTGGCCTTTTAGTGTGGCAAAGTACAATAGCTCCGTTACTATTTCAAATACATTAAAAATATTAATACAAAAGTTGAAGGGCAGTAAGTGACTTATAACGTAAAATTATTTTTAACTCTATAGGGTGGCTCAAAAAAGCGGAACAATAAAAAATGTACTTTTTTCAAATGGAACACCCTGTATATTTTTTCATTTTTAAATTCCAGATAAAATTATAATTATTTTTTATTAAATACATTATTAGTCTATACTTTATAGTTTCCGAGATATTGACTCTTGAAAAGTGACATTTTTGAACTTTTACAGCTTCTAACTTTCTAACAGTACGTCTTAGAGCAAAACGGCTTACATGTCCCTATCTTCAATTTTTATTATCTTCCCAAAAAAATCAACTTCCGGTTAAACCGGATGTTACTCGAAAGCAGGAAATATAGTTGTTCCGGTTTAACTGGAAGTTGATTTTTTGGGAAGATAATAAAAATTGAAGATAGGGACATGTAAGCCGTTTTGCTCTAAGACGTAGTGTTAGAAAGTTAGAAGCTGTCAAAGTTCAAAAATGTCACTTTTCAAGAGTCAATATCTCGGAAACTATAAAGTATAGACTAATAATGTATTTGATAAAAAATAATTGTAATTTTATGTGGAATTTAAAAATGTAAAAATATACAGGGTGTTCCATTTGAAAAAAGTACATTTTTTCTTGTTCCGCTTTTTTGAGCCACCCTATAGAGTTAAAAATAATTTTACGTTATAAGTCACTTACTGCCCTTCAACTTTTGTATTAATATTTTTAATGTATTTGAAATAGTAACGGAGCTATTGTACTTTGCCACACTAAAGGGCCACCCTGTATGTAACAAAGCAAGCAATCTTTACCATTTTATTTATCAAAAAAATTCTCAAATTTAATGTAAAATAGCAAACGAAAATTCATTCTAGATCCGGAAACCTATGCATTTATATTAAAAAATATACAAAAGGGTTTTTTTTTCTTGCGCAGTGAAATGCATTCGTTTTCACTAATATTAAAATACCTAGAAAGTCTCCGAGATACTTATTTTTTGCAAGGTTTGGTTATTTTTTACATGTTGTCAGATTGGAAGAAAATATCTGAACGAAACAAAATCTGCCAGACATTGAGACATCTGGCAATAGTGCTACTATACAAAAAACAGTACAGAATCAAACAGGTTTTATATGGTACAAATTAGGGGCCGCAAGGTTTTGCTCGGGGCCCATAAAAAACTAAATAAAAAGTGGGATTCAGGGCCCATAGTTAGGCGTCCTACTTCTATAATTAGCTTTAGTGATGATTTTTTCACAGTTTTATTGTTCCGGCGATTATTTCATTTCACGTTTTTTTTTGTACTTTATTTCGGCTCGATTTTAATAAGTACAAATAATCGTGAAACAATGAAATTGCGAAGAAGTCGGCACAAATGCATTTAATTAATTAAAAAGAAATAACTAAAATTTAGCAACATGTCAAATAGCTACCACGAAACAAAAAAAAAGTAACCAAAAAACTTTCAATAAAAATCATCCAAAACGCTCGTTATAGTTTGTGATGTTAGTAGCACGGGTATTTTTTTATATTTTTCGAAATTTTTATTTCGGAAATAAAAACTCTTGACGTCTGTAATGTAGACTATATTACATCATTTCGGAGAATGTAGTGGTAGAAAGAAAAATCCCAATATCACTTGCAATAACATTTTTAAAGAAAGGGGACAAGTACGGTAAAACTGGAATCTGTATTTTTAGTTTTCTTTTTTAGGAAGGAACGTTGCTAACACAACTCTTTCGTGGCCAACCCAGCTCACTACGCTCCTGCACTGGCGGCTAACCGTTCGCATTTAAAATGCATTGGTTGTCAAAGTTAAGAGCAAACACTAGTGACGTATTTGCCATTTAATTTTCTTATTTTTCGCTTTCTCCAAAAATCGGCCAAATACCCATCTTTGGAGTAAAATTACTGTACAGTTACCTTCGTTAATTTAAGGTTGGATTTATAGATTATTAAAAGCAGAAAAATAAATATGGGCAAATTTGACAAAAATTCGTTTTATGCTTCTATTAATAATTTTTTTTTAACTTAAAACTGTAGGTAATCGCTAACCCAAAGACGGATATTCGGCAGGTTTTTGGAAAAAACGAAAAATAAACGAAATATTGCGTCGCTGGTGTAAGTGATAACAAGCTTTTTATCGACACCGGTCGTCGAGACAACAATAAAAAATTGAGGTTTTAAACATTAGTTTAGAATTAATATTCCTCTTTGGTTTAATGATCTGCTATTATTGTAGAATAACAATTTACAACTCCAAAATCCACATGACTACAACGGGCGTTAATTTGACAGCTTAACAGTGACGATATTGGTCGATTTTTAAAAATGGATGTTAATCAACCAATCCAAAATTTGACAGCGTAAGTGATTCAGTCGATTAGGCCACCAATATTTAAAATGGCGGATAATCAACTAATCAGCTTTTAAAGAATAGGTACGCTGTCAAATTTACGCCCGTGGGGATCCGGTCTGTGATCGATATAATTCCGAATAAACCCGACGTTCGTGTCCAAAAATAGGTCGTCGGCAGGTTTAAGCCAACCATCTAGCGCGCCTCAATGCAACAAAATCGGAGCCTTCACACTTTAAATTTACCGAAAGCACATTTCCTACGAGGTTCCCATTAAAAAAAGAAGCTTAAAAATCAGCAAACCATCGGTTTCATCGTACCTCTCCCCCATTAAAACTCATTTTAAAAATAAATAAAAACTAAAAATAATAAAAATCGAAATTCCATAATTCAACACACAGACACACACACAGCGCAGCGAGTTGCAAATATTATTTTTTTTCTAGCTTCTTTCATAATTTACAAATCAATAATAAAAAAAACGAAATAAAAAACGAAAACGAATATTATATTAGGTATAATATACGGTGTGTGCGATACAACAATAATAAGTCCTTGTTTATGTTTCTGTCACATCCTGTATATTGGCGCTTCGTTGCACTCGCACAACCGAGTTGGATTTTTGTGTACGGGGCGGGAAATGGGGCAAGTTTTAGAAATCGGGAAATAGGTGGAAAATATACAGGGCGCGTATGGTAATCGGTGACTATAAATGGAAGTTTCTGGATTATTTAAGCACTAGACTAGAGAACAATATGTCAGCAATTTCCGAGGCTACAGGGTGGTAAAGTTTTAATATTACTAGTTTTTAAATGATTTCCTCCCCGGCCGGTTTGTTCGCATCAAACGACATCAATTTTGAGTCAATTATCATAAAAACGGCTAGAATTAGAAACTTTCAAAAACAAAGAACCTTTTCCACCTCGTGTTTGGAAACCTCAGCAGTGCGGGACGTATTCTATGTCATTTATAATCATTAATTAACAAACGCACTCTATATATTGTGCCAAGGGAGTAGAATAAATATTTAAAGGATATAAGCTAGAAAGAGACAAAAAAAATTTTTTCTAGCACAATGTAAAGGTTATATTATACAGGGTTAATTTTAATTAAAAAAAATTAAAACCGGAACGGCTAAAGTTCTTCAAAACCACCAAGGCTAAATCAATGAATTTTGGTACAGGTGGATAACTTAAAAAATTGAATTGAAAATTGACAATTGCGACGTTGCCAGATTTTTAGTTTCTTCTGTAACTCAAGGAATGTTTTTTTTTCAAATGTAACACTACCCTTTTTTTATTGAATTCGATTCCTCCCATCAACATTACCATTTCCTGATAGTATCAAATTTTTATCTCAAATAGTTCTATGGGAAAAAAGTTAATTAGTTACAACTCTAAAATTAAAAAAAAAATCCAATCTATTTCCATTTAAAAACGTTTCAAATAATGTGTAAAGGAAGGTTGGTACGTTGGTAGACATAATGTAGGTACCTAATAGTATCGATAACGATATTAACAACAAACAACTACTAACAATAACATAGCTAGTAAAAATGACTTACATATTATAGTACACTACACTAATTTGATTATGAAATCGATAATATGTAAGTAATTTTTACTAGCTATGTTATTGTTAGTAGTTGTTTGTTGTTAATATCGTTATCGATACTATTAGGTATATTATGTCTACCAACCTTCCTTCTCAAATATTTGAAACGTTTTTAAATGGAAATAGATTGAATTTTTTTTATTTTAGAGTTACGAGTTGTAACTAATTAACTTTTTTTCCCATAGCACTATTTGAGATAAAAAATTGATGCTATCAGGAAATGGTAATGTTGATGGGAGGAATCGAATTTAATAAAAAAAAAGAGTAGTGTTACATTTGAAAAAAAAAACATTCGAGTTACAGAAAAAACTAAAAATCTGGCAACGTCGCAATTGTCAATTTTCAATTCAATTTTTTAAGTTATCCACCTGCCTTGGTAGTTTTGAAGAAAATTAGCCGTTCCGGTTATTTCAACTAACCCTGTATATATATTGCATGTGACGCATGCTGTATGTTGCAAAGTCATAGAGAAAAGAGGCCCAAGTATGTTTGTTCACTCAAATTTAAAACGTTCCCCTCCCCCATGGATTTAAATAAAATAAAAGTAATTCCCTGGAAAAATAAAGTCGGCGCTTTTATTCTCCGTGAAAAATAATTTTAAAGAAAGGCTTTTTAAAAAACGTCCACAAGGCTCCTCGCGAGTTTCACTACTGGTGTCGTTAAACCATGTGAAATAGACACAAATTTTTACTCTAGAATTTGCTGTTGTGGAAAAATCGAGCTTAAATTGGCCGTTAGTAAATATTGGGAGTTTACGAGTGCTATAGAGGCGCACTATGCCCGAAAAGTTTTGAAAAGCTGTTGGCTGGCAGTCAATCAAAATATAGGAACAGTAGGTATATTACTACTAATATTTCACACCGGTGTAGAGTCCGCAAGACGTGGCAAAGTCTGCCCCCTAGCGGCTGGAAGTAAAAATAAGAAAATTTTGACATTAGAAAAAGAGTTATTGTGAAAATAGTGACGAAAACGTGTGAACATTATAACAAAACAACATCAGAAGACAGTACCAGAGGTCTGTAAAGTAACTAATTTAGTGCCAAGAATTTCGTTTTACAAGTACTAGGTAAGTGTTCATGTCGTATGATAGAATGTCCTCTATAAACAAACAGTGAGATAAAGTACGTTTATGAATGAATCGATCGTCGTTGGCCGAAACGATTCTAACTTTGAGCAAACAGACTTGCTTGGTGATCATGATCAATAAAATTAGGGCTCGGTTAGATTGCATAAAAAAGTCGCTCTCGTATAACCTTCTGTCCCCTGGCCCCCCCTCTACCAACGAACTTGATTCAGCACTTAAAAAGTAGTAGAATAGCTAAAATTCAACTGTTTATTATTAATTTTGAAATAATTACGTAATGAGAGGGAGGGGGGCAGTAACAAAATGTTGTATGAACTTAAGAGCTAAATTTCTACCATCGGATCCTTAATTATTATTGACCATACTATTCAAGACACCTTCTAAACAACCAATAAAGAAAAAAATATAATATGAGGCGTGATTCTTTTGAGATATTTTTAAAATACACACATTTTTTTAGGGGCGGAGTTTTACATTAGAATATTTTTGGCGTTGAAAATATATACATGTTATATTAATACTTCCCCCTTCTCTCCAAAACCGGCCCATTTCCCGCGCCGTACACGGACCCCCGCGCGCCGCTGCCTTCTTACGTTTTAGAAAAAGACAGGTACTGGCTTGTCAGTCCCACTGTTCATTCATTGGGGTTGGGGGAAGCCTGGGGAGGCACTTCCCCGCCCAGGTTCTCTTCGCGCGGTTTGGCACCCCCAAAGATAGCCGCGTTCTTCGAAGTCTCTGCCAGCGCGTTCACCGGATCCTTGACGGTCCGCGGGAGAAGTTTTAGCCGCGGCCTGCCACTGGTATCTGGAGAAAACAAAACATTATTTTATTATTTCTTATTTATTAATTTAATATTTATTAATTTAATATTTATTTATTCATTTATGTTCTACAAAAAAACTACATATTACAGTTAGTAATAATTAAGTTTAAGTTATGGTAATTTTAATTTAACACTTAAAAAATAATGCTTTATTTGTTGGCATCAAAATTTTTAATATACAGTGTCACCAGTAAAGTCCGCATCATATGGGATTTTTTTTTTATTAATAGCTTTATTTGAAATTTGACTTTGGCATCAAGCTCTGCTTCGATCGAGATGAAAATTAAGCAAAAAAATACTAGTCACGTGATACGCATTATCTGTCAAATTTTAATTTTTTCAAAAAAATAATTGAAAAGTGGGGTTATTTCTTAAAATATCGAAAAAAGTTATTAGAAAAAGTTTTTTTAAATGCAGTTTCTAGCCCACGTGCAAAATTTTAGCCGCATAAGATAATTTTAATTTTTTACCTATATTTTGTAAATTGAACCACTTTTGCAAAATAAGACTTAACGCAACCTACATAAAACTTCTTAGTTTTGACAATGCTTTATTTCAGATACATTTTCTTTAAAGTAGCGCCATATTAAATGTGTGTAAATCTACAAAATCAAAATTGGCTATTAAAATTTGGTCGCATGTGATGCAAAGTTTATTTGTTTTTGACCCTGTATACGGTAACTTTATAAAATAAGTATTTTTGAAAACGTAGTTTGTGCCTGGAAGTAAAAAAATAAAAATAAAAAATAAAGTAAAGGAGTTTTAAATTAAATCGTTGAAAATAGATAAACTTTACGTTAAGTTAAACTAAAATTTATTTTCCACTTAAAAAACATTTTACTGAAGGCACTGTTTTCTTTTTGTCTTAACATTAAGGTGTATTATTTTCAGACACAAACAAACTTTTTAAAAATACTTATTTTATGGAGTTACCTTATACAGGGTCAAAAATAAATGAACTTTGCATCACATGCGACCCAATTTTAATAGCCCAATTTTGATTTTGTAGAAAAACACACATGGCGCTACTTTAAAGAAAATGTATCTGAAATAAAGCATTGTCAAAACTAAGAAGTTTTATGTAGGTTGCGTTGAGTCTTATTTTGCAAAAGTGGTGCAATTTACAAAATATGGGTAAAAAATCAAAATTATCTTATTCAGCTAAAATTTTGCATGTGGGCTAGAAACTGCATTTAAAAAAACTTTTTCTAATAACGTTTTTCGATATTTTAAGAAATAACCCCACTTTTGAATTATTTTTTTGAAAAAATTAAAATTTGACAGATAATGCGAATCACGTGACTACTATTTTTTTGCTTAATTTTCATCTCGATCGAAGCAGAGCTTGATGCCAAACTCAAATTTTGAATAAAGATATAAATAAAAAAAAATCCCATATGATGCGGACTTTACTGGTGACACTGTATTACCTACTAATTTGAAAAGTACGAGTTTTTTGGCATTTAAAAGAAAATTAAAATCATGGATTATGCAAACTTATATAAAGATAAGCCAACTTCTATAGGTAATAATAATACTAAATATTACAATTTTTCTATTATAATTTCTTCCTTATTTATAGTTTTTCCTTTTTTTTTGGTGAAATATTTTTGAATTACTTACTCATCAAAAATTATATATTTTTAAATATATTTATGTGATTAAAATTAATAATCTAAATGGGTGTATATTTTTTCATTACAAAATCGGACAGATTTGTTATATAGCTATAGTTTTGTAATGATGCTTTCATTGGATTTATTTTTATTAAAAAAAAAACAATGTTATTGATTTTTAATAATATTATAAATAAATAAAAAAGGTTTACAAATGTTTTATTTTTACATTTAAAACCGTAGATACCTACAATTAAGATAATACAAGGTCGGACATTAAAAACATCTTTAAATCTCTGTTTCACCCACATTTTCAAAGATTTTTGAAGATTTTTTAAATAACAGAATAGTAAATATTTTAGAAGAAAAAAAATTACTCTCTCCATTTCAATATGGTTTTCGTAAATTTAGAGATACAGAAGTTGCAGCTGCAGATCTTATCAAAGATATTCAACAAAAAGATGATAGCAACCAAAAATGTTGCCTCTGTCCCTAGATTTATGTAAAGCATTTCATGAAGTCAATCACAACATTTTACTTAAATGCCTATACAATATTGGAATTCGGGGAAATATTTATTTATCGTTAAAAAAATACTTAAGTAATAGAAAGCAGTTTGTTCAAATGGAAAATGTTAAAATTTCACAAAAAAACATAACTTGTGTGTGCGCAAGGATCAACCTTAGGACCTACTTTTTGTTTAATCTACATTAATTCTATAGCAAAATTAAATTTAAAAGGTAAAATAAAATTGTTTGCCAATGATACTTCTATTGTATATTTTCATTAAATGCTCAAATTCATAATAACATTAACTACGACCTGAATATAATATGTAAATGGCTTGAAATTAATAAATTATCATTAAATTTTAATAAATCATCTTTTATGTTTATAAGTAAATCAAAATTTAAAAAAATAATATTCACTATCTTTCAATAATCATATAATTAAATATACTAAAACAATAAAATTTTTAGGTTTATATTATTCATTGGTTATGCTCAGAAAAATATCAGTAAACCTCATTATATATTATTATACAGGTTACCCATTATTTTCCCTAAAAATAAGGACTAAATTCCTTCTTCCTCACCTGGTGCAGGATTGGGTAGCTCCTCACTGAACTTTCTATCGGGTCCACCGCCGCCGCCGCCGCCGCTCCCTCCTCGTCTGCCACTCCCTGCTCCACCAGGTCCACCGTAAGCACCGGGCATGCCTACCGGGGCGCCTCTGGGACCGCCACCGCCGCCCCTCTGTCCGGTCCAGCCCTCTTCACCTGCGAAATTGCCATAGTTGCCTCGGTTGCCGCCCCTATCCTATATTACAAGATATATATGTTGATTTATTTGTTATTGATTACTTACATCATTTTCACATATTCATAAATATTTAAAAATAATCTATCAAAATTCAAAACACCACAGTCAAAAAACAATGTAGGTAAAGCATCAGTACTAATACAACAGTCAAATCGCAAAGCAAGGAAAAAGAGAAATATCAAAACAACCTTTCAAATTGTTCAAAATGTTCGACAATAAATTTCTTGCATAAGTTGACAAACACTTTCCTATTTTTAATTTTTCTAATATCTATTGGTAACATATTATAAACTTAGGACCAATATAATTTACATATTTTAAGTTTAGGTTATTATTACTTATAGGTATTCTTCATTCATAATTAATTTAATTTTAAAATATCTTTATTAAATAATATTTTAACATGTTATGTCAAGTTCTTATACAGTTATTAGTTCACGTAGATATAATGCTATCTAGGATACGCCCGGCGCCCGAGCAAAGTTGGGTGGGCTGTTGTTTATCCCTGGTATAAGAAAAAATACTGTCTCAAAAGTTATTCTCCTATCTAGTATGACCCCTAAATATTTTATTTTATGTGGGTAATATTTCAATATTGTTTATTTTTATGGGGTGCTTGATGTTTATGTTCACCTTTTTCCAGGATATAACTATACTTTCACACTTATCTTGGTTCATTTCTAATTTCCATTTCTTATACCATGATCAATGAAATATTGCAATTTTTTATTCTGACGAATAAGAGCAGACTGAAAGCATATAATATTATAGAGTTCTTATGTTACATACTTCAAATAAATTTTAAATAAATAATTTTTAAATAAATTCTTCTTAAGTTAAGCTCTGTCTGTGGCCACCAAACTAATCAGCATTTTTTTTTATATATAATTGAGAAACATAATGCAAAGTTAAAAAAAAAGTCACTTACTTGGAAGCCTCCAGGGCCGCCTCTAGGGGGTCCCCCTCCTCGTCTATCAAAGTCCCCATCGTTAAAGCCACCATGCTGCGGTCGGTCCCTCTGGAATCCACCGCCCCCGCCCCGGCCCCCTCGACCTCCTCCCCTGCCCCCTCTATCAAAGCCACCTCCTCTGTCATTTCGCTTACCTAAAATCAAAACAGTCCTTTGCCCTTTCTCATAATGACTGTTTAGACATTTTTCTTTTCAACCATCAACATTACAAAACCAACCTGTTAGACCTATGTTGCATAAATAAAAATATCATGCCAACGTGGATTTCGGTTAAAATTAATTATCTACTATACCATCACCATGCTAAAGTTTTTCAGTAATGATGCGTAGATTACAATTCCAAAACAATTTTCGTGGGAAACAGCTATTTTTCTTAAAATTATCTGATATCACCAACATAGACATTTCCTTCTTTACTACAATTACCTAATCACTGTTTTAAATTTATTTATTTATTTACTTCTATTTCTTTATTTCAAATTACATTCATAGATGCATATAAATAGAAATACAAATTTTTTTATTAAATTGTTTATTTGCATCTGAGAAAAATCTTTTATAAACTAAAACTCGCTAAAACTACATCTTGTTTTTTACATTTAAAAATAACTTTTTGAGCTGTGTGATCTGATGATGACGGTGTTTATAATACTGCTTTTAATTTGATCATTTTAAATATTAGTAAAAAATGTTGTCAATATAACTTTTTGACTTTGAAGTTAACCTAGTATTATCCTTAATTGTTGCATATAACTAAAAATAATTCATAGACAAAAAGTGGTTCGGTTAGTATTGTTTTCAATATTAAAGTCACCTGCAATAAACACTTTTTTTGCTTCATAATTAATGATTCATAGCTGAATGCTAACGAGTTACGAACAGGGTTGGGCTGATTTAAATCAAGTGAGTTAAATCACGATTTAAATCATGATTTAAGTAAATCACTTATGTATCACTTTATTTTAAAAAAAAATCATGATTTAATGAAACTATTTATTTTTAATTTAGAACAATGAACAATATAACATATTAAAAAAATCTTTTCAAAAATCAACAGTATATAGAACTCGCGCTTTTAAGAAATAAAAAAGTACAGTAATGTCCGCATATAACGAACTTCAAAAATGAACAGAATATGGTTCGTTATATCCGAAGTTCGTTATATCCAGTAATGAATACATTTTGTTTCATTTTTCATGTAAGGGAAAATGGTTCGTATTAACCGGAAGTTCGTTATAAACGGGTTCGCTATAAGCGTACTTCACTGTAGTATTATAGGCATTATAAACTCTATGTTTTTGTATTTTTGTTTTCGTTGTATACCGACAGACATTAAAATAATTTGTATTAATTTGAAAAGAGAGAAAAATGTTAAATTTTTAATAAAATCAATAAAAATCAAAAAAAATCAAATTTTGCCCAACCCTGGTTACAAATAGCTTTACATACATATGCTCTCAAAAATGTGGGTTCTGTTTGAATTTTTTACACAATATACATATTTTAAAAATCTTCCACTTTAAAAAATCAAAGAAAAGGGCACATTTTATATCATATGTGTAGTCTTTTTAATGGGTTGGCAAGTAATATTGATGGAAGGACCACAACACTAAGTAGTATATTCACAGAATCTATAAAAACTATAAACTAAAAAACCATACTCAGAGTTTATTTTAGCTCACATTACTAGTAAGATTTTTATTAGATTGGAATGATGTATCTGTAAATGGCAGACACTGCTGCTGTTGATACTGTTTAAATAAATACTTAAATAAATAATTATGTTTAACAACATTATCATACCTTCTGCCACATCAATTTTAATACTATTTCCTTCAACATCGACGAGTCCATTCAAAGCAATAGCATTTTCTAGGTCCTTCAAGCTGTCAAATTCAACATAGCAAAACCCTTTGAACCTGTCTGTCTCCTTATCCATAACCAAACGTATATTTTTAACGTGTAAGTTTTCAAAAATCCTGTTTACGTCTCCTTGTACAACGCCGATGGGCAAGTTGCCCACGTAGGCAGTGTATGGTGGCTCGGTGGGCAGGGGCTTCCTGCCACCACCACCGCCACGGCGGCCACCACCATAGTCTCTGGAACAAAAATGTTTTTTTGGTAATTTAATATGCAATAATTTAATTTGCTAAAAAAACACAGGAATACAAAATGCAATGCTGGGCCTCCAACAACTAAGGTATTTAACTAGGTAGGCATTATAGGTAAGTCCTATGGCTATTAATAAAGGATAATATTACGAACTAGGTTATAGAATAGAATGTTAATGCTGAAGTAGTAGTAAAAAATTGCAATTCCTGAGCCTGTCAATAGCATACATAGTGTACATTCTTTGTGAATATTAACACCAATAAATTATATCTATCTATCTATCAATCATAGTGAGCATTGTGACACACTAATATGGAGTTCTTAAAAGATTGTAGAATTCCTTTCAGTAAGAAAAACTAAGATGGCTATTCTCTATGCAAAACGGATTCGTCATTTCACGAAGGAACATACGGTCAAGACGAAGACGCAATTTTCAAAATATTTCGTCAATTTAATGATAACAGAAATATCACCGAACACCCGGGAAGGGGAACTTGTGATTTAACCCATCTAATAGGTGCCGACTTTCCACAACAACATCTAAAACCTTATATTAGATCCATTTGTTCAGAGGAGCGTACTGTGGCTTTTTAAAGGCCTTTAACATACTGGAATACCGCCAAAAGCCCCTTTTCAAGCTTAGAGCATGTGCGCCCTTTTGCACTTTACCACTCTTATTTTTCACACAAAACACAACTTCGCTGCGATGACTGCGGGTTATACCGAAACAGCCTTCCCTAAAGACGGTACTCAAGCATTTTTTAAAGGGATTCGGCACCTTTTTTTCGTAAAAAACTGAATTTTACCTGTTGTCACGATCGTCATAACCGCTTCGGCCGGCCATGTTTTAGACTGATTTACGTCTGCGCGATAGGATGACAAGCGGCGCGGAAAAATGGCCAACAAATCATTTCATTCTAGGATTTTTCGAATTCCCACTGGAAATTTCACGTGTATCTTAACAACTTAAAACGAACAATAAAATTTATACTTTTCGGTAAAGTTTTCTGGAAAAAGATCGACACGAGCTGTCAATTGCAAGTTTCCACTTTTGAATTTTGCGGAAAAACGATAAGGAGCCATGGAAATCTAGGGGTATTTGCATTTGTTCCGAAACCAGGTGTAATGGTCGTGTCTAATGTTGCGGGAAACGAAATTAAAATGAAAGAATTAAAGATCCCTCCAACAAATTAGGCGTATTCGATTCGCTGGTTCAGATCAATCCAACTAATCTGACCTATGTTAGTTTGGCAAATGATCACAGTTTTCCCACTACCGTTAAGTGATCCCAAGAGAACCTTGCAAATTGCAGAATCACCAATATTAGATCAGTTGTTCCTGGTTTTGGAAGTTACAGTCCCATTCTGTCTGTTTTTAAATTTTCGTCGAGTATTTATTAGTATTCTTTGTTTATGTCTTTTTCAAGAAAATTAACTGTGAAGTAGAATAGAAATATTACGTCTTTCTGAAACCATTTAGCTAAATAAAAATAATATTTCCTTCACTCATCATATAAAATCTGCTGCAACTTTACAGTTGAATGTTAATCTATTCCCATTCTAAAAAAAGCCGTATATCTATCCCGCAACCAGAAAAACGTCCTGTCGATAACCGTCATCTGTCAATTACTTTTGACAAAAACCTCATGGTTACTATGGAGGTTATAGACAACTCCGAGCAAACTCAACAAAACCCAAAAAGAAAACTCGAGAAGACTATTTTGGATAATTTTTCCAAGCTAACAAATCCTCATGAAACTGTAAGGATAAAAAGTGCCGCGAATCTTCTGAGGTATCTCGCTGAAAACAGCCAAAACGAGAAAGTAAGGTTAGAATAAATTTCAAAACAAGCAAGTTTTTTATGTATATTTTTAATTTCAGGAGTTAAATGAACTTAAATATGCTCTGAAAAGGCTTGTAAGGGGCCTGGGGGCCCCTACGCCCGCTGGCAAAGCGGGGTACTACAGCGCTTTAGTAGGACTACTAGGTTTGAATCTAAATGTGAATGTTTCAGACATACTGGACCTCGTCAAGAGTGAATTGCATAAATCTGGAAAAAATAGCGATGGTGTAAGTAAAATTTTGGTTTTTCCTTTAGTTTCAGTTTATATAAGTAGATCTATTTTCCAGGAAAATGCAGATATTTGCTCAGGTCGAATTTTGACCTGTGGGGCAATAATTAAAGCAAATATGTGGCAAAAATGTGATGCAGATTGTCAAAAGCAACTCTTAGACATTCTTTTGACAGCTTCAAAAGAACGGACCTACCTTGGACTTGTTGGTTTCAGTTTCATTAAACAGTTAATAGATCAAGTAAGTTTTTACAAAATAATGGTTAAAAGCGCTATTTTTAAAAGAACTTTTTTTAGCTGTCTGAAAAGGAAATTGAAACAATAGTGTTTCCCCAAATCGAAGCAGAAATAGCAAAACCTTGGGCCGAACAAACTATGGACTCCCTATATTTATTGTTCAGTTTAAAAAAAATATGTCCAAATGTATGTAACAAGAAGTTTATTAAGAAAAATTTGGAGACACCGGATGTAATATGTACTGAAAGTTTGGAGAAGTTATGTAATATTTTAATGGTAAGTCTAAAATTCCTTGGTACCTAGAAATATATATAGGCTGTCAATAGTTTTTTTTTTAATTTCAGACAATTCCAAGAATCACCTCCATCAAGCACCCACTCTATGACACCATAGTAACTAAAATAAGCCCAAAACTCCTACCAAACTTTTTCTACGAACTAGACAAGCATTTAAAAACGCCCAACCGAAACAGACTGCTAGTTTTTCTCAAGATATTAACCACAATGTACCAGCACATGGCAAATGAAATAAATGAAGATTTTTTAACACAAATACCAAAAATATTGACTAGGAATTTTATAACTCAAGTTTTGGGATACTTTAGGACTTTCAGAGGAAAAAAAGGTGACAAGGACTATCAAATTGCAGTTCACAAATTTTTTGAGACGCTTTTAGCGACTTTAAACCTTGAAAATATTGACTCTGACATAAAAATTTCCGTATTAAAAAAGTTGCTCTTCGATCCAGGCACTTTTGTATTTGAAAAAGTAACGAAAAGCAAAATTGTGCAACAGATAACCCACAGCCTGGACCCTAAGGGTGTAAAAAACTTAGCTTTAGTCTACCGGGGTGTTGCAGATGGAACCGAAAAATTCAATTCGGAGAATGACAGTGAGAACTGGTTAAATATGGATAGATTGTACAGCTCTCATCTCTTGATCAAATTATTGAACTTGCCAAATATGAAGCAAGAAAACGAATGGAAGGTGGAACAGCTAAGCTTTTTGATGGAGATATCATTGCTGAGAGAAACGAGTGGTATGAATGTTGGGAGGGAGTTGGCAGGTAAGAATTTTTGAAAATTATTCACTTTTAGAACAGGTTTTTATAAAAAAAATTGTCAACATTATTATTCTTTTTCTGTAAAATGAAGCCAAAATTTACTTTATAAAAATACTAAAATTTCCCATAAAAACAAGACTTTTTACAGAATCCCTCAAAGCGGCGTTTTTCGGAGCCCTAGACCTGAAGCTATCCAAATTGGAAGAACTCCACACAATTCTCTTTCAACTAGTCCAAAACTTGGACTCGAAACTAGCCCCAGAAAACTTAGAGACCATTCTGAGGAACCCCATAACCCTTGAAACTTACCAACTATGGAAGAAAACGTTGCATACTGTTCATAAAATTGAAAAAAAGAAGAAGAAAAGCGGGGTAAGCTCGGTTTTCTTGACTCTCCTTCTTCACATGGGATTGCAGTTGTTTAATGATGTCAAGTTAGCTACAGACTCGTTAAATGAATTGTTTAGTTGCTATGAGAGAATCAAAAAAGACAAGAAATCTAAACATACTTTAGAAGACACAACTTTAATACAAGACACTACCATAACAGAGTCAGAAAACGACCCCAACTGGATAGAGGTAGTGACAGATCTATTTTTAAATCTTCTCTCCCATAATTCACATCTTCTACGTAACATTATCAAGTGTGTATTTCCTCATTTGTGCCAATACATGAACCCTACAACCGTCCATCAAATTCTTAGTGTTTTTGACCCGAAACAGGAGGAAAATCCGCTCTCAAAAGCCGATGGAAACAATTCAGAGTCAGGGAGCGACAGCTCTGACTCTGAATCAGAACAGGAAAAAGATCCAGAAGCAGAGAATGAGTCGGAATCGGAAGACGACGGCTCAGATGTTGAAGAAGGCAACTCGGACAGTGACGAGGACTTAGATGAAAGCCCAGAAGACAATGAAACAGCTACAGACAAGCTCAGAATGGCTCTACATGAAGCTCTATCGAATGGGAGGTCTCAATCCGACGACGAAAGCATAGATTTGGATGAGATAAGTGATACAGAAGGTGAACACCTTGACAAAGCACTGGCAGAAGCTTTCAGGCAGTTCAGACCTAACCATGGCAAAAGGAAGAAGCAGACCAAAGACCAAGAAACGTTAACGCACTTTAGAGTAAGAGCCCTAGACTTAGTAGAGATATACCTGGACTCTACCCCTTCAATGCTTCTAGCTTTGGAAATTATGCTTCCTTTGCTGCAGTCTGTGGAATTTAGTATTCGCGATGAACATCAGAGGCCTTTGAACAACCGATTAAGAAGCGTTTTGAAGAAATTGTTGGGCTTGAAGAAGTTTTCTGGCACCGACGGTGTAGATGACACAATTCTGGTCGATCTTTTAAAAAGTCTTTTAGATAAAGGCAGTAAGAATGTTTTGATTGTGCAGGATATGGGAGAACAGATCTCCGACTGTTGTATATTTGTCGTTAAGTGCTCGGAAATGCTTAGAAGCATTGAAAGTACCCCGAAAAAGGTTAAAAAGCATTTAAAACGCGGTATTTTAGAAGTGCTTAGCGGCGAGATAAATCAATTTTTTACTAAAAGGGACTGTTTGACTCCCTACGTTTTATTTAAACACGTTTTACAACTTTCATGGGAGGGTAACATTGGACTGGCGATGATTTTACTAGATTTTCTGTTCAACCAAGAAATTAGGCAGTTTAAAAAGAACCAAGTAGCTGAATTACTGAAGATTTTTTACACAAATCGGAGGTTTTTAAGTCAAAATTTGGAAAAGATCAAAACCAAAATGGTAGAAGCCCACGCGGACTTTTCTATGAAAGTTGTAGATTTTTTTAAAAATCTTTGTGACGAGCCCGACAGGAAAAACATTAAAGAACGATATATATGTAACTTTTTCAATTTTTTAACTGCTTTGAAACATAGTCCTTTGCAGACGGATAACATTGCTTGGTCGGACATTGCCCATAATATCAGAGAATATAGGAGTCATAAGACGTTTTCAAAAGACGCCAAAATGGCTTATAACAAGCTCTGCCGCGCGTTTGGCGTCTCCAACATTGTCCAAATGAAGAAAAACGCTACAAAATTAGCATCGCTTATAGAAAACGAGGATACAGACAGTTTAGGTTCAAAGGAAGAAAAAGCTGAAAATAAAGATAGGAAAAAACATAAAAAAAAGAACAAGGATCAATTGAAAATGAAGAAGGAAGCCAAGATGTTGAGACTGGAGAGTTTAAGTAAAGGGTTAATGAACGTTGAGTTTGATAGTGCTGAAGTAGAAGTGGAGGGATCACTAGATGATGAAATGGATGGGGAAAAAGCCGACACAAGCATAGACAAAGGCCACAAGAAAAAGAAGGTTACGGGACACGTAGAGAATGAGTCAATGCATCAAAGTTTGCAAGAGAAGATACACAAAGGCATAGAAAAAAGTAAAAATAAAAAGAGAAGAAAACTCGGCGTTATAGACGAACACAAACCGTATCAAAACGGTCTAGATACTAACATTAATGGAACGTTGGAGAGTGAAGGTAACATAGAACAGGGAAGTAGCGGCAAGAGGAAACTAAAAGAGAAAAAGCGACAGCAAAATAGTATATCTGGAAATAATGATGTGGATTCAAGGAATGAAGTTAGCTTGAGTAAAAAAAAGAGGTTTTCTGAAGGTGCAAGTCTGGTTAAGAAGAAAAACCGAAAAATTAGTCTGTAACTAATATTTTATAGACTATCAATAAAATTGATTTGTTTTTTGTAACGTGATGTTTTTATTTTGTCATTATTATCAACCTATAAGCTATTTTTAACTAGGCAATATTAATCCACCACCCAGAAACCTATTCAGAATTTTAATTGCACACATCGATTGACAAGACTGGAATTGTGGGGTCATAAAACTAATTTTTTCAGTAAGAAAAAAATTTAACTTAATAATTTTATTGAAACAAATTAAATTTAAAAATATTATAATATTATTGTTTTCGTTTGGTTTTGAAGTTGTAGGTATTTGTTACGTCATTATAAATCCACGGGACTCTAAAGTTATCCCTTTAACAAAAAAAAAAAGGCTTTATTGGCAAATTTTATTTTCCACCTTTTTTCTAATGGTATAAAATCGTGGCAAAAACAACATAGAATTTTGTGGTCAGGAAGATAACTTCTGTAGTGTCCCTTGTACATTATAAACTACCATACACCTCAATAACATACCTCTATTTCTGATTCTGTATCACTTGAAGACACATGTCCAAAGAGTAGCTTCTCTAAAAATAAAGTAAAGAATTAGAAAATATTTAAAATGGCAAAAGGAATTTCCAACCAATTTGACCATTATTGGGAACATTCTCGTCGTTTTTGTTTTCGTCATAGATTAGTTCAAATCTTGTCGAGACCTGAAAAAGAAATAACCTCTTTATTTACCTACTTTCCTAGCAATTTTTAAGATAAAGCCGTTTAATTCCTTATTATTTTTAGCTGTCATAAAATTATTCTTATTAATTTACAGTTTGTAAAAGTATTAACACTTACCGCTTCTAGATCAGTACTTAACAAATAATACAACTCTTTGGTAATAACTTCAGTTTCTTCTGCCATCTCTGGGTTTACCAAAGTTTTTCTAAACCTTTTGGTCTTGATGTTTTTTGTTGGCAGTGTGTATCCGTGTGGAGAGTCTTTTTTAAAGTGTTCTATAGGCTCTTCGGAGCATTCTAGTATGTGGCAAATATCGGCAGTCTAAAAAAGGAAAGCATCTCATCACATATGTTTTTTGAGACCAATAATATCTACTAAATAATTTACCTTAAATAAGTTGGATTTATCATTATTAATGTTCGTTTTGTATGTCTCGATAATGGTGGGAAATTTCTTGATGCATGCGTACAGTTGTTTCTTTCCAACGTGTACTGTTCCAGTGAAGTTGGAAACATCATAGTCGATTTTCAACGTTTTCTTTAGTTTATCTGGCTTCGTTTGGAGAATTTCACGAACCTTTTCAGCTTCCTGCTAGAAAAATATTTATTGTATGGTTTAGACAGAAACTACGTATTATACCCATGGTAAGTACCTAACACCAAATATTTTTGTTCTTGCGAAAAATATAATAAACTTACAATTGGGAGCCGCAAAATAAACTGTTCTTCAAGTTCAAATTCTGTGGAGTCCGTTTCAAGCATTTTCATAGAATAATTGAGCCCCTATTTAATTAACGAATTTAGTTTTTATTTTGGACGCGCTTTTTCAAATTCTTTGGCATTCCTTAATCCTAAAATAAGTAAAATACGAGCATGCGCCATTTTGAACCTTGCATTAAACAGTGTTGCAGCACAGAGGAGTAATAGGTCGACGCTTCACAAACAATGGACACTGTTGCCAAGTTTTGTTTTCCTCTCTTCTGATTTTTGGCTTCAGCTGCTAGAACTATACAGCCAACTGCTATTATGCAGGGTACTTGCACGTTTCCAGAGAAGTATTCGATTGGGAAAGAAATTTATTTGGATCGATCTGATCTTAAAAATCCGTTCAGTGATCCAAGGTAAAACATACCGATTTTTATGTCACTTGTTCGTTTGGGTTTCAATTTTAACTTAACCTCATTTCACGTTCAAAAATTAGTCAAGAGTAGCTTAGTAGTATTTTATAAAGCGGGGGACCAAAGTAAAACATAAAATATTTTATTTCCGCTTTTCTAATTCACGTACAGGAAATATTATTCCCCTAGATGGGTTCAAAAAGACGTAATTCATTACAGTTAACTTTCTTGAAAAGACATAATCAAAGAATATCAATAAATAAATACCCAACAAAAATCTAAAAACAGGGACAGAATGGAACTATAACTTCCAAAACCATAAAGTAAACAAAACAAACAACTGATCTGATTTTGGTTATTCTGCAACAGTTTAGATCGATCTGAACCATCGAATATCGTATATCGAACGAAGCTAGTTAGTACGTCAAACTTTTTTTTCTGTGGTCAGTAGGCGGTCGGTGTAGTTCAAATACCCTTGAATCATAACCTATAACTGTCAGAAAACGTCATTCTTATTTTTGTTTATGAAAGGATGTGTCATCTAGGGGTGGGAAAAAGCGTGATTTTCCTGTCACAGCTCCGAGCTGTGACAGCTCCAGGTCTGAACCTGTGACTTTGTCACAGCTCCGGACTTGCAATTTGCAGGGATGCTGGCTGCGAAACCACAAACGAACGGCAGCGTACCAGCGCGGTAGCGGTTTCACACTTATTTATATTCCGCTCTGCCAACAAGCTCCTTCTGCGCTTCGACACAGAACCAGCACGTGATTTATATTTTATAGAAGCGGCGGCGGCGACGCTCAAATGAATTCTCCGAATTACTTTTTGAACGAGTTCCGCGAAATGTTTATTTTTCTTTTATTAAATTGGTATTTTCTATTTTATTATAATATTATACGGATAATAAGTATATTTTTTGTTTGTTGAATGGTTATTGGCTTTTGATTAATATTATTATGCAGCTATGTTTCCTAAATTTTAAATCAAAAATGGCATACAAAAATTGCTTTTTTTTAATTAAAATATAAATATTTAAATCAATTTTTCTGGCCTGCCGGTGCAACTGCATTCTACTTTTTGGCGACCTCTCTCCTACCGAATCCAATTCCGGCATTTCCTGCGTTTCGGCAGGACCTGTTTTTACGCTCGCGTCACTCACTTCCAGTCCAGTCTCTACCGCACCGTTAGGTCTTTTTTATGCCGCACCGTCGGGTCCGCGAACCTCATATCCAGCGCGGTCACGTTAAGTTACGTCGTCGCAGATCCTTTAGTCGAAGCGGAAGCCGCAGCGCGCACCGGCCGGTCCGCGAATCTCATATCTAGCGCGGTCACGTCGTCACAGCTCCTTTAGTCGAAGCGGAACTGGTCGCGACTGTGACAGGCCCGGAGCTGTGACAAAATCACAGGTCGTGAAATCACACCACACCCCTAGTGTCATCCCATCAATTCCTTTTAAAAATAGTAAAAAAGGCGTATAATACTAATTTGTGATAAAATGTCGATAGCAATTCTCCATTCCGATGCCAAAACGGCAATGGGGCAACTGTCTGATCTGTCCAACGACGAATTGGACCAAATTTTAAACTGCGACGAGAGATTGGAAGAGATTATAGGAAATTTGGATCAGGTTTGTTCACATGCTTACTTACAACATAATGTTTTGTATTAGTTTACACATACATACAGGGCGGGCATTCGAAAGTGTTCTTAACAAAGACAATGTTTACACTTAGGGGCAAGACCAGAACTCTGACAAAATCCGAACACAACAACAGATTGTGTGAATTGAGTCTATTCTCTTCAACTTTTTTTTTTTTTTTTTTAATTTATTTATTTCTGACCTTGAAACAGTAACAATACTGATAATAAGGCCTAATCATTAAGTATTTACAATAGGTAAGGTAGGTTACAAATTTTATAGTAATATAATATTAATATATAATTCAAATTATAGCAAACAGTAGGTAAGTGAGTCTATTAGTTTGAGTTTAAATATGTTTTTAGTTCGTGACATAGTTTCTTTCTTTCAGTGAGTGATGTAACTTCGTGAGGCATGGTATTATATGTTTGAATGCTTCTATAAATTGGAGAATCCTGAGATTTCTTGGTTCTTGCAAAATCAGTACGATAATTCATTTTTTGTCTTATGTTATATTGGTAGAATTCGTTTGCTTGTTTTAGTTCAGAGTTTATTTTAATGTTTTTTGTTTTTATGTTGCATATTAGCTTCGTTTGTTCGAGAGTCCTCAATTTGTTTATGCTTAGTATTTTTGTTTCGTTGTAAATGGCTTCTGAAGAAGTATAATAGTTCATGTTATATAGTGCCTTAATAGCCTTGTTTTGTGATCGTTGTAATTTGTCGAGCAGGTATTGTCCAGCATTTCCCCAACATGGAATTAAGTACCTTAAGTGTGGTTCAATGAAGCCGCTATACAACATAGTTCTAGTTTTATTATTTAAGTAACTTGAGCACCTTCTTATAACACCAACCATTGGTGCTATTTTTGATAGCATACTGGTTATATGTTTCGACCAAGTCAATCCATCATCTATTATAAGTCCTAAGTATTTATGGTGGGTAACAATTTTTTAATTTCACATTTTTTAGATACAGATTTAAAGCACTATACGGTTTATTTTTTTGTTTAAAGGTCATATATACTGTTTTTTCAGCATTTAGAGTAAGTTTATTATTACACAACCATTTATAGTAGATCCGCAGGTCTTGATTTATTTTTGTTTCTAAATTTTTTACATCGTTATCTGAATAAACAAGGGCGGTGTCATCAGCAAACATGAAATATCTGGCTTTAAGTCCGGCATATTTTAGATTGTGTACATATAGCAAGTATTCTAGGGGGCCAAGTATAGATCCTTGAGGCACTCCAACATTTACCGTGGCAGTAGAGCTGGTCCGTCCATTGATAGTTGTATAGTGCTGTCTGTTTTTTGAGTAAGATTGCATCAGGTTGTAGGCAACTCCTCTTATTCCCATTTTATATAATTTTTTGAGCAGCATGTCTATGTCCACAGTGTCAAAGGCCTTTTTCAAATCAATATACACTACAGTTACATATTTATTTTGGTCCAACTCAGATGTAATGTATTCCAGTAAGTCCACTGTCGTACCTAGTACACCACTCTGCTTCTGGAAGCCGTACTGATATGAATCGAAATTAAATTTTGTTTCGATAAATTGTATTAGCCTATTTTTGATTATTTTTTCAACTATTTTAGAAAACGTATTTAAAATTGATATAGGCCTATAATTATTTAGCTCGCTGTGATTTCCACTTTTATAAACTGGTATAATCTTTGCCACTTTAAGTTCCTCCGGGAAAACACCACTGGATAATACTTTGTTTGTTAACAAGACTATTTTGTCATTTATAATGTCAAGTAATTGAAGTATATCTTTTTTTGTGATGGAATCTTCACCTGGTGCGGAGTTAGTTTTAATATCTCTTATAGTTTGAAGTACTTCCAAAGTGTTTGTAGGCCTTAAAAAAATTGTACTCAGTATTTCTTCGTCCTCAAAAACCGCACCATTTGCTGGGCTTATTTTACTTGCAAGATCCTCTCCAATGCTAGAAAAATGTCTATTTGTTTCTTCTAGTATATCTGTTGGGCACTCTAGGGTTTGTCCACTTGTAGTATTTATTTTATTTATCGTAGGTTTTTGGTTTTTTCCCCTAGAACATAGTTCATTTAGGACTTTCCAGGTTTTTTTGGAGTCTCCTTCAGCATTTTTCAATTTTCTTTCCGCATATTGTTTTTTTAGGTAGTTTCTTAAATTATTCACCTCGTTTTTTAATTTTTTAAAGTTTTTTTCTGTATTCTCATTTTGATTTAGTTTCCATCTCGCATATGATTTATCTCTCTCTTTTATTTTCTTCTTAAATTCATAGTTTACCCAGTATTGTTCATTTATTACTTTTAAGTTGTATTCTGTGGTGGCTTCGCTTCTTGTTTGATTTATATTATTTGCAAGCTCTCTAAATGATTGAATATCTTGACCAGCAATTTGCCTCGATAAGCCTTCTCTCCAATGTTGTAAGTTTGTTTTTTTCCTAGTTATTTTTTCCCTTTTCCAGGGTATTTTGGGGATATTTACTTTGATATTTAATATCTGATGATCCGAAATCATATGGGCTCTCGCAGTTATTCCACAGTTTAAGTTGTTGTTTGTTATCACATGGTCTATGATGCTCGATTTTTTGTTTCCTATTCTAGTGGCTATATTTACATTATTTTGTAGGGAAAATGCATTCATTTCGATAATGTTTTTATAGTCTATGATGGTTGGTGAGTTTTGGGATATGTCTAAATTAATATCTCCAACTATAATGCAATTTTTTTTATTATTTTCTGTAATTTTATCAATTAGATTTAGGAAAGAAACACTCTGGCTCGAAGGTGGTCTATATATTGCATATATGGTACACTGTAAGGTATTTATATAGATCTTAATCATGTTTATATCATTTAGTTCAATATTTTCACAGCTTTCAAGAGTGTAGTTGAAATAATCTTTAA
Organism: Polydrusus pterygomalis; assembly: GCA_963969555.1. Classification (NCBI taxonomy): domain Eukaryota; kingdom Metazoa; phylum Arthropoda; class Insecta; order Coleoptera; family Curculionidae; genus Polydrusus; species Polydrusus pterygomalis. The sequence goes on from OZ018385.1 coordinate 53,416,679, forward strand.
TGAGTATGCATACCCCTCCTCCCCTCGTGTCTCTGCAGTGATGGAAAGCTGTGTACCCCGGCACATTAAAATGTTTTGTTTCACTTTTATATAACCATGTCTCAGTCAATATAACTATATGCACCTCATCAGTATTGCACCTTATATTGCACTTGGATTTATCATTTAATTCATTACTATAATGACTATTACTTGTAGTTTCAGCAATGTTTACAGTTATACAGTGAATAGAGAAAGCACAAAAAACTGGCAGAGTTTTAAAAAACATATATTTTTTCTATCTACTTTTTTTTAGTCTTATCTAAAAGAAATACAAAATGAAAAAGATAACTTAATCGCTCAAAACAATTCTATGGCAGAATTCAACCTGTCCAAAGAACCAGAACTAGTTGAGGGCAGAGAAAAACTGCAATCATTCTATGAAGAACTAGACAGGATGACAAAAGTTGTTGAAGAAAAAATGGAAGAATTTAGTAAGTTGTCAATCAATATAATAGAGCCATTTATTATGAACTTTCCTAATCAGTACACCAGAAAAAGACAATTAACAGAAAGGACAGTTTTGAGATACTGACCAACTAGTTTTTCTTGTACATAACTCAATAAGTCTCACACTTTTTTTTTCCAAAAATTATTTTTGTGATTCATTATTTTTTTTATATGTAATTAAAGGCTGAAAGATCTAGGTTGATAGCCTTTTAGACTTGTGTCTAATAAAGATGTATTAATAAAATAAGAAAAATCAGTTGGCATTTATAATACTTATTTTTTTTCTCCTTTATAATTTTTAGAACAAAAAGGGGGCGACATATCCCTGGAAACTGCCCTAGCCCTTCTCCAGACTGCCGCCAGCGAAATGGAAGAAGAATCAGACGAATGCGCTAAGAAGTTCCTAGATAGCGAAATCGAACTCGACAATTTCTTAGACGAATTCCAAACAAAGAGAAAATTGATGCACACAAGACTGGTCAAGGCCGACAAATTGTCAAAAATTCTTCAAAGGGGCGATCCGATGGGATTAGGGGGCCCAAATTACATGAACGCCCCACCTGTATCAATAAACTCGGGGTACTTTCCAGGAGGGCCGAGTATACAAACATCCCCTCCTGGAGGGGTGCCCTATCCAACAGGGCCCTTGAATATGCCCATGCCCCCTGGAATGAACTATTTCCAAAATCATTTTTGAACTTATGCAATGTTGACTGCATTTTGCCTTGCGAGTATCACCGAGTTTTTTTTCCTAAAGTCTGAACTGACCTTTTTTTTAAATAACAATAAAATAATAAAAAGTAGTGACTGCAGTTTGTTTAATACAAACAGCTCATAAAGGCATAAAGAATAAATTAATGATAGGTTTATGATTAAAAATATATTGTAAATAAACAATGTTAAGCCTGACTTAGGTTCCTAAAAGTGGATTTAAATAGGGTACCTGAACATTTGTCAGTGAGATTAATATGCTGATAGATAATACGTGACAAAGGACCACCAAAATCTGATAGGACAGGAGAAATCACCCTTTAAATAACAATTAAAGTGGGTCCTAACACCACATTGATCCTAAGGTCCAAGAATGTTAATTAAAGTTAAAATGATGTTTATATATTTTCATTATTGTTATAGGTTTTAATTGATATAAAATGTGCACATACATAGTTATATTTAGATATTATTTATATGTAGACGTTATATAGGAACGGTTTAAATATTACATCCGTGTTTTTTGTTTAATATCCTAAAAAAAGTACCTACAGATTACAGATGATTTTTGACTCTAAAAATTAGATGGTTTGTCGCACTTTTGATGTCTTTAATTATTAAAGTCTTTTAATGTTTCTTTAGATGTTTTCTTTCTTAATAATACAAATTTATTATATATACCGGGTGATTCTCAAAGACGTTCACCCCTATAACTTTTCTGTATTTATAGATATTAAAATGAAATTTTATGATTATGCATAAGAGATGAGTCTGCATTTATTGGCATAATTTTCAATTTGTTAGCACTTCCGGTTTGACCGGAAGTGACCTTGACTTTGATATTTTAAATGGGACATCTTGTATATTTTTACTTATTGGGATTCAGCATAACATTCTGAGTAAAATGACACCTCACTTGTCATTTTTCGACGTGTTATAACATTTTTATGTTAATTTTTTATTTTCAATCTAGAGTGCTACAAATTAATTAAATCTGTTAATTTATAGTCAAGTAGTATAAGAAAATTAAAATTATGTCATAATAATTAACTTTCTAAGTTTCACAAGCGTTTAAAAAATAAAATTTTGTTTCCTTGACGTTCACTCCATTTTTCCAAATGGAACGATGGTAGTTCACTAGCATGATACTATTACCAACGAACCTTAGTAATAGTATCATGGTTCACTAGGATATTTAAAACGAGCATTTTTTTCCAACAACTTAATACCATATACTCCTATGCTATTTTATAATTGAGACGAAAAAATTTGCCTTAAGTCCCAATCGCAAATTTAAAAGCGTTATGCATTATTGCATCTGCGTCTTTTCCAAAGAAATATAAAGGCGGCTTTGAAAAACAATGGAATGGTTTTGACAACCAATATGGTTTTAAATTAAAATTGTAATATTATTCGTATTACATTATTATTTATTACATTGTAAATCAGATAAAATGGTTAGTTTTACTAGAAATTAACAAATTGATATGCTCCTAATTTTTGGAGTGACCAGAAAAATTCTTCCGAAGCCGCAAGATTGTATATGTATTGTATGTTTTATAAAGTAATGACATTACAACTTTAAATTAAAGCCATATTGCTTTTCAAAACCATTCCATTGTTTTTCAAAGCCGCCTTTATATTTCTTTAGAAAAGAGAGGGCGGCAATAATGCATAACGCTTTTAAATAGTATATATTTTAGGTCCTTTATATAAATAATATGCCAAATGTTTTAAAACAATTAAGTTTTATTTAAATGTTCGCTGATGATACTTTATTATACAGTGTGTGTATAAAGTCTGGAAACGGCTTAATAACATCACAATTTACTGGCCGATTTAAACCAAATTTGGTACAGTTGTGTAAGAGGATCTAACGCACCGAATGACGATATTGGCGTTGTTGCCAGCTTTTTAGTTTGTCTGGAATTCGAACGAATTTTATATTTTTAAATATAACACCCAGTATATTTTTACATTTTTAAATTCCACATAAAATTATAATTATTTTTTGTTAAATGCATTATTAGTCTATACTTCATAGTTTCCGAGATATTGACTCTCGAAAAGTGACATTTTTGAACTTTGACAGCTTATAACTTTCTAACAGTACGTCTTAGAGCAAAACGGCTTATATGTCCCTATCTTCAATTTTCATTATCTTCCCAAAAAAATCAACTTCCGGTTAAACCGGATGTAACTCGAAAGCAGGAAATATAGTTGTTCCGGTTTAAATGGAAGTTGATTTTTTTTTGGGAAGATAATAAAAATTGAAGATAGGGACATGTAAGCCGTTTTGCTCTAAGACGTACTGTTAAAAAGTTATAAGCTGTCAAAGTTCAAAAATGTCACTTTTCGAGAGTCAATATCTCGGAAACTATGAAGTATAGACTAATAATGCATTTAATAAAAAATAATTATAATTTTATGTGGAATTTAAAAATATACTGGGTGTTATATTTAAAAATATAAAATTCGTTCGAATTCCAGACAAACTAAAAAGCTGGCAACAACGCCAATATCGTCATTCGGTGCGTTAGATCCTCTTACACAACTGTACCAAATTTGGTTTAAATCGGACAGTAAATTGTGATGTTATTAAGCCGTTTCCAGACTTTATACACACACTGTATAATATAATGAAAGGGTAAAAATATTCTTCATCGTCATTGTATAATAGAAATTTTAAATTTTGAAGTAAAAAATATCAAACTGGTTAAAGATAAATAAATTAAATGTTTCTAAAACAAAATTTATGGTTATTGGAAATAACGTGAATAATACAGATATAAATATTTTTGTTGATGGTGAAAAATTTGAAATTATACACTCTCTGACATATTTGGGAGTAATTTTAGATTCTAAGTTAAAATTTGAATTACATTTTGAAAATCTTGTAGGTATCTAAAATTGGAAAAAAAATTAATTATTTAAAAATAATTAGTCAAAATTTAAGTTTCTTTTCACGAAAAACAATTTATAACACTATAATTTTACCTCATTTTTTATATTATTCAACTATTTTATACACCAGCAAATGATGGAGTCTTTATAAGTTCTTACTGCCTTCTCATTTAAAAGATTCTTTCTATTTGACGTTCATAATAAGTTCATTATGAACTTGAAATGAAGTTCATAATGAAGCTATTTCGACACGCGTTTTTTCTTTATTTGATGTTGGTAACATTGAAATTGAAAAATTGACGTAAAATCACGTCTTTTGAAATTCAAAAATAATTAGGAAAATCGACCGAATTTCCGAACGCTCTGTATATGTACCGAATGTACAAGGATCTCACAACGTATTCCGTCCAATTTCAAATCTCATATCGCTAAAATAACTTTAGAATCTCGTGGTGAAAATGGGTCAATAAATCAAAAAATGACAGTTCGCAAAATAATTTTTGTTGTCCAGAGGTTACTATGATAAAAAATAGTATTACCAACATAAAATTTAGACATAAAAATTTAAAGGATTTATTTTCCTTTTAAATATGTATTTTTTATTGAAAAAACTACAAATAGAAAAAATAGTATAAAGCACGTGGTTCATAAGGCAATTAAAAAACTCGCCACTTCGTGGCTCGTTTTTTAAAATAGACGCGTGCGCTAAAAGCGCTTCTTATGAAACGTGTACTTTAATATACTATTATAACTCAAAACTTTGAAAATCATAACTATTCAACCAGGTATAATAAAGATTTTTGTCTAGGTAGGGTATCAAAACATTTGACATATAAATCGGTTTTTCATAAAGAATTAAGTGAATATAACAACTTGAATAATTCAATTAAATCTCAGAGCTCTTTGAAAAATTTTAAAAAATTATTTATTTAAAAAACAAAATAGTGAATGATAAATTTTTTTTTAATACTTCAAAGATGATATTGTTAAATTAGTTTAAAAAGCGCATCAAATATTAACCATAAAAAAACAAAATCCATCAAAAATAAATAATTTTTATTAAAACAATATATACAAAACAAAAATATACAATGTCCTCTTGATCTTCTATTAAAACTGCAGCACCTACTTCTCTACTTTAGGTCTATTTTGCGGATATCGAGGTAACATATTCATCAAGTGCCGATATATTAAGTAGTTGTACACTAAAAACGTTTTTCCACAATTAAACTTGGTCGGTATTTGGTTCCAATATGTCCCCGTCTTGCTCTTGTCCAACGCGCTTCTTTATTATTGGAGATGGTTTATCATAGTCTGGCAATAGCAGTCCGATTATTACTGATAAAAACAAAAATAGTAATTATCTGTTTGGAGTAGGGGGTTCAAAATTCACAAATTCCATAATTAAATATTTCACCAATTTTTCTATGCAATCTCCGTCATTTTGTGAATTTTGGTGCGGTATAGTCCAACAGATAATCAGAAAACAAAAAGTCAGCAATGAAGTTTATTTGGAGTAAATGGGGAAACCATAGATAAACATTTTTACTGATTAATGGAAGTAAAAAGATTATTGTTTTGCAGTGCAAAACCACCTTACCATTAACCACCATTTGGTATTAGAAGTTTAAAAGAACATTTAAATTACTGGGTCAATATTAGAGGCAAAATATTTCCAAAAGGGGACAACACAGATGTTATAGCCGTCATTAGTTTACATTGTTCTGGCGTCAGTTGTTGCTTTTTTCACAAACACATTAAGGGGACTCTAGTTTCCCCACACAGAAATCCCACTGGGTGAGACAACAGGGATAAATATCCCCACTATAAATATAGATTAGGGTTTAAAGTATAATTTGAAAAAAATACTGCTTTAGTTGTGTACAGTGTAACTTATATTGAAATTGAAATGTACTGTTCTTTACTATAATACAGACTGTCCGCGGATAGGGTTTACAATAAGTAGCACAAATGGATGAAAAATTTCATTTTTCGGGAAAAAGTCATTCTTAATAAAAAGTTTTGCTTGTAAAAAAAAATGCAATTCACGAAGAGAAAATTTTGATTTTTTATACAGGGTTCGCAAAAACATGATTTTTCTCCAAGAGTAAACTACCTTTATTTTTCATTTTTGACCAAAATGCCAATTAGAAAACTTATTTAGAATAACGTTTGTAGTTTAAATCCGAGATTTAAAATAAATCTTCGATTTTTTTTTTTTTATTTTTAGAGGTAAAAGAATTTTTTCTGGATAGCAGCATTATCGGTCGAAATACATACATTATCAATGACAGAGGGGTATCAAAAAGTCTCAAAAACTGATTTTTGGTGTTACCAGAAATATGTACATATTTTTAATTTCACAAATGAAATGACCCCGAAAATAACACAAAAAAATCTTAAAATAAATTTGCCCCATACGTAAAGCAAAGTATACAGTGTGTGTATAAAGTCTGGAAACGGCTTAATAACATCACAATTTACTGGCCGATTTAAACCAAATTTGGTACAGTTGTGTAAGAGGATCTAACGCACCGAATGACGATATTGGCGTTGTTGCCAGCTTTTTAGTTTGTCTGGAATTCGAACGAATTTTATATTTTTAAATATAACACCCAGTATATTTTTACATTTTTAAATACCACATAAAATTATAATTATTTTTTATTAAATGCATTATTAGTCTACACTTCATAGTTTCCGAGATATTGACTCTCGAAAAGTGACATTTTTGAACTTTGACAGCTTATAACTTTCTAACAGTACGTCTTAGAGCAAAACGGCTTACATGTCCCTATCTTCAATTTTTATTATCTTCCCAAAAAAATCAACTTCCCGTTAAACCGGATGTAACTCGAAAGCAGGAAATATAGTTGTTCCGGTTTAACTGGAAGTTGATTTTTTTGGGAAGATAATAAAAATTGAAGATAGGGACATGTAAGCCGTTTTGCTCTAAGACGTACTGTTAGAAAGTTATAAGCTGTCAAAGTTCAAAAATGTCACTTTTCGAGAGTCAATATCTCGGAAACTATGAAGTGTAGACTAATAATGCATTTAATAAAAAATAATTATAATTTTATATTAAATGTAAAAATATACTGGGTGTTATATTTAAAAATATAAAATTCGTTCGAATTCCAGACAAACTAAAAAGCTGGCAATAACGCCAATATCGTCATTCGGTGCGTTAGATCCTCTTACACAACTGTACCAAATTTGGTTTAAATCGGCCAGTAAATTGTGATGTTATTAAGCCGTTTCCAGACTTTATACACACACTGTATAATAAAAAGGTAAAAAAATTGCTTGTTTTTACAAAAGATGGTAGGAATCCATTTAAAATTTTAAAATAAGATACACACCACCCATTATGAAAATAGAGTCTAATAAAATTTCATATTCATATTTTTATTAAGCAGCAAAATTTCCTAAAAAATTAAAAAAAACTAAAAAAATTAAAGATTTATTTTAAATCTCGGATTTAAATTACAAACGTTATTCTAAATAAGTTTTCTAATTGGCATTTTGGTCAAAAATGAAAAATAAAGGTGGTTTACTCGTGGAGAAAAATGTTGTTGAAGTTTTTGCGAACCCTGTATAAAAAATCAAAATTTTCTCTTCGTGATTTGCATTTTTTTTACAAGCAACATTTTTTTTTATCAACAATGACTTTTTCCCGAAAAATTAAATTTTTCATCCATATTTGTGCTATTGTAAACCCTATCCGCGGACAGTCTGTATATACATATCAGTGGATGCTTAATAAACATTTATTTATTTGTTTTCATCAATTGTAAAACAATAATTATTTCCAACAGAAATGCCAGATAATTTAAATTTTTTTTTAAATTTTATCACATACCTTCAGGACAAAGGCTAGAGAGAAAGGGACAGTGGAAAAACGATCCAAAAAAATAAAATTGTTCTAAAAATGTGCATTAAAATTTCCTAGAGGGACTCACAGAGTCAATCTATATCGCTAACAGGTTCCTTCCGTACATTTGCTCCAAATAAATGTTTTGCAATCTCGTTACTCCCCGAATCACTTAACAACATACAAAACCCAAGGAAGAAAATGATACTCCAAAGCATAATCTCATTTTTAGCGTCCTCCTTGTAGTCTGATCTCATTTTAGCATGGAACGCGTGTCTTTCTTTCATTTCTTGACTGCGCTTGAAAGCTTCTCCGTAGTGCCTTTTCGACCACTCGTCGAAATCGTAAATAGGGATCTGTCCATTGCTGGGAGGGGGGCGGTGTCTGGTTTCCCGGGATCTGTAGAATTTGTGGAGAGGGTCGTCAGGTGTATGGTGGCGAGCGGTTTGGGGAGAATCACTCATAAAACCTTCAAAGGAAACAGTTTAATAAATATTATTTAGGAAAAGAACAAATAGAAAGCATGATTTGAATTATTAAAATTTAAAGATCTAATTATTTCAATCACAACAAATAAAAGGACAAACTGAAACAAACCTACCTTTATCATACATCCTCCTAGTTTTTACATTGCCCAGCACCTCATAAGCTTCAGTAATATCCCTAAACTTTTTTGAATGTTGTTCCCGCTGATTCGTGTTACCCTGGTTCTTGTCAGGATGGTAGACTTTTGATAGCTCATAATAAGCCCCCTTTACGTCTGCCTGCGTCGCGTTTTTTCCTATTCCCAACGAGTCGTAGTGATTTTTTCTAGCTTTTAATTGTGATGAAGTGGACAGCCTTCGAATGAGAGACAGCAGGAATATTGAGTTTTTGTAGTTCATCTTGTAACGGTGCTTAGCTTAGTGACAGTCTTGTAAACAAATCAAATAGTTGTATAGGAACAGTGTATTAATTTTGCGGAGTGTAAAAATTTTGTTGTTGTAAAAATCAAAAAGAATTTATCTAACATTTTGCATTATGCAAGACTGTCACTATACCTAAAACTAAAGAAAAACAAACAGCAAAAATTCTCTACTGTAACGTCAAAACCAGCTGATGATTACCGGTATCACGGAGAAAATTGGAGCGCAACATATTTTCTTGCATTATAGCACAGAGGAATGATAGGCTGCATCTTCACCACCACCACCACACAAAATAATCGGTTTCACTGATGACCACATCTTGGGATTCATGGTTGATTACAAATATTTTAGCGTTAAAATTTATTTATTTAAATGTCTTGTCTACTTTATACTAGGTATTTAAAAATGTCAAATCACCTGACCAATGAAGAACATCCTTTCAAAATTCCATCTTTCTTCAGTCGAGTTTTTTTTTACCATCTTGAAAATCTTGTGGTATAAATATCTCTTCAAAAAAACCAGCACTTGCACGATCCTCTGCCCAACGTTGCGCCACTGCTAGAAATGACGCCTTCCGAAAAACCATGCAATGTAAATAAGGTAGTTTTTCATATTTTACCCTTGAAAAACCATGTTTTGCAAGCACATATCTCCAGGATTTTATTATTTTAATATTAGATCCAATGTGATTCGAGTCAGGAGTTATAATTACAAGAATTCCTTCCGTTTTTAGTACCTTATATGCATTTACACAGCATCTTAGTCTTAATTCTGGCGTTGGAAAGTATTCTAAAAGCAAACTAAATACTACAACATCAAAATGACCCTCAGGAATGTCCGTAACCGAGTCACCTTTCAAAACCAAGCTGTCAGATATATTTATATTAAGAAAATCGCACCTATGAACTTCGGTAGTTGCTGGGGCAATGTCTATAGCGAGAACATCAAAATCTTCAAGATGCTTAAAAGGATTGTAACAACTCCCCACGTCTAAAAGTTTATGCTTTATGCTGGAGAGGCTTTCTAAGGGTAAATTTGAAATAAGACCTTCGTCATATTTAAGACATTCCTTAGCAATTCTTACTTCTTTGTTTCTATACTTGTCAATTTCTCGAAAGTACTCTTTACAAGCATCATGTATCCACATAATTCTTGAAATAACTTTACTATTTGTCTTAGTATTTTCGTCCCAATGATTTATAGCTAATTCCTTCATGGCTTTGGCGTATTTTTCCAAAGTTTCCTCATCTTTGCAATGTTTGTCCCAGGCTTCTTCACTGCCCAAAGCTATTGCCTCTTCACGTAATTTCTTGTGGATTGATTTAATAAAATCGGATAGGGTCGTCTGTTCGGTGGTTGCCATTTATATTCATAGAAATCACAGAATACTTTTATTAAAACATCAATCGATTGTATAAAAATAAACAAAAATAAATTATGTTTTTGTTTACAATGTTTACATTCGGATTCTGAAGGTTGTGCAGGAAGTTTGGTAGAGTTTTATGCGTTTCTTTCTACTTCTACCCTTTTTTGTCTTATAGGATTAAAGAAGGAGAGAAATAAGCCCCAGTTTCCAATTTGCAATTTGATTGCTCGTTTTTCAAATCTACTGTGCTAGCGAGCGGAAATTAGTTTTGATTATCTTCTGCAGGGTATCCACTAGTATCGAGTCTGACCCTGTATTAGATTGGCAAATCGAACAAACCCTATACATTTTCTTTGAGTTGTTTGTTTCATAAATCCGACAAACCCTTTATTTCTCTGTGATTTGTTTTGTTTACTTTATGGTTTTGGAGGTTATAGTATGACGAATATGACGTTTGTGTGACGTTTGACGTTGGCTTGACATGTTGACTTCGATTGGGATTTTATTTATTTATATTATTACTTTTTTTAAATAAAATAGGTAGATGACAATATTTAAAAAAAAATAAAGTTATTTTATGGTTCTTTATGTCTTTCAGGGTCAGGCAGTAGGTACTAGTACTAGTATCGAATAAGGTATCAAGTAGGGTTCTTTACTCTTCCATAACCTTATTTACATTGTAAATATTAGAGTGCAACCACGTTTTTGTTAATTTCAACGATTTTTGTGTTATTATTCAACAAAAAACGTGTGTTTTTTAAGGTAGGAAAACTATTTTAGAAAAAGGTAGTACCTACTAAGGTAGTGTTCTTTGAATAGACTTTAGGTACCCATAAAACATCTTAAAACTAAGTAACAGGAAAAAAGATTTTTTTAAAATATAATTATTGGAATTCGATTTTTAGATGGCTACATTTGGGAAAACGAAAAATTTTTTACTGGGATTAAGTGCAGTTTCTGGAGTAGCAACAGTTTACTATATGAACCACAAAACACATGCCTTTGCTTCATGGACCTCGAATTACGAGCCGTCATCTTTGGCTAAATGGGACGATAACTGGGATCAGTAAGAATATATATTTTTAAATCATCAATATAATAAGTATTTTAATATTTGGCACTATCAATTACCATCAATTATTGTAATTTATTATTACTTGTACCTGTGTTAGTACTCTGTACAACACCAATAAAGAATTTTAATCGAATAATATACTGTGACTGAGAATTGGCACCTCAGAATCTTATCAGATAACAATGGTGTCATCAGCAATAAACTTAAAGTGGCCCTCAGTGTTTACAAAAGCAAGATCATTAATATAAAGACCCAATACTGAGTTTACTTAGTCTATTTTAGTAGAATTTGATGATTTACGGTCTAAAATCTCATGACTTTTGGTTTGATAAAGATAAAAATGGCCTGTCTGTAGACTTTCCATATCTTACTTAAATAAATATCTAGGTACTAATATTCTTTTATAGTCGTTCCCCACAATATATGAGGAATAAATACACACCACTAAAGGAAAAAGATGAAAATAACAATGAAAACTTGGAAAAATTTAAATCCAAGGCCTGCAGGCACCTCATTTTAATAAGACATGGACAGTATAATCTCGATGGGGAAAATGACGAACAAAGAATTCTCACCAAATTAGGTAAGCTATTATTGTCAGTTTCTTCAGAAAAAAAGAGTCAATAACCTGCCTTACTAGACCGAGGACTGTGTATACTTTACAAATCTTGGTGCATTTGAATTTATGCAAAGGGAATACAGTCGGAAGATAAGAATGTGCAAAGCAAAATTTTATTTACTTTATCTATTTTTTTTATTTATCTATTTCTTTATTTCATTATTTCTGGTATTACAAAATTACAAAATATCTAAAGATTCAATTATCAATTTAATTTTTTTCTTTTTATAGGACGATTGCAGGCAGAATACACGGGGAAGAGATTAGCAGAACTGCAATTGCCCTATTCAAATATGGTTAGATCAACAATGGCGAGAGCTCAAGAGACTGGGAGTATTATTAGTAAATTTTTACCTAATGTAAGTAAGAAAATATGAAGTACTTAGTGGTAAAAAACCAGTAGGTTCCCATTACTTTCTATTATGTACTTTTTCTTTCCCTATAGGTTCCAGTATCCCATTGTGACCTCCTTCGAGAGGGAGCGCCAATTCCCCCCGAGCCTCCCATAGGCCATTATAGACCGGAAGCCCATGTAAGTGGTGCTTTAAAATCTGTTATTTTTTTTTTTTTTTTAATTTAAAAAGTAATTTCATTTTTCCAAGAAGTTTTACGAAGACGGGGCCAGGATAGAAGCGTCTTTCAGAAAGTATTTCCATAGAGCCGATCCGAAGCAAGAGGAAGACTCCTATACCGTCATCGTATGTCACGCCAATGTCATTAGGTATTTAGTTTGTAGGTAAGTGGTTTAAATCTTTGGTTAATTTTTTGACGTTTTAGTCCTTTGATGCATAAGAGTCTTTATTTATTTATTTATTTATAGTATCAACAACTTAACAAGTTAATTATAGATCCATAAACCCTATTTTTAAAAGCTTATACCCAAGCTATAATAATTCAATTAGTATTGCAATTACAGTGAGCAAGCTCATTCCTTTATGTTAATTTGAATTATTCACAGTTTAAATTATATACAGTGTGTGTATAAAGTCTGGAAACGGCTTAATAACATCACAATTTACTGGCCGATTTAAACCAAATTTGGTACAGTTGTGTAAGAGGATCTAACGCACCGAATGACGATATTGGCGTTGTTGCCAGCTTTTTAGTTTGTCTGGAATTGGAACGAATTTTATATTTTTAAATATAACACCCAGTATATTTTTACATTTTTAAATTCCACATAAAATTATAATTATTTTTTATTAAATGCATTATTAGTCTATACTTCATAGTTTCCGAGATATTGACTCTCGAAAAGTGACATTTTTGAACTTTGACAGCTTATAACTTTCTAACAGTACGTCTTAGAGCAAAACGGCTTACATGTCCCTATCTTCAATTTTTATTATCTTCCCAAAAAAATCAACTTCCCGTTAAACCGGATGTAACTCGAAAGCAGGAAATATAGTTGTTCCGGTTTAACTGGAAGTTGATTTTTTTGGGAAGATAATAAAAATTGAAGATAGGGACATGTAAGCCGTTTTGCTCTAAGACGTACTGTTAGAAAGTTATAAGCTGTCAAAGTTCAAAAATGTCACTTTTCGAGAGTCAATATCTCGGAAACTATGAAGTATAGACTAATAATGCATTTAATAAAAAATAATTATAATTTTATGTGGAATTTAAAAATGTAAAAATATACTGGGTGTTATATTTAAAAATATAAAATTCGTTCGAATTCCAGACAAACTAAAAAGCTGGCAACAACGCCAATATCGTCATTTGGTGCGTTAGATCCTCTTACACAACTGTACCAAATTTGGTTTAAATCGGCCAGTAAATTGTGATGTTATTAAGCCGTTTCCAGACTTTAAACACACACTGTATGTCAATGTCTCCACAATATTTATTAAAATAAGAGCACAGTCTTATAAGGGGGTGAGTTTTTGTACAGATTTGTCCTTGGTGCAGGAATATAAAATACATGTGCGGATCTAGTATTGACTAAGCCTATTCTAAATGGAAGCTGACGTAAGAACTCTTTATTATCTATTTTGTCTCTAACTATTTTATCTAGGAAAATAATTTCTGCTTCTATAGGCAATAGTCTTAAAGAAGGGAAATTAAACAAATTACACAAAAGCCTTTGATCTGTACCTCTTGGCGGATAAACTGAAAATAACTTGTAGTGCAAAAATTATATTATATGGCGTAAACATTTTTAAGTTCTTATAATAAATCCTATAATTTTTAAAACGGTGGCAGTAATATTATCAATATGCCCAACAAAACTCAACTTAGAATCAAAATAGACACCAATAGACCGAAGGGGTATTTATTTACAAGTTCAGAACATTTATAAATAAAAATTTGTATTCTAATTCACTCTATTATTTTATTTATTTATTTATTCTATTATTTAAAAAAAAAATTAAACAACACTTCACGAGAATAAGACATTACATGATCATAACACCAGACGTTGTCGTTGTATAAATTATCAAACTATACCAGTAAAAAGTAATTTCGGAAAAAAATCGCTTTTATATGACGAAATAATAAAATTAACAATCTTACAAAAAATATCAGAAAAATTAAAAAATTTGCAACTTTTAAACAACAATTAATATTTACTAAATTAAATTATTTATACTATTTTTTTTTAATTGATTTTATTAGTGAATTAAATTGGATTAACTTCCATTTTTTTATTGTTATTTTTTTAAAATAGTTATTATTTTCTATTATAATATTGTCATTTTCAATACAGTGTCCGCAAGAAAGTCCGCATCAAATGGGATTTTTTTTTATTATTAGGTATAGGTAAAAATTGAAAAAGCAGTTAGTTTTTGCTTACCTAAAAACCAAAAATGACGTATACTGAAACAGCTGCACGACTTGCGTTACCTGTTAAATTTGACATTTTTAATAAAATAGGTTCAAAAATGCCCTTATTTATCAAAATATCGAAAAACTTTATTTGAGAAAGTTGTTTATTTAGGCATTTTCAGCCTCTGGACGATATTTTGACAGTCTAATAGAATTTTTAATTTTTGCCAGATTCTTGAAAATTTTGATCAACCCTCGTAGATTAACTTTTATACATCGATGTAAAACCATTTGTCTTTACTTTATTTGTAATCTTAATGCAATTTTGTGTAAAATTTTTGTTTCCAATTATTTATTTTGCTTTAAAAACTGAAATTGTTATTGATCAGTATGTAATGTTTGATGCAAAGTTTATCCAATTACATCAGTTTTGTCAAAACCGACGTTTCTCATTTTTCTTAAGTTAGTAAACAGATGTACAAAAAGAAAATATTAGGAAGCTTTCGTTGAAATTTTACTTAATTAATATTGGATTAAAAAGAACAAATACTAATCGCTCGAAACATTTTATTCAACAAAAATACAGTTTCATATAATTAATTTAATTTAATAATAATAATTAAGTAAAATTTCAACGAAAGCTTCCTAATATTTTCTTTTTGTACATCTGTTTACTAACTAAATGAGAAAAGTCGGTTTTTACAAAACTGATGTAATTAGATAAACTTTGCATCAAACATTGCATACTGATCAATAACAATTTCAGTTTTTGAAGCAAAATAAATAATTGGAAACAAAAATTTTACATAAAATTGCATTAAGATTACAAATGAAGTAAAGTCAAATGGTTTTACATCGATGTATAAAAGTTATTCTACGAGGGTTGATCAAAATTTTCAAGAATCTGGCAAAAAATAAAAATTGTATTAGACTGTCAAAATTTCGTACAAAGGCTAAAAATGTATAAATAAACAACTTTCTCAAATAAAGTTTTTCGATATTTTGATAAATAAGGGCATTTTTGAACCTATTTTATTAAAAATGTCAAATTTGACAAGTAACGCAAGTCGTGCAGCTGCTTCAGTATACGTCATTTTTGGTTTTTAGGTAAGTAAAAACTAACTGCTTTTTCAATTTTTACCTATACCTAATAATAAAAAAAAATCTCATTTGATGCGGACTTTCTTGCGGACACTGTATACATATTATGAACTGTAAAAGTTAGTTTGGAATAAAGGCGTTTTGAAAGTTAATTTGGCAAGGTCTACAGGGCCAGCTTCACGAAAAGTTCAATAAATATATTCAAGAACATTTTTTTATTATTCCAGAGCTCTACAATTTCCCGCTGAAGCATGGCTGAGGATATCGCTAAACCACGCTAGCATTACATGGATATCGATAACCCCCAGCGGCAGATGCATCTTACGAACCTTAGGGGACACGGGGCACATGCCCCCTACCGTTATTACATCAACCTAGTAAGGATCTATCTAGGGGAACGCTGAACAAGAACAAAAGTGATAGGCTACGAAACATAATATTATGTCACTCGTCAATAAGACTTGCATAATAATTATTATACATATTATATCATATTTTTTTGTTTAAATAATAATGGAGTCTTTGTATAGGAGACCTATCACTAATTATAAGTTAAGGAGCTATTTTTAAGGCAACAAAGATGTTTTAAGTATAGTTAGTTTTAGATCAATCTTTTTAAACATTACGTAGCGCATATTCAGTACACTAAGGAAAAAAACGTTGCCACGTCTTAATTGCGGACTTTACGCCAGTACAGAATATTCCGAATAATATATTCTACAGCTCGGACTGTAAAGTTAAAATTTTAATTGGCTGCCGACCAACGGCATTTCTTCAAACCGGCATTAGGCGACATAGCACTGGTGAATTCCCAATAGTTACAAATTAAGACGATTTAAGCACAAATAAAACCCAAAAGGGCTTAGTCTTTGGCAACATCGTATTATTCTAGAGTAAAAATTGGTGTATACAGGGTGTTATTTAATAAGTGTCCGATATTGTACAGGACGATTCCCCAGTTATTTATAAGGTAAAAACTTCATACAGGGTTCCCCATTTAAAACGAAACAGGCTAAATATCTGGTTCCACGTTAATTAAAAAAAAAAAAAAAACGCTCGGACCCGTCGATTTTTATTTCGAGGGGAACATCTTTTGCGTATTTTGTCAATCTTGTTACTTCAAGCCCCTAGGAGGGAGGGGGGGTAAGATCTAAATCTTAAATGGATACCCCTATTTTATATAATTTTTTTGGATTCTGCATAAAATTCTGAACATTTTTTAATAAAAACATTATTAGTCTATACTAAACAGTTTCCGAGATATTGACTCTTGAAAAATGAGATTTTTGAACTTTGACGTCTAGCTTTCTAACTGTACGTCTTAGAGTAAAACGGCTTACATATCCCTATCTTCGATTTTTATTATCTTTCCAATAGTGTCAACTTCCGGTTAAACCGGAAGTACTATATTTCTTACAACTGGTTTAACCGGAAGTTGACACTATTGGAAAGATAATAAAAATCGAAGATAGGGACATGTAAGCCGTTTTACTCTAAAGACGTACAGTAAGAAAGCTAGACGCTGTCAAAGTTCAAAAATGTAATTTTTCAAGTCAATATCTCGGAAACTGTTTTGTATAGACTAATAATGCTTTTATTAAAAAATGTTCAGAATTTTATGCAGAATCCAAAAAAATTATATAAAATAGGGGTATCCATTTAAGATTTAGATCTAATTTTTGAAATAATGTTGATATTTGGAAGAAAATTAGTAATTGTGGATTTTTTACTATGAGAAATTCAAATTTGATCTTAGTTTGGCCCTTAATTGTATAGGGCGCCACCCACAGGCCTATTTCTCTTTTTGGGAGTCACAAATTTCTTGTACGTGTATGTATCACATTTTTTAAATGTAAAATCAATTTTTGTATCTTTTTTTCGAAAAAGCTATGCTTGTTAAAAATTGTTACAAGAAGACGTTTTCCAGATATTTTGATTTAAATTAATCGATGCTTTTTTGCATTTTTTTCGATGCATTTTCAACATTTATTGTGATTTTAATTTAGTTTTAACATATCTAGGGTTCCGTTGTTTAAAACTAGCTATGATGATTAAAAAAAAAAGGTTTTCAAAATTATTTCACTTTTAAAAAAAAAAGCATGGATTAAGTAATTTAAATCAAAATATCTGGAAAACGTCTTCTTGTAGCAATTTTTAACAAGCATAGCTTCTTCAAATAAAAATGATAGAAAAATTGATTTTTCATTTAAAAAATGTGATACATACACGCACAAGATATTTGTGACTCCCAAAAAGAGAAATAGGCCTGTGGATGGCGCCCTATACAATTAAGGGCCAAACAAAGATCAAATTTGAATTTCTCATAGTAAAAAATCCACAAATACTAATTTTCTTCCAAATATCGACATTATTTCAAAAATTATTTACGAATAACAAAAATAAAATGAAATTTTTAACACCCTGTATCTTAAAAATGAAGGCCTTGCGAACCCATGCTTATATGAAATTTTCACCTTATAAATAACTGGGGAATCGTCCTGTACATATCGGCACTTATTAAATAACACCCTGTATAATTTTACGTGGTTTCACTGTGGATGTGGAACTCGCGATGAACCTGGTGGACCTATGCATTTGCGGTCTTGTCGGCATGTTATGATAAAGAGAATGAGATGTCTATCTTGCTGTAGTCGTTGGTCTGCGCAGCCAATCTAAACCGCGAGCGTATGCATGTGCGGGGCCTTACACACTTTTAAACAAACATATATTTCGACTTTATTTGTGGTGCTTTCTTTGTGTGATATTTTTAAATAAAACACTTTGTATACGAATAAAAGGTATTTTATTTATACATTAGGTACATTTATGTTTATTTCAAGGTAGCAAGTATAATAGACCAGGGTCGATAATTTTTGAAACCAAGAAAAATAATAGTAGCATGAAACCCATTGGAAAAGGGAGAGAATATAACAAAAATGAAAGGAAAAATAATTTACGGGCGATCCGAGGTCGGGAAGTGGAAGGGGGTGAGTTTTTAAGGGTGGAAAACGATTTATCTCGATTTCCGGCAAAACTACAAGTCCTATTGAAAAACGATAAATGGCATATTTGTAGGTAATAAAAAGATCTACAACTTTTGTATTTACACTTTTCACATAACCTCAAAATGTATGTGAAAAATTCAAATAACCAAGTTTTTGGTTTTTTATTTTTATCTTTTACAAAAAAATTTTTTTTTTCACGAAATTTGGTGAAAACTTACGTTTTTATGTCCCAAACATTCTTTGATTTAAAATATTTATTTTTTCACCTTATTTTTACTTAATATCGAAAAAGCACCCTAATTTTCAATCGAAAATTCTCACGTCAAAATATCTGCTTTTTTAAAAAAGTCGGTGGGCTTTTCGATAATGTAAAAAAATATACATTACTATGGTAAAAGTTCTCAAAAAATGCAAAGAAACGAAAAAAACTCTAATCCGAAATTTTTTTTTTTAATCATTTACAATTTTGAGCTACTAATTAAAAAACGTAAGATTCCACGTTACATTGATAAACAAAAAAATTACAAATCCATAAAACATCAACATCGCAAAAAACATGCGAAAATAGTTGTTCTAAATATAAATAAAATTAAATATTTTTTATTATTATTCTTTGCATTTTTTGAGAACATTTACCATAATAATGTATATTTTTTATACCATCAGAAAGTAGAGATTTCACCGAATTTTTTAAAAAAGCAGATATTTTGACGTGAGAATTTTCGATTGAAAATTAGGGTGCTTTTAAGTCAAAATAAGGTGAAAAAATAAAAATATTTTAAATCAAAAAAATTACAGTGTGTTTGGGACATAAAAAAGGTAAGTTTTCACCAAATTTCGTGAAAAAAAAATTTTGTTTGTAAAAGATAAAAATAAAAAACCAAAAACTTGGTTATTTGAATTTTTCACATAAATTTTGAGGTTATGTGAAAAAAGTGTAAATACAAAAGTTGTAGATCTTTTTATTACCTACAACTTTGCTATTTTACGTTTTTCAATAGGACTTGTAGTTTTGCCGAAAATCGAGATAAATCGTTTCCTAGCCTTAAAAACTCACCCCTTTCCACTTCCCTACCTCGGATCGCCCGTAAATTATTTTTCGTTTCATTTTTGTTATAGGTACTCTCTTCCTTTTGAAATGGGTTTCATCCTACTATTTTTTTTCACTTTTTACCACTTTCAAAGGCTTCAGCCCTGGTCTGTAAGGTTCAGAACGGCATAAAGCTTGTAAACGATTTACGAAGTGAAAAAGGCCACTTCGCTTTTTTGATCAAGAATATACATACCTACCACCTTTTCCCCTAGGATCTGTTTTTCTCTTAAACAAATAAAAATCTTATAATTATGATCTAAAACCATAACCAACAAAAATTCAGTCTTTTTTAAAGACCATGCACCGGCCTGTTCAGATGCCGACTTTCGTGATTGTACCAATGATCTTTCCTTCTGAACTGCATGTGACATATTTTACACACAAAATTATATTCATCGCTGTGTGTTAATAGATGTTTGTCGTAGATGGACTTATACCCTTTGGGGCCCAGAAACAGGAAACAAATAGGGCATTCTCTCTTGTCTTTCTGATCAAAGTGTGGTTTCAGCTTTTCTTTCGAGAGGTAAATCTTTTCGAACCTGTGGTACTTGCGTTTGTGACGTAACACGTCTATGGGATCATTAAAAACTTCATTGCAATGTCTGGAAAAAAAATAATCAATGTAGAACTTTATTTAGGTCTGTGTTTGGTCCACTATTTAGGTACTACCTAAATAATATTTCCATCAAAATTATTAAAATTCTAAAGTAGGTATAATGTATATATAAGTAATTCCAATATTAGGTACATCATTTAATCACAATTTCTTTTAAAACCGGGTTATTTCCAGATAAATTAAAAATAGCAAAAGTATCACCAGTTTTAAAAATGCAGAAAAATATTTTAGTAGTAACTATCGCCCAATTTCTGTTTTACCCACATTTTCAAAGATTTTTAAAAAATTTTAAATAATAGAATAGTACCTACCTAAAGTTTTTGAAAGAAAAAAAATTACTCTCTCCATTTCAATATGGTTTTCGTAAATTTAGAGATACAGAAGTTGCACCTGCAGATATTATCAAAGATATTCAACAAATTTAGCAACCAAAAATGCTGCCTACTGTCCCTAAATTTATGTAAAGCATTTGATACAGTCAATAACAACATTTTACTTAAATTCATTCATTCATTATTTATTCATTCAAACAAATAAGGTTTACAATTGCACTTGTGAAATGTTAATTAAAATTTTAATTGCACAAAATATGGTTATACCTAACACCTAGATGCCTATACAATATTAGAATTCGGGGAAATATTTATTTATTGTTAAAAGATTACTTAAGTAATAGAAAGCAGTTTGTTCAAATGGAAAATGTGTAAAGTTCACAAAAAACATAACTTGTGGTGTTCCGCAAGGATCAACCTTAGGACCTACATTAATCCTACACAGCAAAATTAAATTTAAAAGGTAAAATAAAATTGTTTGCCGATACTACTATAATTTGCATGAAGACTATGCTCAAATTCATAATAACATTAACCACGACCTAAATATAATATGTAAATGGCTTGAAATTAATAAATTATCATTAAATTTTAATAAAAATCATCTTTTATGTTTATGAGTAAATCAAAATAAAAAAATAATAATAATTCTTCACTATCCTTCAATAATCATTTAATTAAAATATACTTATTATTATTATTATTATTTATTTATTTACGCAATCGCATTTACAAGATATCAAATCAATTTACAAAAAATTTCTTAATCTCAAATTGCCCTCTTGGCAGAAGTTTTAAACCTAAATCTATATCTTTAGTTACATTAAAGAAATCGAGTTGACTACAATATTTGTTGACATTTCGGCTAATTCTGTTGACTGGATTAAACATAAAATAATAAGTACGACACTGAGGGACATGGACAAATACTAATACAATTAAATTTTTAGGTTTATACAGTGTCACCAGTAAAGTCCGCATCATATGGGATTTTTTTTTATTAATAGCTTTATTCGAAATTTGACTTTGGCATCAAGCTCTGCTTCGATCGAGATGAAAATTAAGCAAAAAAATAGTAGTCACGTGATTCGCATTATCTGTCAAATTTAAATTTTTTCAAAAAAATAATTCAAAAGTGGGGTTATTTCTTAAAATATCGAAAAAAGTTATTAGAAAAAGTTGTTTTAAATGCAGTTTCTAGCCCACATGCAAAATTTCAGCCGCATAAGATAATTTTCATTTTTTACCTATATTTTGTAAATTGAACCACTTTTGCAAAATAAGACTCAACGCAACCTACATAAAACTTCTTAGTTTTGACAATGCTTTATTTCAGATACATTTTCTTTAAAGTAGCGCCATAATAAATGTGTGTTTTTCTACAAAATCAAAATAGGGCTAATAAAATTTGGTCGCATGTGATGCAAAGTTTATTTGTTTTTGACCCTGTATAAGGTAACTTCATAAAATAAGTATTTTTCAAAACGTAGTTTGTGCCTGAAAGTAAAAAAAAGAAAAATAAAAAATAAAGTAAAGGAGTTTTAAATTAAATCGTTGAAAATAGATAAACTTTACGTTAAGTTAAACTAAAATTTATTTTCCACTTGTGTCTTTCTTTTTTGTCTTAACATTAAGGTGTATTACTTTCAGACACGAACAACCTTTTTAAAAATACTTATTTTATGGACTTACCTTATACAGGGTCAAAAACAAATGAACTTTGCATCACATGCGACCCGATTTTAATAGCCCAATTTTGATTTTGTAGAAAAACACACATTTAATATGGCGCTACTTTAAAGAAAATGTATCTGAAATAAAGCATAGTCAAAACTAAGAAGTTTTATGTAAGTTGCGTTGAGTCTTATTTTGCAAAAGTGGTTCAATTTACAAAATATAGGTAAAAAATGAAAATTATCTTATGCGGCTGAAATTTTGCATATGGGCTAGAAACTGCAGTTAAAAAAACTTTTTCTAATAACTTTTTTCGTTATTTTAAGAAATAACCCGAGAAATAACCCCACTTTTGAATTATTTTTTTGAAAACATTAAAATTTGACAGATAATGCGAATCACGTGACTACTATTTTTTTGCTTAATTTTCATCTCGATCGAAGCAGAGCTTGATGCCAAAGTCAAATTTCGAATAAAGCTATTAATAAAAAAAAATCCCATATGATGCGGACTTTACTGGTGACACTGTATATTGATGAAAATTTTAGTTGGAAAATACATATTGAATATTTAAGAAGTTACATCTCACCAATAATTGGCATTTTGTTTGAAGCTAAAAATTATATATTATTAAAATATTTAAAAAATATATATTATTATTTGGTTTATTCAAAATGACAGTATATGATTTCAATTTGGGGATCAGCGATTTTAACTACAATTCAGCCATTAAAAAAAACAACGAAACAAAATAATTAAATACATACATAAACTTCCTTTTTTAGAACCAACTATAAATTTGTATGAACCAAAAGGATATTTAAATTTAGAAAAGCTTTAGAAATTAAAACTATGCATTCTAATAAACTCTATTATTATTAAGGAAAAACAATAGAATATTTATAATATTTCCTTCAACCAACATTATTCACATCACGAAACAAAACCATCATATTCAGACACCTATGGTAAAGAGTACTTTTGGCCAAATATCAATATTATAAAGCAGCGGTTGTCAACCTTTTTGAGTGATGTACCATAAAATACTTTTTATAATTTTAGGTACCACCTAACTAAAATACCTACCTAGCTAGGTAATTTAATTAATTTTAATTCACATGCTGAAATTTTAACCAAAGGATAAAATAAAATTGAACAATAGTAAAAATATTTTTTAATTACATTTTTAGGTTTCATACATAGAGGTACTTAAAATGACAAACATTAGTGAGAAGGTTGTGCTTGGATATTTCTACATAATTTATTAATATAAGTGTTACTCGGATATAGCCGAAGATCAGGTTCTACATTAAGTTTGTTTCTGTATACATTCTTAAATATACAGCATCGCGGAAAATCCATTCTTACACATGTTTGTTGTCGAAAAGGGTATTAAGTATTTTAAAGCGTGTTTTGCAAGAGAAGGGTAATCAGAACTGATTGCTGAACAGTGCTGATTTTAGGTCTGCTTTTGCGTTTTAGGTCTGTTTTTGCGTACCACCGCAAACAATTAAATGTACCACCAGTGGTACATGTACCACAGGTTGACAACCGCTGTTATAAAGGAATAACAATTTACAACAGTTTGCCGAAAAAAATTAAAGAAGTATCAAAATTATGGACTTTTAAAAAAACACAAAAAAAATATTTTTTGAAACTGAACTAACTTTAACGTATTAGGTAAGTATATATTAATATTTTTTTTTTGTAAATGGTTATTATATTCTTTTGTTAAAATAATTTCGATGGGGATTATTAATAGTTACTAAACATGATTTTTATTATTTGTGATTTTATATATTGTATAGGTATTTGGTGTTATTATATTCTCTGTAATGAATTTTTTAAGTTGGTTGAGAATAAACATTTTATTATTATTATTATTATATTTATTATTATTAAAAAAAATTGCAGATCTGTATGGCACTGAAAACTTACCTGCATGTTCTTTTCTTAATCGCCTTTCCTTTCTGCAACTCTTCCTCAATTTCGGCCTTCAATCTTTCGTCTTCTTCATCATAAAATTCGAAGACGGCAAACTCGCTTGGTACGTCTTCTCTCTCTTCCTGTTCCACTTTTGCAATTTCCTTGTAACAGTGCGTCAAGTCTTGGTTAACGTTAAAATCGTTCAAAACGGATTTGTTTTCGGTTTTCTTGACTTTTTCTTTGTGAGGCGTTAGGTTCTTCTGAGCTCTGCTGGACTGGTTTGCAATTTTTTTCATATTTTCATTTTTAACATGTTTTTTATCATTTTGACATTTTTCTGATTTATGATTAGGTTCTTGGCTTGGCATGGTGTTGTTTTTTTCTGTCTTTGTCAATGAGAGTTTTTTTTCATTTTTGTCTTTTCGTATATTTTTCTTTGGCCGGTCATCCGAGCTGTGGCAGTTTGGCGAAAAATCTAAAAACAGCAGAATTTGAAGAAAAATCTTCCATCTAATTCACAGTGTAAAAGTCATTTTTAGTTCCTTTCTTATAGTAATCTAGCTTAGACTGTGAATTAAATGGAAGCATAGAGTGCAACTCTTGAATTTTTTTAGCAGAGATTTACCTGAATTACTTTCTCCCTCCTTCGACTGCCTAATTTCCATGCTCTGCTCCCTATTACCTTCCACCCCATCAAAATCTACCACCTCCACAATTTCAATCCTTTCCTTCCCCCTTCCTTCCTCTGTTAGACCCAACAAATCCATCACGGTAATTTCTTGTTCATTGCTTTTATCAATTTTATTTATATCAACTGTACTAAGAACTGTCAACACTTTATTGTTGTCATTTTCTAGGTTGTCTGTGTTGGCCTTTAAGTTTATACGGTTTGTATTTGTTGGGCATATTTGGGTATCTTTACTTTTTGGTCCTAGCTCATGTTGAGATGGTTTTGCTGTGAATACGCTTAAAATTTTAACTGTACTGTCTCTGTATATATTAGGATACTCATCTATTTCATAGTTTTCAATGATGACTTCTTCCTCCGTTTCTTTAGAAGTGCTGGGTTTATGGTCTTGCACAAAATAGTTTGTTTCTTCTGTATGTTGCTCAAATCCTAAAACAAAAATCAGTTTATCGGATTCTATAAGTTGTAAGTAATTTAGGTAAACAGATAAATACCTATAGCTACTTCGTTAGAAAAATCCAAAGGCTCACTAGTAGAATCATTAATTTGGACATAGGGTAATGTAATGAGCATTTCATTTTCACTAATCATGTGGCTGGTAGCCTCATACACTGGATCTTCCAAGGCGGCATAGTTTTCTTCATCCTTTACGTTTAAATTATTGGATTCTTTACTTTTCTTACATTCATATTCATTGTCTGATTCATCGTTAAACAAACTAGGAGACTCCTTTTTACATACAGGCTGGTCTAGCTTCCGCTTTCTAGGCCTGTTAGTGCTAGGCTCTCCAAGTGGGTCCTCCGCATTTAGTGTATTGTTGACACAGTTGCTTATATGGTCGTCACAGAGTTGTTCCGAGATAAATATAGCTCCGCACATAGAACACCCGTATTGCACAAGAACTTGGTTCTGTTCCTCTTTAATTACTTTGTCTTTTAGATAATTTGATGAAAAACTTGTTTTACTCATATTTAGTATTTTTTTTTTATGGTGTCGATATAACCTCACACTTTGACAGCAAAAGTGTTTGAAACAGTTTTAGAAAATCGAATATTTACGGACAGAGATCAATTCATTTTAAAAAATACTTTTTTTTTTAAATCATAAAAGTAAACATAAAATTTTCCTCAAATAAACAAACATTACAACGAATTCATTCCCATTACATCTGTCACTGTCAATAATAGTGTCAAGTGTCAATAAGTCAATATTTTGTCATTACCATGGCCATCTACAATGTAAGTGAAGACAAAGACAGAACCTAATTCTGCATCTACTCTGTTATTTATCTATTCTTAAACATCCTAGAGGGCCATGGTCTCAACAGGCGAAAGTAGGCGTATTCGATTGGCACAGTGATTTGGATCGATTTTTAAAAATTTTAGATCACTTTGACCGTGGGATCCCTTTTTTTCTGTGTGGGATCCATAGACAAGCGAGTTGCGCACCCTGGTGTAAGTATTCGTTGTTGCGCACTGTGGGATCATTTGCCAATCGAACCAGAGGTCAGATCAGTTAGCTCGATTTAAACTTGCGAATCAAAATCAAATACGGCTAGTGTTGTCTCACTCCACAAGAGCCGTATTTGATTCGCAAGTTTAGATCGATCCGGAGCGATCTAACTGAATCTAACTGATTCTAACTGATCTAACCTCTGTTCTATTGGTAAATGATTGTTGGTAGATCGCACGGTCCAAGTGATCTGAAATGATTTTTAAAATCAGATCGATCTAAATCTCTGTGCCAATCGATCACGCAACGAATAAAAATCGAACAAACCCTTTATTTTTCTGTTATAGAAATTGGCTTCCACCAAAATATTTTACGCCTAGACATCTATTGGTAAGTAGTAGAACTAATAGAAGACGCTATCTCATACATGGAAGCGCTGCACTGTGCCGTATATCTGGTTGCCTATGTAGTGCTAAATAAATACAAAGATGCACAATTAATTGACCACCTGAGGACCTGAGCCGTGAAAATAATGTTTGTATTGGTAAAAAAACCCTTGAACTAAAACGTTTCTAGGGCAACAATAATCACCTTGTCTCCTGTTAACCTAGTTTGACAGCGTTTCGTGGCCAGAAAAAAACATAAAATTGAAACCTGAAAAATGTGTGCTTATAGGAATAATGGCGGCAAAACAAGTGAACGTCCTACGATACTTTGTCCATGGTAAAAAGCCTGCCTTATATTATATGACTTAAGAAACTAACTAAAACATGCTAAAACTTACCCTATTTTCAGCCCAGCGCCCAAAAGACTTTTAACATCGACAAATTGGATGTGTCGAAACGATTCGTCGAACGTAAACGCGATTTTACACCCGGAAAACTTGGTCTCGCCCCGTCTTAAATATGGAGAAAAAACTAAAGGCGACGTGATCGAAAAACACATCTTGGGCCGAAACCATTGTTATTGCAGATGCAAAAACAAAAAATATCCCAAGCCTACTTTTTTTAAAAAGCCCAACACTTGCGTCAGCTACGAGGGGCCGACGAAAAGTATCGCCGCTGAAAACGAGGAAGATTTGAAAAGAAAATCGTCTTTATGTGTTTGTAATGATTCGCAGGACGACTTGGATGTGCCGGAAACATTGCGATCGAGATTATCGAGATTGAGGGAGTCTAAGAGTGCGCCTGGGAAGGTGCAGGGCTTGAGATTATCCGATCAGAGAGAGAGATACGAAGAGTACCGTGACCTACAAAGGGAAAACTTTGAGGACGAGGTGCAAGGCTATCGAGAGCGTGAACGGGAGGCTGTGATGATGTCTGATCAGGAGGGTGGAGGGGATGTTAGTACGATTTTAGGTAACAAATTATTAATTGTGTTAAATAATTGGTAAAAAATATATAATAGTATATTAAAGTACACGTTTCATAAGAACCGGTTTTAGCGCACGCGTCTATTTTAAAAAACGAACCACAAAGTGGCGAGTTTTTTTATTGACACGTGCGCTAAAACGCCTTATGAAACATGTGCTTTATACATTTTTTCTATTTCACCTTTTATAATCAAGAAAAATACATTTTAAAAAGAAAATAAATCCTTCAAATTTTGTAAATTTTTATGTCTAAATTTAATGTTGGTAATACTATTTTTTATCATAGTAGCCTCTGGACAATAAAAATTATTTTGCAAACTGTCATTTTTTGATGTATTGACCCATTTTCACCCCGCGATTCTAAAGTTATTGTAGCGATATGAGAATTGAAATTGGACGGAATACGTTGTGTGATCCTTGTACATTCGGTACATATACAGAGCGTTCGGAAATTCGGGAGATTTTGCTACTTTTTTTCGAATTTCAAAAGACGTGATTTTACGTCACGGCATTGCAATTTAGTATAGGGAAGATGGAAAATTCAAATAAAGTTGAAGTTAAAATCGACATTGGAAGGTTAGCAGATTGAATTTTGGATAGGATTTGGCAGAAAATGATAGCTTGAAGCATCTACAAAAGATTGATTTATAGATTTATGCAACCAACATACATGACTGTTATCCACACAATAAAAAAGTAGGTTATCAAGCTATTTTTCCTCTGCGAAAAATGGGGTTTCTCGTAAATCACAAAGGCCGCGCAAGTCAATGAAATAAAACATTTAAATGTTACCAACATCAAATAAAGAAAAAACGCGTATCGAAATAGCTTCATTACGATACGCAAATGCGTATCGTACTGAGCTTATTATGAACGTGAAATAGAAAAAAATATTTTTTTACCATATATTTTTTTACCATAGATGTATCTAATGCAATAATGCCATTTCTAACTTTACCAGTTATATACATATGGTGTGGCATCAGCGGAACGATCTTTTTCCAAACTTATAAGTAGTAAAAAACCCATTTACGTATGGGACAACAATAACGCCTTTCGGATTTATCCTTAATCAGTATCGAACACGAGTTTGTGAAAACATTAAATATCGACGAAATTATAAACGATTTTGCAAAAAAAAACTCTCGACGATCTGGTCGTTTTGTATAATACCTTGTATAGTACTATATAAGTGACTTGTTTGTGCAGACTCGTTGAGTGTTCATGTGTTTTACTGTTTTCTGTCTTTTCGATTCTATGATGCTCGATCACTGCTACCCCCGTTACTACCATACCATGGTATCATGGTAAGCAACATTATAAGTGGTGTTTTAAAATTTTGATTTTGCATCATGTTTGTTGGAATATTACGTATAATGACTTAATATCTACCTATGGTCTACCAGCCTACCTCGGATTATAAAATAAATTCGAATTGTTTGCTGTAATAGTAGGTACCTAGGTACTAAACACATAAAGAGGGTTTAAGCCTAATTAGATTATTACACGATTAACGAATTCAAAAATTCATAAACCTGAACCTAATAGTAATGAAAAAAAGAATTATCATTTTTCATTCGTTATAGAGAGCCCCTGAAAACGTTTGCGGGGGTGGGGCCCATTCAGTTTTTGTTATGCCACTGAGCAAGGTTGCTTTATTATGGAATATTCGTTATCCATTTTTTATCCATAGGAATTACTAATCATATTATGCAAAACAAAAATTAGATAAAAAGTCCAATACTTTATGAATTTCCTATCAATTTATATATTATACCAAGTCTGGCAACATTGTTAGGAATGTCTAACGGAACGGGGAGTTTTCGCATAAAAATATCCGCAAAGACGAACTATTTTTCTTTCTTTTTAGAGAAAAAACACCCTGGTTCATAAATTTTTTGCCTTTAATGTGTTCTATACAAACAGGTCTTTCCGTTACACTTTCAAAAATTGTGAAATTCCGAAGGGTCCTGAAGTACACCCAGACCTTTGTTTTTTTTAAGGGACGCAAAAATATGGAACGGGCACATCAACGTCCCGATGGGGCGGTACTTCAACGACAGCGTCCAAACACGGTGACGAATATTATGAAAATTTTGACTCTTCAGACGATTTTCCGAAATACTCGGAACAGACTGTTCCGGATTTCCGGAGGGAACACTACTTCGAGACCCACGATATTGGAAAAATGTCAAAAATGACAGGTTAGAACAAAAATAGAATAAGGAACGTGGCTTTTTGCATAGGCTCACTTGTACAAAAACTACAAAATCGTATTTAAATAGTGTTTTATAACTAATTTTGAGTATTTACCCCCTAAGTTACCACCTTAGGGAAGTAAGCAACTAGACTAAAGTATATAGGCAAGCATTAGAGGTTTCTGTAACATTTTCAACTATCCCATTTGACACCAAGATTTGACATTCTTTGTAGGCATTTTCCTATCTTTCCTCTGCGGCTGCATTAATATTTTTTCTGAGAACATTTTTAAACAAAACTGACAAAATCTTTGAACCAATAAATTAATTCCATAGCAACCAGCCATGTCAATGGAAATTTGATTCTTTAAATCTATATCATACATAAAAATCTAACTTGGATTAATTACCTGAATGTATAAAACAATTATTTTGAATATACACAACTCGGGAGGTATCAGACTTTTTTTTTTGTTTGTATCTAGATACAGGGGATGTCTCAAAAGGTCACATTTGTGTTCACCAATTCAAACTCGACAAGAGATGGCTTCCTGAACCAGCCAGTAAAGATTCCTTTGGTAGAAGTTTATGTAAAATTTGCTCTAAGCCTATGGAAGGATCGAACATCAATTTAGGTTCAGGATACTTGTTTAGCGAGTAAGTTCTTCCCGAAGTGTTCACTAGTTCCCATATTCATATATATGGTAATTCTTTTGCTAATTTTTTTCAGGAACGGACTAAGCAGATCGAAATTAAAAAGCTACTCGGAGGCGTATCAGAGCGGGCTAATGCCGAAAGGTATAAATGTCTGCCGGGGAAAGTCCAAGATTGAGCTGGTGCTAAAAGAAAGTGATATAGCTGGATTCCATAGCTACTTTCATCGAGCTAAATTTCCGACGTATTGTAATAGCTTAGCTTTAAGACAACAGAAAATGAGGCTAATTTAACAAAAAACTATTATTTGATGTTGTGCATGTGCATTTTTTACATATTGAAGCTCGGGCATGTATAAAACATTTATTTTACACTAACGATAAGATATCTATGTCTCCTATTTACTGCCATTATATTAGTTTGTGATGTAATTTTTAATTTTATTTTAATATATTTTATTAGTAATAACATGGAATCTTACGTTTTTCGAGTTAAAGTATAAATTTTAATAAATAGCTCAAAAGTGTACATAATAATTAAAAAAAAAAAATTTCGGACTCGAGTTTTTTCGTTTCTTTGCATTTTTTAAGACCATTTACCATAGAAATGTATATTTTTTTTACACCATCAGAAAGTGGATATTTCAACGAACCAAAAGCCCACCGACGTTTTTAAAAAAGCAGATATTTTCACGTGAGAATTTTCGATTGAAAATTAGGGTGCTTTTTCGATATTAAGTCAAAATAACGCGAAAAAATAAATATTTTAAATCAAAAAAATTACAGTGTGTTTGGGACATAAAAAGGTAAGTTTCCACCAAATGTCGTGAAAAATTTTTTCTTTTGTAAAAGATAAAAATAAAAAACCAAAAACTTGGTTAATTGAATTTTTCACATAAATTTTGAGGTTATGTGAAAAAAGTGTAAATACAAAAGTTGTAGATCTTTTTATTACCTACAAGTTTGCCATTTAACGTTTTTCCATAGGACTTGTAGTTTTGTCGGAAATCAAGATAAATCGTTTTCTACCCTTAAAAACTCATCCCCTTCCACTTTCCGACCTCGGATCGCCCGTAAATTATTTTTCCTTTCATTTTTGTTATATCCTCTTCCTTTTCCAATGGGTTTCATCCTACTATTATTTTTTTTGGTTTCAAAAATTATCGACCCTGGTCTATAGTCACATTCTGTTTTGTGCGATTTTTAATCTACTTTATGATGATTTTTATTTGAAAAAAACATGATATTTAAATAAGTGTTATTTTTTTATACGGCGTATGGGTTTGCGTCATCATACCAGTCATCCATAATGAAGTGTTTTACTCCATAATTGAGATCTTACATTATGCGCAATGTCAATTTCCAGGAAACGATGTTTAATTTGTTTAACTTAATTATCATTTTATGTATAGGTACACCCTCACAAAAACACTAGCATTGGCGGAGGAACATTTTTTTTAGGAGGGCGCTTGAGTCCATTTAAAAAATGCACTCTTCTCACACAAAATAAAAATTAATATAAATTTTAACAAATTAGTGACCAGGATCGATAATTTTTGAAACCAAAAAAAAAAAATAGTAGGATGAAACCCATTGGAAAAGGAAGAGAATATAACAAAAATGAAAGGAAAAATATTTTACGGGCGATCCGAGGTCGGGAAGTGGAAGGGGGTGAGTTTTTAAGGGTAGAAAACGATTTATCTTGATTTCCGGCAAAACTACAAGTCCTATGGAAAAACGTTAAATGGCAAAGTTGTAGGTAAGTAATAGGTTACACTTTTTTCACATAACCTCAAAATTTATGTGAAAAATTCAAATAACCAAGTTTTTGGTTTTTTATTTTTTATCTTCTACAAAAAAATTTTTTTTTTAACGAAATTTGGTGGAAACTTACCTTTTTATGTCCCAAACACACTGTAATTTTTTTGATTTAAAATATTTATTTTTTCACCTAATTTTGACTTAATATCGAAAAAGCACCCTAATTTTCAATCGAAAATTCTCACGTAAAAATATCTGCTAAAAATTATGCAGATGTGAAATGCATAAACATAGTCATATACAGGGTGTCCGGAAAAAGGAGGTCAACTATATATTCCTGGAATAAAAATACTTGAACTTTTATAATGTCATTTTTCATTTTTGACCCATATGTTTGATATACAACAGGGGCGTCGTCAAAGTTTGAAATTAAAAACTGCAATTTTTGAATAATTCGAGTATTTAATGAGATATAAGTTTCAAATTTGGTACATGGCTTCAGCATAAAGAGTTAAATATTTTTAGAAAAGCAAAACAAAAACAATTGTCAAATATTCAAAGTAGGGGGCGACTAGTACCCGCTGACCCCCTCTATTTTGTTGGTACGTGCGCCAGTGACTTCTGATCTATATTTTTTCATGTAACCATTTATTTTTTGTCTCTTATAAAATTTCGATGAAATGATGCATTTTGGAGATAATTTGAAAAGTATGGGTCCTTAGTAGCAAAAAATAACGGTGAATGCCTCACTAGTGTATTCTCTTTATTAATTAGGCATTATTTTGGTGAGATTTATTTCGTGAACTATCCCAGCTCCAGGAATCCTCTTCTTTCGTATTTTACACGTTTCAGGTGCGTTTTCAGCAAACAACTTATTTATTTCGGGGCTCCATTGTCTCGCGGCTTCTTACTCAAGTTTTTCGCAAACATTTTTTTAAATTTAACATGAAAATAACTCCTTACGATAATAAACAGATTCTAAAATTAAAATCAAGTTTGCAACATCAAAAGTAAACTTTATGAGTGGCGTTAAAACGGGCGTTTTCATTGTTTGTTTTTTTAAGTCATTGGCGCGAGGAACGTGTACATTTCAGAAAATTCCATACATCGATTATAGTAGGTATAACGTAAAAAAACAACGTTTAATTTTTTTTAAACCTAAGATATTCGTTAAGTTGTAATAAGCAGGGCCGTACCCAGGGAGGGGGGATTAGGGGTTAAACCCCCCCCCCCCCCTAAATCACGACGAACGGTGCAGGAATTTTGCCCTCCACACAAAAACGTAAAAATTTTAATTCCTCTCGCAAGATGGA
Source organism: Polydrusus pterygomalis (assembly GCA_963969555.1). NCBI lineage: Eukaryota > Metazoa > Arthropoda > Insecta > Coleoptera > Curculionidae > Polydrusus > Polydrusus pterygomalis. Next base: position 53,450,578 of record OZ018385.1, read on the forward strand.
TTCCAAGTCACGTGACACGCTGACATTATTCTGGTCTATTAAATTTTTATAAGTTGGCATGAATTCCAGGACCGGACTTAAAAATTATACATGTGATACCTTCTAAAACAATTGATGCAATAGTCTCTTAAAGTCTCTTAAGTAAATTATTAAACAAGTATAGGCGCCTGTCACAAATAAATTTTAAAATAATAATTTCGTGGAACGTCATATTTCTACGAGAAGTTTGTTAGTTTTCATCAATAATTATTTAATTTTTTTGCTTTGAGACATTATTTCAACATCCGTTTGAACTTTCATGGATTACTCAGTCCAACAACGTGTGTTTTGTGTAGAAACTTACATAAGCAGCAATTCGATAGAAGAAGTTAGGCGTGCATTCCGGCGTCAGTTTAATAACAACAATAGGGGTCACGCGCCAAATCGTAAAACTGTTAAGTTATTGGTTCGTCATTGGCGTGAAAATGGTTCTGTACAAAATTTGAAGAAGCCTGGACGTCGAAGAACATTTCGTACACCAGAAAATATTGAACGAGTTAGAATTGCGTTTACGAGAAGTCCTAAAAGGTCTGCTAATCGACAAACTCTTATCAGGAATATCGAAGGGAAGCTTAGATCGAATTCTTCAAAGGGATTTAAAATTTCATCCCTATAAATACCAAATGGCACAGCACCTTAGCAATCAAAATAAAGAAGCAAGGTTAGCATTTTGTCAAGAATTTTTGGATTTACATCAAGGAGCAATTCACAGTCTCCTAATGACCGCGACGAAGCAAATTTTTATTTGAACGCATGGTCAATAAACAGAATTTTAGATACTGGTCGAATGAAAATCCTTGTGAAATCTTTACACAGAACCTCCATAATCCAAAAGTTGTTGTGTGGTGTGGAGTAGGATCTTTTGGTATTATTGGCCCTTATTTTATTAAGGATGAAAATAACCGCGCTGTAACAGTAAAATCCAAGCGCTACGTTAATATTCTAGAGACATTTCTCATTCCAGAATTAAATAGACGAGGATTACTAAACAAGTAAAATAAAAAGTTTGTTTTGTTAACTAAAAATTTTTTAATTCAAACATTAAAATGGGTAGTCTATTATGGGGAACCCTGTATAATGTCGGTTTCAAGAACAGCTGTTGACTGGTGGCCAATCAAAAAATTACCTTTACAGTCAGAGCAGTAGGTATTTTATTCGGGATATTCCACACTGGTGCAGAAATCTGCAAGAATGAAAATAAAAAAAAATTAAAACAATTTTGGAATTTTGACATTTAGAAGTAAGTGTTCATAGACATGTAATTTATGATAGAATTGTTTCTATAAACAGTGAGATATCGGCTCTGCACAAAAGTACATTTATGAATGAAATGCGTGATCTATTTGTGCTTAAACCGGTATAAACTTACACAAACAAACCTCAAATTTAGAACTTTCCAACACTTTCCGCAATAAATACCACATCCGAGTCGAGGAGTACCCCCTAACAATAACATTTTTTCTAAAATTAGGTGCCCTAACGAGAATGAGTTATTACTTATCGTGCTTTCGAAAACAGGAGTTGAAAAAATAAACGAAGAGCTTAAATGATTATAGTGAAAGATTTAACATCCATTCTAAATTAAAAACCTTTGATTTGACAGTTTTATACGAATTTTAATTCGGGTTTATAGATAGCATTAAAATGCTGGACTTCTTATATTATGACTCTTATAAGGATGTAGAATGTAGGTATAGGTAACCATGCATGTATAGTTCTACACATCGTTCTTGGGCTACGCTACGATCGCGACGTCGTAAAAAGGACAGGACGGTAAAATGTAAAAAAAGTAAGAATTTAGCAGTGGCAGCACGTTTTCACTCTTAAATTAAAGAAATCGTCCATGATACAAACGCAGAGCAAAATTTGGTCTGGAAATACAAATCACCCATGGACATTTACCGTCAGATAAGCAAACAAGAAGCACGAAAGGGGCAAATTTATGGCCTTGCGCACACAGGAATAGGCATGCGTATCTACTGCAAAATAATCTTTAACGAATAGGAAAAATAGACAGGTCCGGGCTTAAACATCTTGTTTGTGCGGCCTAGGCCTAGTTAGATGTATTGAAATTCATCATGATTAAATAAAATTACATATCAAGAACTATCACGACTTCATACTTACTGAAAATACGAAATATATACCCTATACAGCGTGTCCAGAGAAGTTCTAGACATATGGCAATTTTCTTTATTGTTGATTTTACGAAAAAATGTATTCTTTATAAAAAGTTCTACTTGATGCGCAAATAATATTGACATATCAAAACTTAAGATATCATGTACAGGGTCTTCCAACGATGACTGAACAGGGGCTCATTTTTGAGCTTCCTTGTATTTAAAGAAAAATCCAAAATAGCCAATCGATGTACTTTTTCCTGCAGAATTCAAAAATGAAACCAAAAATTTATTTGAACCAGAAACAAAAGAGTTACGATATGGATAAGGTGTTTTTTAAATGGCACATAGCTTTTTTTATACGATTTTTGGAACGAGTGATTTTTTTTTGTCCGTTCTGATTAAAATATTTAATATTGTGACAGCTATTTTTATTAAATTTTAATGTTTTATCCAGTATAATTTAACTTTAACCTGTTTGAAACATACACTAGGTAATAAAGGTATAATCACCTTTGAATCCTTCAAAGTCATTTCGGCAATATTATAGTAAATTTGTCAAATTTTTTGACTTTGAAGGATTCAAAGGTGATTATACCTTTATTACCTAGTGTATGTTTCAAACAGGTTAAAGTTAAATTATACTGGATAAAATATTAAAATTTAATAAAAATAGCTGTTACAATATTAAATATTTTAATCAGAACGGACAAAAAAAAATCACTCGTTCCAAAAATCGTATAAAAAAAGCTATGTTCCATTTAAAAAACACCTTATCCATAGCGTAACTCTTTTGTTTCTGGTTCAAATAAATTTTTGGTTTCATTTTTGAATTCTGCAGGAAAAAGTACATCGATTGGCTATTTTGGATTTTTCTTTAAATACAAGGAAGCTCAAAAATGAGCCCCTGTTCATTCCTTGTTGGAAGACCCTGTACATACAGGACGGCAAAAAAATATAGAAACACAGAATTACATAAGGAGGGAAGTTTTTATTTCTAGAAAAATTTAATAAAAAATAAAATGAAATTCAAATAATAAAACAAAATTAATTAAAACATAATCTTCTAGGATTTTCTGCAAATTTGTCGACCACTTTCAAAATCTTCTAGGTTGTCAAAAATCAGCTTTCTGTGAATATTCATCATTGCTAGGCCATTTAGCCGATTTTCTGTCATATAGTGCTCCTCAGCCAGGTTTTAATTCTTCTTAAGCTGCTAAAGGATCGCTCCACAGTACAGGTTGTGCATGGTAGAGCAATTAAAGTTTCTAAAGCCTTTCTTGTTTCGGGGAAGAAGTTTTCCGTCTCCGTCTACTTTAGGACAACTGCAACGGTAAGTTTTAGATTAGGTTTATCCTGCCACAATTTTCGCCAAAGTTCGATTTCATTTTTTATATTTGTAATGTATAAATTGGGCGAAGGTTTCGCAGGCTTCTGTTACGCTTTTTACTGACATGGTTAACATTTGCGCTGGGCGTAATTTCGTTAATGCGAATGAAGGAGTGTTTTCTTCAGGAAAACGTACTTCAAGAGAACTAATAATGGAGTCCAAATATGGTATTATTAAAGATCTTTTCCAGAATTCTGAAGGGCTTCCTGCTGGGAAATGACACCATTTTTATTTCATTTACAACCTATAGTTATTTCTATCTACTTATTTATATTTTTCGAATCTTTAAGGGGGGCAGCAGCCCTCCCCTGCCCTTTCTTGCCGACGCCCTTACCTGTAGAACTATTTAGAGCTATTTATTATTTACTATAATTCGTCAGTGCGTGGTATACAAACTCGACTACTCCAACACCGGATTAATTTTTCGGCGGTAATGAGGTTATTTAGGACATTAGGACATATTTTTTTAAGCAAATATATTTTTAAAAAATTTAAAATCAATTATATTTTTTTGTGAATTTAAATAACCACTATTTAATAATAATGCCCGCATGCAGACAAAACTGAAAAACAGCTCTTAAACTTAAACCCCATCATTCACGCCATTATCAATTTTCATTTAACACCTTTTAACGAGCTATAAAACAAGCAATTTCTACTCTAAAAATAGATCGGGAGTAGTAAAGTCTTTACTTTTCTCCCACCCGCAACCTCTTAGCTCGATATATTCTTTAGTTTAATTCCCGTTTTCTTCCAGATAAGATATACTTAGGTATTCGGGACGTTTACAGTAGTTAGTGTTGCGTGTGGTGGTTGGTACACTCGTTTTTGTTTTCTGTAAACATTATTTATTTGCTTGTGGTGACAGAATCCGTTTTTTAAATTTATCTTAGATTTTATTTAACGGCGTAGATAGATGGCATTTTCCAGGGAGCAGATAATATAGGGATACATTTTAAAAAAATACTGCCTCCTGTTATTTCAAAGTATTGTGGAAGGAAGACCCGCGTATAGTTTAAATACACTATTATAAAAGCGTTCCTTTAAAGTAATTTTTTTTTTAAGATATCTCCACCACTCAAAAGATCAAAAGAATGCGTATTCTCAGGGCCGTAACTAGGATTTTATTTTTTCGGGGGGGGCTAAGTTTCTTGGCGTCTTTCTTATCTTCACTCAAGTTAACGTCTTTATTTTAACGAAGACGTGACTGCTTTCCAGAAGGGACATGTTAATTAAGTGAGGGTAGAAGAAAAATTTTGTCGTTTTTCTTAAAAATTCTTTTTTTTTATTGAAATTTTTTTTAAAAAGCGTACCTAGGCTTAATAAATTTTTTTAAGAAGGACGACGGAACTTTTCTTCTACCCTCACTTTATTGTCTTTATTTTAAAATGAAATAACTGAGCTTTAATGACCAAGACACAAAAAAAGTCAAAAAATTAAATTAATTTGTTGTTCCTGCACCGTTTGTCGCTATTTTAAGGGGGCGGGGGGGGGGGTTAAGGCGTCCTAATTACCCCCCCCCCTCTTGGGTACGGCCCTGCGTATTCTTTTATTTGAAAATTAGATTTTTCTCTATTGCTATTTCCTTCACAGAATGAAATTTCCTTACACGATCATTATCCTTTTGATATTAGGCTGGTTACTTGCGGGGAAACCTTACTCCATAGCGGTTTTCCCCCCATAGCCTTACTCTCTCCATTATAAATAGAGCTCCTGCAAGTCTACTGACATAAAAGAGTTGTTTTTTTCAAAGAGCTATATTCCATATACAGGGTATTGGGAAGTACGTGCCCCACAGTCCACTGTCGAGCTGACTAATACGAACATGAAAGAAGAGTTTTACTTAAAAAAAAATTGAAATAGACCAATGAGGTTTAACTAAATTTTCGGAAAAGTACTTTTGGCTTAAACTGCGACAATAGATAAGATATGTATGAGAGGTGGACTGAGAAAGACTGACTCCGGCGGATACGAATTTTTTCTGGAGTACGGTAAGTTGACAATAATTATTATGATTATCTGACGAGTGAAGAAATGTAATTATTGGTTTACGAGGTGCAGGGTAAACTATAAACATCACAAACAATTGTTATTTTTGAACTTTGTAATAAAAAAAGTTCTAAATATTTTTGCACTTCAGTAATGATTGCGCAGCCTTTAAAAATACGATAAAGGCCAGAGAAGTTTTCGCCTTAACAGAGAAACAAGAAAATACTCGATAATTCAACCTCCTTTAATTGGTTGACGTTTGCAAAATGACGGGCAAATCCGGAGGATGAGAATTTGAATAATAATAATAAAAGTTTATTCAAATATTTTTTTTACATTTAATGCTAATATATATTTTTTTGGATAAACTATCAATTCCAAACTCAGAAGTAAAATACTTGTATTGAGTTAAATATAATAATAAGTTAAATATAAATTTAAAGTTAAATAATAATATAATATTTATTGTAAAGAATATATTTCATAATTCAGGCACAACTAGATTATAATATAAAACGAACATGACAATATTTTATTGGTATATTTTATATTACTATAATTAACGAAGATACAATACGTTATGTATATAATATATATATTTATTTATTTTATTCGTTATTTATTGATGACGTTCTTGAATATATCTCTTGGATTAGGTAATATCCAATTTTTAATTTTATTTTTATAATTATTTAACGATTTAATTATTTTAATTGACTGTGGTAGCATATCAAAAATATATGGATTGATGTTTAAAAAATGTTTGTGTGCTATTGTTTCGTTTACTCTATTTTTATATGTAATAGTATTTTTATAACGAGTTTCATGTGTGTGATTAATATAATTTATTATATTTTTGTTTAAAAATATATATTAACATGTTCTAAGAAAATATTTGTTTAATATCCATTTTTTTGCTATCATCTTATCTTAACATAGTATAAAACAAAGTCGCTATCGCCCGTCCTGTCCCTATATGTGCTTAAATCTTTAAAACTACGCAACGGATTTTGAAGCGGTTTTTTTTAATAGATAGAGTGATTCAAGAGGAAGGTTTTTATGTATTATACATGCATAATATTATAGAGAAACACTGATAAACACTGATAAATTAGAGTAGGGAGAACGAACGACCCAACCTAACCGGTCCCCGGCCCGTTCAACGATCGATCCGAAGCACCGAAGCCGGAATAGACGAAGACAGACTATGTTTTATGCATGGATGTGAATTGTGGACGGGCCGGCAAACGGTTGAGTTTGAGGTTTGTTCGCCTTATTATCTCACGTCGTGTAATGCCGGGCTGCAACGCAGGCCGGGTACACGCTAGTTAAATAGTAAATCAGAAGAATATTGATGGTCTTTTTCATAAATAATTTTTAATGCCTTGTGAACACATGAGAACCAATTAAGGGGGGTGTACAGTCATACAGTAACCCTTGTATTTTAAAAACACTATAATCATAACAGCATTATCAGCTGAGTGTGTAAATAAAGCACATCAATTATGAATAATAAAACCTTTATCTACTTTTATCTCTGATGTACTTGTAATATGTTACAATATAAATATATGACCCCAAATTATATGTATTTGGGACAATAAGCTATAAAACCGCAAATATCATAAAATCTATAAATAACAGTTTTGTGTTTACAATAAGTATAACAAAAAGACGTAATTATTTTGTAAGACATTCAGTGATTCTTATCAATTTATCACTTTCGTTGTTATTTTGAGGTTAAGTTGTCTTTTTAAATTTTAATTTGAAATTTAATTCAATTAGATATGAGTGTTCAGCAACTCACAAATATAGAAGGGTACGATTTTCAACAAAAACGTAGGTGTAAGTACATAATTATTATATTTTACCGGATTTTACCCGAGCAACCAAAAAAGCGAGTCCGACCCATGTGTCATTTGTTCTGTTTAAAAGTGCAGCTGGGCTCTATTGAATTTTCCATTAAAATCCAATTGTCATTAAAAACGCGTAGGTACATTACTTTTATAAAACCTTTATAAAACTTTTATAAAACCTTTATAAAATCGTATGGAGAATGCAGATGTATAATGTGGGGCGCAACTGCGTTAGAGAAAATAAATGTATCAAAACCTATTCTCACAATTTAATGCTAGTTACGTAAAGATGCTTCTCTTTTTTAAAACTTGGGATATTTCTTGGGTAGCATCTCATATGGGATCATCTCATAGGATCTATAGCCAGCGAAGTGGCGGGTGTAGACTAGTTCCTTCATAATTTAAGTCAGATTCTGCATGCGGTTATTTTCCCGAGATATAATACTGCTTCTTTATGACGTGTTTATAAAACAGTGCATTCCAGTAAAATAAACAGAGGAAAACATTTTCATAACTAGTTTATTTATTGTTTCACAGAAAACCGAAAACCGACATTTCAGTTAACAAATGAAACATCTTGTGTGCATTGTGCGATGTGTGTTCATTATTCGCGTAAGCTCTAAATTATTTCATATTATGGGAGGTTTGATCTAAACCCCCAATATAGATAAGATGGGACTAAAAACATTTTTTTAAGTTACGGCGTTTTGAATTATAAATAAATATAGTTTAAAAAAACTAAAAAAACACGCTTAAATAGTAATTAATCGAACTAAAAAGCGGAAAATAAATATAGTTTAAAATAATTCTTGAAATTCTTAATATGGGCAGAAAATAATAATGAACGATAAACATTAGTATTATTGTGAAAAAGGCGTGGGGCGCTTTGTGCTATATTTTTCGTAGATCGAGCACCCCTCGCTTTTTTCACAATAATACTAATGTTTTTCGTTCATTATTATTTTCTGCCTATATTAGGAATTTCAAGAATTATTTTAAACTATATTTATTTTCCGCTTTTTAGTTCGATTAATTGTTAAAGCGTTTTTTTTAGTTTTTTTAAACTATATTTATTTTTCATTTTTTAGTTTGAGTTATTGTTAAGAAACACTTTTTTGAGTAGATTGAGCTAGATTAGTAGATTATTGTATTGACAGCGGTTCTTGATAAATCTACAAAATTTAAATTAAATCTGACCGTTTAAAGTGGGTCAAAATCGGGTTCAAAGAAGTCGGTTACAAACAAACATACATACAAACCCGAACAAACTCGATCGTCTATGCCGAATTATAGGGAAAGAACGATATTTGCAAATTTTTTAAAAATTTTAATTTTCCGACATTTTCCATACATATTTTAAAAAAAAAATTGATAAAATTTTATTTTGACGGGTAGAATTTTTTTTATGATTTTTTTTTCTCTATTCTTAGCGACAATATCTATACGACCCCACGTTTGTTTCATTACTATCGGTTATTGTAATAATTCTGACATATTGACAGGTGTAAAATTTTGACAAGAGAATTTTTTGCGTATTTTTTTCAACTTTCCACCGTCAAGATACATACGACCTTATAGTTTTTTCATTAATCATCATTTTTTTTAAACGATTTGACATATTGACAGCTGTCAAATTTTGACAGGAGAATTTTTTGATTATTTTTCCCGAAGTCTCTGCATCGAATACTATACAACCCCATAATTTGTTTCGTCAAAATCGCTTCTTCGTTTTATACCTGACAGCTGTCAAAATTTGACAGGAGTCTACAAAATTTAAATTAAATCTGACCGTTTAAAGTGGGTTAAAATCGGGTTCAAAGAAGTCGGTTACAAACAAACATACAAACATACAGGTGAAGCTAATGAAAGCATGTTAAAAAGGGGACACTTACACTTGCTTTCGTCTCGATTCTCGATTGAAATTAAATGAGCCGAGAAAATTAGGCAGAATTGGTGTATTTCGTCTTCACTCATAAATTTAATTTCCTATTTCCGTTTTTTTAGAAAAGCCTAATACAATGGGGTGCATAGAAATCGTCGCAACCGTGGGAAGTATTATTCTACTAGTTGTGACAATGCCATTTTCACTATTTTGGTGTTTTAAGGTAAGTAAAAAATAGTACCAAGGCAGCGTATAGGTAGCGTGTATATAAAGGAGGCACGATGCCAAGTGTATATACTTTTGTAAGTTATGGGTTATGGTCACTATAATTATCTATTTTTTTTTTAATATTGCTTTAAAAATATGTTTTTTTTTTAAATTCCTTCATTTAAGGTAGTACAAGAATATGAAAGAGCTGTCATTTTTCGACTTGGCAGATTGAGGACGGGAGGTGCCAGAGGACCCGGTATATTTTTCGTCCTTCCCTGTATGGACAGCTACTGTAAAGTGGACTTGAGAACCGTATCTTTCGATGTGCCCCCACAAGAAGTAGGTATCCAAAAACGATAGACCCTAAATCTGGTCAAGGAGATAATATATTCGTCGTAATATTTTCAAATGTATTTTAGGCTCTGACAAAAGACTCTGTAACGGTTACAGTGGACGCGGTGGTATATTACAGAATCGAGGATCCATTAAATGCGGTGGTAAAAGTCACAAATTACAGGTAAACTTTTTTTTTGAATATTACATTTTTAATTTTTATGCTATTTTTTCTGACATATTTTTAGTAATTCCACACGGCTTCTAGCCATGACAACTTTGAGAAACATTTTGGGAACCAGAAATTTGGCTGAAATTCTATCAGACAGGGAAGCCATTTCGCACGCAATGCAAACGTCACTAGATGTCGCCACCGACCCTTGGGGTGTCAAAGTTGAACGAGTAGAAATGTAAGTATTTTTATCCGAAGAATGTCACCTCTGCAAAGGACGACAATTATTAATACATTATTTTTTACTTTGGTAAGGCGGTTCATATTCAGGGCAGTAACTAAGAACAATAATTTAAAGAAATAGTCCATGCTTAAAGTGGAGTTGAAAGTATGAATAGAAAGAAAAAACTTAAAGTCTTCCTCTGCAAAATTGAACAGAATAAAAATTCTTTATGTTCGAAAAATTCTACATGTTTCGAACGTAGAAACGTTCATCATCAGGAGACAGAAAAATATATTGCTGACAGTGGCGCAACCAGGGGGGGGGGGGGGCTGCCGGGCTGCAGCCCCCCCCCCCCCCGAGCTTAGAAACTTAGCCTATTCGTGCACCACGCTTTTTTTTCACTATAATACTAATGTTTATCGTTCATTATTATTTTCTGCCTCTATTAAGAATTTCAAGACTTATTTTAAAGTATATTTATTTTCCACTTTTTAGTTTGATTACCTAATTAAAGCGTGTTTTTTAGTTTTTTTAAACTATATTTTTATTTCTTTCATATTCATGAGAACAATAAATTTTAATATGTAGTTGTGTTTTTGTTAATTTCCGTGTGGATTGCGAAGCTCCTGCACCATTCGTTTCAAAATTCCCCCCTCCCCCCGTTATGGCCCTATATTCATATATAACAAAACTATATAGACCTGAGAAATTCAATGGTGTAATTTTTTTTTTAGAAAAGACGTTAGTTTACCACAACAGCTTCAAAGAGCTATGGCTGCCGAAGCTGAAGCTTCGAGAGAAGCTAGAGCCAAGGTTATAGCGGCAGAAGGTGAAATGAAGGCTTCCAGAGCCTTAAAAGAGGCTTCGGACGTTATAGGACAAAGTCCAGCCGCACTTCAGGTATATATGGGAAAAATAATTAAAGTAGTTATCGAATCGAAAATACTAAACGTTTCAATTTTCGTTTCAGCTGAGGTATCTTCAGACTTTGAACAACATTTCGGCAGAGAAAAATTCCACCATCATCTTCCCGCTGCCCATGGATTTTCTAACCCCTTTTTTAAATACGAAACGCGCCGGCTCATCTGAAGTATCACAAGTTATTTGATATTTTTTGTTATAAATAAGCAATGTCGATAAAGCAAAAATAGATCATGCATCCACCATAGCGCTGGGAAATTCTTAATAATAGTTACAAATAGAGTCAAAACTCAAATAAAGCGAATTATTCTGAAGTTAAAAATTGATGTATATTTTCACGTGGTTTACTTAATTGTGAAACTCGCGAGAAACCTGATGAACTAATGCATTTGACGTCTTGTCGATTTGTTATGATAAAGAAAAACATATATGTAGATCTTGCTTTGTCGTCGTTGTAAATAAGTATGTAATGTACCTTCCTTTTAGATATACATTAATCTTATTATTATTATTATGGTTTGCGGAATCTTAAAGTATTTTCTAATTCATTTAGGTAACCTTAAGAATATATTGTATTAAATTATTAAACTATTTTTATCACAAATTGCGCCCTCTAGCAATTTTATTAGAAACTATCGTGTACCGTTGGATACGACTATTAAAACTACTTACCTTTCTCTTCCAAACAAGCTTAAATTTAGTAAAATCGGATAAGTCGTTTAGAAGTTAAAGCGATTTTAATGATTACACTTATTTCAATAGCTTCCCCCACTCTTATCAAGGTCAGTACGCCAATGAGCCTTAAACTAAAATGATGCAGAATTGTCTAGTCTTTCTAATGATGTAACCAGAGGTATACCATAATATAGAAATTTTCGGAAAAATTTAGAATTTTAAAAATTAATTTTTAATTGTGCCCCCTGTGGCGAAATGCAAAACTTAAAAATAATTTCCAGAATTTTCTCATGATCACTTTAATCATAAAAAATGTTTCCCCAAGTTTCAATGCTTAGTAGTTTCCGAGATATGGCCTGTGGCCACCCTTAATGAAACACCCTGTATACGTGGTTACTTTGCAATAAAATATTTAAAAAAAAATTATTTTACATTCTCTAGACTGTAGACTACTGTAGAGGTACTTATATAATTATTTTACATTCTCTAGACTGTAGACTACTGTAGAGGTACTTATATAATTATTTTACATTCTCTAGACTCTAGACTGTAGAGGTACTTACTTGTACTTATATAATACTAGCGTGTACCCGGCATGCGTTGCAACCCGCTGGTATAAATACAAACCCGATATATTAGTACCCGGCATGCCACTTTCTGAAATTGCACCCGTGCGAAGCCGGGGCGGGTCGCTAATTATACATAAAAACCTTCCTCTTGAATCACTCTATCTATTTAAAAAAACCGCTTCAAAATCCGTTGCGTAGTTTTAAAGATTTAAGCATAAAAGAATAGGGACGGACAGACGGGAACAGCGACTTTGTTTTATACTATGTTAAGATAAGCAGAGCTGCTCTACTGAGTGCTTGGGGTCGGTGCTTAATAAGATACTTTTGTAACTAAAAAGGTGTTTAAATTCAAGAAAAAACTGTATTTATTAAGTGAAAAAAACCATAAAGAAAATCTAATAAACCAAAAACATTAAGTATGTGGTCCTTCATTTCCAACAGGACTTAAAGGGTCAATCTAGGAGATTTGTAGCCACTAAATCAAAGGAAAACATTCTATATTTCGGAAAAAAAACCGAAATAAAAACAGTTAAGGCGATGGCAACAAAGATTTAGGTTATATATATTAAGGTTCATTCTTTTGTTCTGTTACTTCAGAATCGGGCAAGGAAAAAAACGTTTTTAATATTTTATTACTTTTGGGAAAATAAAGAAAGTCGTGCGACGCGACGCAGGGAAAGCGCTCGCGAGAGGCCCTCCCGTTATTTATAGGTTAAGCTGGCAGGAAATATTTAGTTTTCATTTTGTGGAAAATGGAAATGGCGAAAAGTCAACGAAAGGTGTATTAAAATGAAGAAAACAGGAAAAAATGGGGGATGTCCATAGTTTAAAACATTTAAGTTATTTTAATTAAAATATTTACAAATATATATGGATGCTGTCCAGTGGCGGCTCGTTTATAAAGGGCTCTGGGGCGCCGCCCTCCCTGCAATTATTTCAAACAGAATCCAAAAATACTTTACTTAAAAAACCAATAAAATTTATATGTAAGCAATCCATTAAAATAATTCAAACCAAACTCAAACTCAAACTCAAACTCAAAATTAGCTTTATTGTCATAAAAAAAAAAAAAATTTTCATTGACAAAGCATATTACCAAAAAATAAAACTAAGACAATATAAAAAAAGTAACAGTATCAAACAACAAATTGTAAGCACGCACATTTTGATTACACTATAAAAAATTAAAACAATAATCATGGTAACAACCTTAGACACTAAGATAAAAAAAAAGACAAAATTAAAGGTTGTCATTATAGAACTCGTCTACAGAATAATATGCTTTAGCAACCAGGAACCCTCGGACCTCCCTCTTAAATTTGCCATCAAATTTAACCTGCCTAATGTTCAGCGGTAAAGAGTTAAAAAGCTTTCTGCCGTTGTAGAAAATAGAGTTTTTTATTAAGGTTGAATCAGGAATTGGTAAGGCCAGAATATGAGTCTTACGAAACGGGTACACCGTAGCCGTAACAATCTCTGCTTTCCTCTTCACCAGGCAAACCGTTTCAAGGATAAATAGACAAGCGGCAGTTAAGATTTTATGTTTTATAAAGAGTGGTTTACACGAGTCTCGAGTTTTAGCCTGACAAAGGAACCTAATAGCTCTTTTTTGTAATAAAAAAACCTTTTTAAAACTGTAGTTAGGGCATGCGCCCCAAAAACAAATGCCGTATCTTAAGTGAGATTCAATTAAAGCAAAATAGACATCCCGAGCTATAGAATAACTTAACTCCCGAGATATAATTCTTAATGCACAACATCCGCGAGCTATCTTGTTATTTAAGTTTACAATGTGACTTTCAAATTTTAATTTTGAGTCTATGAAATACCCCTATTCCAGCGGGTCCTATACTAAGCGCGGGCATAAATAATTATTCAAACCAAACATAGCCCTATTCCAACGGGCAGGTTATACTCATAGAAAAGCGAGTTGCGCGCTCTCAAGGTTATACTAAGCGCGGGCGACCGATTATTCGTCCCGATTCAACGCGACTTCTCGATCAGTTGCCATGACGACGGAGGCGTGACCTCACCTACACATCGCACAACGAGCGGCCACGGATGAGCTCCAATTTTCCGCGCCCAAAACAGCTGTTCGCGAATCGCGATGCCACGGTAGAATAATCGATATATTATGTACTCTGACGAGGCGACCTGTCGATGCCGCTGATGTTTTGTTTATTTGTTTTGATTTGATTTATTAGTTACGTTAAAAAGTTGGAAAATTTCGTGTAATATGAAGGTCAGTGATTTACAAAAGCTTTGTATTTAGTTCTCTGAGCTTAAGTGAAAAACTTGATTTAAAAAATATTGAAGATAGTATAAGTGCAATCAAAATGTAAAAGTAAGGCACAGTTTACGCGTAAGTTTGACAAAGAAATATATAATAAAAATCCTGGATATGCGGTTGTGAGGACAAAAATTCTTTTTTTTTGTTTCGTGTGTCTTCTTTTTGACGGGGATGATAATTGGACTATAAATGAGGTGCAGGTCTTAAAACATCTTTCAGAGAAAATAAAAAAACACGAAAATAGTGCAAAACATCGTCATAATGTGGTAAGTTTTGAGATGTTAGGACAAACTAACATTTTAACTTGTTTAAGTACCTAGTGCTTATGCTGATGAAATTAAAATTCACAACGAGAAAGTTATAAAAAACAGACACGTATTTTCGAAAATAATAGGGATTTAAATTTTTTTTTATTTAAAGCCGACTCGCTAGTCACGAGCCGCCATTGATGCTGTCTCACTAAAAAGAACCACTAGATTGTTATAGATATCGAGAAAAGTGTTCTCTAATGTTGCCAAGAATGCTGCAAATAGAATTATGAAAATTATCTCCAAACGGTTGGAAAATAAAAGTCAAAACTTGTAATTTACGAAAGTCGGGAAAACGATTTCTGATCGGGACAAAATGGGGGGGGGGGGGGCATGATACAAAGTTTTTTTTGTATGATGGACAGTGGCGTAGCAAACACCTCCGCACCGCGGGGGGGGGGGGGGGGGGGCCCACACTGACGGCCCCTTCAAAATTTGCTGCCAGCTTTGCTTTTCATAGGAATTGCATTTCATTTGCAATTAATTTTATTTTTTTTATATCCCGAGGAAAGCGCGAATTTTACAAACGATATTATACCATATAAACTTGTCCATTGACTTTCCTAGTCAAATTTTAAGCCTCAGAAAGAGACTTGGAGATAGTATTTCAAAATTAAAAAACAGTGTATGAATTAATTGATTCAGCCGATACTAGGTGGAAATCTGAACCTAATAGTAATGAAAATAAGAATTATTATTTTCCATTCGTAATAGATAGAGGGGGCCCCTGAAAACGTTGGCAGGGGGGGGCCATTCAGTTTTTGTTACGCCAGTGATCATGGAATAGGTATAACAAAAAATTCACTATTTTTATATAACATTTCATTTGCTGTCTTTTATCAGCTGCTATTTCTAACTCAAACAAGAGCTCCTGCAACGAGAAATAAGTTATATTAGCCCACCAGAGCGTTGCCGTCGACTCAACAAATATATGAGTCCTCGGAGACAGTAACTTATTATCTTTTTAGCCTCATTTTTGGCCTCCGAGGAAGGCGTAATGAAGTTTTTTTTTTAAAAAGATAGAGACCGTCTAACAAGCAATGGGAAAACTAACATAGTTTTTAGTGTTTTGTATCGTACAACGTTGGAGCCAAAAACCTACTATAATCTTATGTAGGTATATGTTAATTCATAAAAAAACACATACATGAACATTCAACAAGTCTGCACAAACATTATGTCACTAAGTACTATACAAGGTTTTTTTCAAAACGACCAGATCGTCGAGAGTTTTTTTTTTGCAAAATCGTTTATAATTTCGTTGATATTTAATGTTTTAACAAACTCGTATTCGATACTGATTAAGGATAAATCCGAAAGGCGTTGTTGTCCCATGGTGTTACGTAAATGGGTTTTTACTATTTTAAGTTTGGAAAAAGATCGTTTCGCTGATGCCACACTAACTGGAAAGTTAGAAATAACATCACTGCACTAGATACATCTGGAAAACTCGAAGAACACGCTGATTTTTTATTAATAAATGATCCGCAAGTTCATACACTGTTCTTAATTTTTAAATACTTCAAGTCCCTTTCTGAGGCTTAAAATTTGACTAGGAAAGTCAATGGACAAGTCTTTATGGTATATTGTTTGTAAATTCCGCGCTTTCACGTATAATTCTTCTTCATTTAACGAAGTTAAATTCTCAGGATAAAAAAAAATAAAATTAATAATTATGAAATAAAATACCTATGAGAAGGAAAGCTGGCAGTAAGTTTTGAAGGGGCCGTTGGTGTGGGCCCCCCGGCTGGCCTGGCTCCCCCGCGGTTTGTGGTCTGTGGGGGTGTTTGTTTCACACATACAAAAGACGAGATATCTGTCTGTCTGATACTGTATTTTTTTCACATAGATCACTGAAATTCGGTCAAGTTTCAAACCAATTACATACAGTGTCCGCAAGAAAGTCCGCATCAAATGGGATTTTTTTTATTATTAGGTATAGGTAAAAATTGATAAAGCAGTTAGTTTTTGCTTACCTAAAAACCAAAAATGACGTATACTGAAGTAGCTGCACGACTTGCGTTACCTGTCAAATTTGACATTTTGAATAAAATAGGTTCAAAAATGCCCTTATTTAACAAAATATCGAAAAACTTTATTCGAAAAAGTTGTTTATTAAGGCATTTTTAGTCTTTGTACGAAATTTTGACAGTCTAATAAAATTTTTATTTTTTGCTAGGTTCTTGAAAATTTTAATCAACCCTCGTAGATTACCATCGATGTAAAACCATTTGCCTTTACTTCATTTGTAATCTTAATGCAATTTTGTGTAAAATTTTTGTTTCCTATTATTTTTTTTGCTTCAAAAATTGAAAATGTAATGTTTGATGCAAAGTTTATCTAATTACATCAGTTTTGCCAAAACCGACCTTTCTTATTTTTCTTAAGTTAGTAAACAGATGTACAAAAAGAAAATATTAGAAAGCTTTCGTTGAAATTTTACTTAATTAATATTGGATTAAAAAGAATAAATATTAATCGCTCGAAACATTTTATTCAACAAAAAAAAAATACAGTTTCATATAATTAATTTAATTTAATAATATTAATTAAGTAAAATTTCAACGAAAGCTTCCAATATTTTCTTTTTGTATATCTGTTTACTAACTTAAGAAAAATGAGAAACGACGGTTTTGGCAAAACTGATGTAATTAGATAAACTTTGCATCAAACATTACATACTGATCAATAACAATTCAGTTTTTGAAGCAAAACAAATAATAGGAAACAAAAATTTTACACAAAATTGCATTAAGGTTACAAATAAAGTAAGGGCAAATGGTTTTACATCGATGTATAAAAGATAATCTACGAGGGTTGATCAAAACTTTCAAGAACCTGGCAAAAAATAAAAATTTTATTAGACTGGCAAAATTTTGTACAAAGACTAAAAATGCCTAAATAAACAACTTTTTCGAATAATGTTTTTCGATATTTTGTTAAATAAGGGCATTTTTGAACCTATTTTATTAAAAATGTCAAATTTGACAGGGAACGCAAGTCGTGCAGCTGCTTCAGTATACGTCATTTTTGGTTTTTAGGTAAGCAAAAACTAACTGCCTTTTCAATTTTTACCTATACCTAATAATAAAAAAAAATCCCATTTGATGCGGACTTTCTTGCGGACACTGTATATCAAGAAAAAAATACAAGGCGTGTTTTTCCCATTCAAATTTTTTGGTATACATATTTAAATTACATTATAACATACAGCGTGTGCGTGGATTTGCTTGCCAAATGGAAAACTTCTTTATTATCAAATTTTTCGAAAAAAAGTTATTCTTTATAAAAAGTTTTTCTTTTAAAATTATTAAGATCGGCATAAGAATTTCTTATTAAAGTTGTACATGGTGTCACAAAAACGAAAAACTTTAATTCTAAATGTGAAAAAACTTTATACCAATATTTATTAACCGGCCAATTGGAAAGCGCGAAAAGCGCATTAAATCGTCAACTAATTTGTAGTATACAGGGTAATGATAACGTTTTTTTTGAATAGTTACTTAACATTTTTTATAAACAATATGGATAAATACCATCACAATATTTATTATTAAGCCATCAATATACCTACTATTTGCAGGTTAATTTAGTATACAGAGTGATTAAGATATTTAGATAATTCACAACCTAATTAAAAATTTATTAAACAGTCATATAAACATATTTACACATAACAAGTTTTTTAATTACTAGTAATTACACACTAAACACGAACAAATATACATAGAAGATTAAATTTCAATAAGCCCCCCGTTGTTCATCATCATCATCATATATCTAATAATTTTTATCTAAAATGTTAAGTAACTATTCAAAAAAAACTTTATCATTGCCCTTGATACTACAAATTAGTTGACGATTTAATGCGCTTTTCGCGCTTTCCAATTTGCCGGTTAATAAATTTAATATTGGTATAAAGTTTTTTCACATTTAGAATTAAAGTTTTCGTTTTTTGAGACACCATGTACAACTTAAAAAAAAAATGTATGCCACTCTTAATAATTTTAAAAGCAAAACTTTTTATAAAGAATAACTTTTTTTCGAAAAATTGATAATAAAGAAGTTTTCCATTTAGCAAGCAAATGACGGAATAATAAAATATAACAATCTTCCAAAAAATATCAGAAAAATTAAAAAATTGGCAACTTAAAAAACAATTAAAGAGATAATTACTAAATTAAATTATTTATACTATTTTTTTTAAATTGATTTTATTAATGAATTAAATTGGATTAACTTTCATTTTTTTCTATTGTTATTTTTTTTTAATGGTTATTATTTTCTATATTGTGTTGTCACTTTCCATGTAATGAACTGTAAAAGTTAGTTTGGAATAAAGACATTTTGAAAGTTAAATCCACGCGCGCACACGCTGTATACCTATATGACGTAAAAGCATGATAAATCAGGAGCATTTCTACTTATACGTTGCAGGATAATGTTGAAAACAAAACAAACCAATAATTCCATCATTTTCGCGCCAGATGTCGCTGTGCGGAAAATTTATGCATGTAATTTTGCAACTTGCGGGTGAACATTTCGGGAGTCGCAGAAATTAATACCAGGTGTCCCACGTGTGAGACACGCCAACTTGACAAATCTAATTATCGAAGTAGGTATATCTTGTTCCGGTTTGTGCAGGGGACTATGTTGGTCTTCCGACCGGAGACCAGAGAGAGTGGTATTTTTTCAGACAGAGCGCATTTTCAAATGTGTTGAAGGAAAAATTTGCCTTTTCATATATTTTTTTTTGTTTTTATCTCCCCATATCTCCAATGTCAATGGACTAATTGTGACGTTTTGTCACCTGTCATTTATGGCACCCTCATTAAGTCTGGTCTATTTTACGTTAAGATGTTGGCGACAGAGACAGACATTCACCAAATTTTAAACTTGTACGGGGGTCTTAATGGTTTATTAGCATAATGGTTTGAAATTGAACTTAAAGGGCAATATAAAGCTGTTTGCAGATGATACAACAATTATTTATTTTGCTGAAACTCTTGCAGAAATGTATTTTGATATTAAAAATGATTTAAAAATACTTCTTTCTTGGCTTTAATCAAATAAACGTACGTTAAATTTTACAAAATCTTCTTTTATGTTTATAACTAAAAATAAAATAAATTCCATCATTAACATTTAATAATGAAAATATTCAATATTCAAAAACGACAAAATGTTTAGGATTAGTTTTAGACGAACATTTAAATTGGAAATGCCATATTATTATCCAGTATATTATCAACTCGATATCTCCTTTGGTATCTGTTTTGTACAGAGCTAGATATTTCATTCCTTTGAAATAATTAAAAAATATATATTTTTCATTAATATATTCAAAATTACAATACTTAGCTTCTGTATGGGAATCTGCTTGTTTATCAAACTGAAAACCATTACAAAAATTGCAAAATAAAGTCATTAAATGTATACACAAATTACCACATTTAGAACCAACTGTTAATCTATATAGACCGAAAGGGTATTAACACGTTCAAAACATTTATAAATTAAAAATTTGTAGATATTCTAATTCACTCTATTAATTCAAAAGAAAAGAAATCAAACATAACACTTCAGGAGAATAAGACATTACATGATCATTATCATAACACCAGACATTGAATAAATTATCAAACTATACCAGTAAAAAGTAATGTCGGAAAAAAAACGCTTTTATATGACGGAATAATAATCTTCCAAAAAATATCAGAAAAATTAAAAAATTGGCAACTTTTAAAAACAATTAAAGGGATATTTACTAAATCAAATTATTTATACTATTTTTTTTTATATTGATTTTATTAATGAATTAAATTGGATTAACTTCCATTTTTTTTATTGTTATTTTTTTTTAATGGTTATTATTTTCTGTAATATGTTGTCACTTTCCATGTAATGAACTGTAAAAGTTAGTTTGGAATAAAGATATTTGAAAAGTTAAAAATACGGCGGTAATTTTATTTACAGTTGAAACATCGAACTTAACATGCGATAGATTAAAAATTATGGCGTGATTCATCGGTAAAACATAGAAATATAGTGGACATGCCCTAAACTTGCCAATGGAAAACGCTATGAACAACCCTGACAACATACAAGAGTTTGGCCTCCTGAATATTGTAGCTAAGAGCCAATCAAGCGGCAATCGGTGCGCATGTTTCGTGTTCATTGCTGCGTTCCCATATTATAATTTACATTCGCGCCGTAATACAAAGCCGCCAAAATGCCTCGGTTGTTAAATCTAAACAGCTGGATTAGTTGTCAGTGAGTGCAAGGTTTTCCTAAAACCACACAAAATATATTCTGTTCCAGTACCTGTATATACAATTTCGTTTTTTCGTTACTACGGCCTAACCACAGCCCTCGTAGGCTCTCGAAACTTTGTTAAACTGAAAAAGTAAAGTCAAACTGTGGAGGAAATTCGTAAAAGAGGCGTGCCTCTTATTTGTCCTACGTATTTGATAATGGAGATTTATTTGTCTGTCTGTTAGCCTCCCCTAAGGTTTTATTGACTTTCTTTTAATCACGATTTAAGATAATTATGAGCAGGAGTTCGTTAATATAATAATAAATATTAAATATTAAAGTTTGGGACAATAATTTAATTTTGATAAAAATGTAGAGGTTTGAAGATATGATTGATAAGAGCATCAGCATAGAGAAAGTATATTATAGCTACATACATGTATATAAGTAATACCTACTAAACTTATACAATGCTGCCACATCAGCCCAACGTTTTATTTAAATACATCTCCAATCTCCAGTTTTTTACGTATGTGTAAATTTCCCTTAAAAAATCTTAAGCACTGACCCTCATCAGGGTTGGGTAACCGTTTCTACACAGAGTGTTAAAGTTTTTTTTAACATAAATAAGTTTTTTAATATTTAAAAAAAAAATTCTTGAATGTTGAATTTTGGTGCCGTTATTCATCATAATGTAAGGGTCTTAATTAGCTCTAACCAGAATAAATTTATTAAGTCCAGTGGCGTCCAGCGGAGCACCTAACCGAATATTATTGACAAAAAAATGTTGTACGCTACAGACTTTTTCCTAATTTGGATATATACAATGTGTCCAAAAAAGTATGCAACATATGGGAAAGTTTTTTATCACCGATTTCTCAGAAAATTTTATTCTTTATAAAAGTTGGTGCATTCCATAAAACTATAAATGCATATTTCATATTTCACCTGCGGCTAATAGTAGGGGAGCAAATGCCATTTTTTCGAAATTGCCTTAAGAGTAAAGTAGATACCTTAATTATTAGAAATACAGCAAAATTTTATATGGAAATGTTTTTGCAGATTAAAAACTTAGTCCAAATACGAAATTTGAGTTAGAGGTGTCTATTTTTAATTTTTTTTATAAGCATTTCTTTAAAATAGGTTTTTGGACTTCAGCGTACTGGGTGAAAATGACAAATAAATTATTAATTATTTCCAGTAATATGAATAGAGTTAGATTCTATCATAATTTTGTTTAGAACATAAGTTGGCTAAAATGTGTTTAAGTAGGCGTGCAACACGCTAATATCTGAACCAACTCGTAACATTGAAAGGTTTTAAAAAGTTTGCAACTACTTAATCCATTTTTATTATAAACCCACGTTTAAGTTATTTAATAAATATATTAAAATTGCGTAAACAAAAAATCGACCAGAGGTGTACCGTTTAGGGGAAAATAGAGATTAACCAAAAAAAATTAAAAATTGTGACACCTAACTCAAATTTCGTATTTGGACTAACTTACTAATTTGCAAGAACATTTCCATATAAAATTTTGCTGTATTTCTAATAATTATGGTACTTTACTCTTAAGGCAATTTTGAAAAAATGGCATTTACTCCCTTACTATTAGCCGCAGGTGAAATATATGAAACATGCGTTTATAGTTTTAAGGCATGCACCAACTTTTATAAAAAATAAAATTTTCTGAGAAATCGGTGATAAAAAAACTTTCCCATATGTTGCATAGGTACTTTCTTGGACACAGTGTATATGGGTTATCAAAAGGAATCACCTCCTTAAGTTGCGTACCGTACTTCTGAATGACCCCGTATTTATATATTTCTTACCAAAGTATTAAAAGTTGTAGAAAAAAACAGCTACTTAGCAACCCCCGATTCTCGACTCGTCAAGAATCCTGCGGGCTTCCATATCGGCTTTAGGCCTTGTTCACAAAATCAATTTCCGACCATTCCGCCGAGTTTAGAGGTCAAGTAAACGACAAGGGAGCCGTTTTGCTCCAGACCCTTTTGTCATTTTATTTTTCGGCGACCTCCTGGATGAGATAACGTTTTTAATATTTTATTAGTTGGGGGACGATCGGGAGGCACATAAGAACGCGACGAGGCAGGACGTAAGTGTTACTGTGGGAATTAATAAGATATTTAGGAGCTCCGTCGAAGAATATAGATAGGTTATGTTTTATTTAGGTGGAAATTTCGGGTCGGGGTCTCTAATGATGCTACTTTTGTGTATTTATTTGAGACGAGTTGAAGGACCTTAAGACCAGAGACATATTATAATTTTACATTGACAATGTCTTCAAAAAATAAAGATAAAAGTTCTGCTGATACGTTTTTCCGACCTTTTTTCCTTGAGCCGTTACAATGCCGCACGGAGTCGGAAATTTAACGCTATCTCTCTCTTCTCTCTTTGTTTTAAACGTACCAATGTTTGATGCAAACAAACAGGCTATTTATGAATGGCTTTGTATATTCTATAAGAAGTCTTTGTGCATGTATTGTGCTCGTGCGGATATATACAGTGTGTGTCTGTGACCAGTACCTAAAGTCCGCATCATATGGGATTTTTTTTATTAATAGCTTTATTCGAAATTTGACGTTGGCATCAAGTTCTGCTTCGATCGAGATGAAAATTAAGCAAAAAAATAGTAGTCACGTGATTCGCATTATCTGTCAAATTTTAATTTTTTCCAAAAAATAATTCAAAAGTTGGGTTATTTCTGAAAATATCGAAAAAAGTTATTGGAAAAAGTTTTTTTTAATGCAATTTCTAGCCCACATGCAAAATTTCAGCTGCATAAGATAATTTTGATTTTTTATCTATATTTTGTAAAATAAGACTCAACGCAACCTACATAAATCTTCTTAGTTTTGACAATGCTTTATTTCAGATACATTTTCTTTAAAGTAGCGCCATATTAAATGTGTGTTTTTCTACAAAATCAAAATTGGGCTATTCAAATTTGGTCGCATGTGATGCAAAGTTTATTTGTTTTTGGGGTATAAGGTAACTTTATAAAATAAGTATTTTTGAAAACGTAGTTTGTGTCTAAAAGTAAAAAAATAAAATAAAGGGGTTTTAAATTAAATCGTTGAAAATAGATAAACTTTACGTTAAGTTAAACTGAAATTTATTTTCCACTTAATGAACACTTTACTGATGACACTGTGTTCTTTTGTGTCTTAATATTAAGGTGTATTACTTTCAGAAACAAACTATGTTTTCAAAATACTTATTTTATGAAGTTGCCTTATACAGGGTCAAAAACAAATAAACTTTGCATCACATGCGACCAAATTTTAATAGCCCAATTTTGATTTTGTAGAAAAACACACATTTAATATGGCGCTACTTTATAGAAAATGTATCTGAAATAAAGCATTGTCAAACCTAAAAAGTTTTATGTAGGTTGCGTTGAGTCTTATTTTGCAAAATATAGGCAAAAAATCAAAATTATCTTATGCAGCTGAAATTTTTCATGTGGGCTAGAAAATACATTTAAAAAACTTTTTCCAATAACTTTTTTCGATATTTTCAGAAATAACCTCACTTTTGAATTATTTTTTGGAAAAAATTAAAATTTGACAAATAATGCGAATCACGTGACTACTATTTTTTGCTTAATTTTCATCTCGATCGAAGCAGAACTTTATGCCAAAGTCAAATTTTGAATAAAGCTATTAATAAAAAAAAATCCCATATGATGCGGACTTTACTGGTGACACTGTATATAATTAATTAAGTAGGAAAGAATCATTTGTTTTAATTTTTATTATTAAAAAACAGATATAAACAAACACTAAAATTAAATATAAATATACGCCCCCAGAAGCTCTGTGCTTAAAATAAATATTTATAAATTACAATAAAATGAGCGAGAATTAAAAAATACTGTTTTCATCTTAAATTAAGAATACACATCAAAAATGTATTTGTCATCAGTTTTTTCAGTTAATTTTATATATATATATATATATAATACCTCGTTGTATAATACCAATACAAACTGCTAAAAATTATTCTTTGTCGTCACTATCCTCAAAATACTTAGCGATATCCTCGAAAGTCCTACCTAAAGTTTCCGGCAAGTAAACGTACAAAAAAACTAGTCCAAAAACGTTCACCAAGCTCAAACCCAAAAATATATACTCCAATCTTACACTCTCCATCAAAAACGGCGCTATCTTAACCATAATAAACATCAGTATGTACGTCACCGACACCATAACCCCTCCTAGCACACCCCTGACTTTTACCGGAAGCAGTTCGCCAATGAGAGTCCAAGGAATCACTAGCCAGCCGAAAGAACTGAAACAAATGTAGGTTAGAACGAGGACAACGGCAACAGTGCCGTCCGTTTCGCGCGATACCTCCAGGTTTTTGGTTAACGTGTTATTGGCAACACTGTTTCGGACCGAGGGCATCTCATCAGGAACTGACGAGGTATTTTTGGTTAAGTACAAGTACAACGCTAAAGAAAAACTTGAAATAATCATTCCAACAGCCGATACAAACATTAACGTACGTCGTCCAGCTTTTTTCGATATAGAAGCTAGCACTATCGACATGACGAATCTGATACTGCCCAATAAAATCAGAGCTACAAATTCGTCTATGAGACCGATGTGTTTGAAGCTTCCTCCGATCTTTCTAAAGATGTCAACGGCGTAAAAAACGATGACGTATGCAGCTGAGAGTTGTTGGAAAAGAAATAGTACCAGCAAGATTACCATAGGTTTCCAGACCATGGGTTTTTTGTACAGCTTAAAGTTTTCTTTCATTTGGAGCAGTCTGGATTTGTTGCCGGTTTCTTCTGAGATGGGTGGTTGAGTTGAGTTGAGTATTCTTTGGTATTGTTGGTTGAAGATCTGGAAGAATATTGTGGTTAGCATACAACCTTGGAATTCATCTGTACCCAAGGGACCAGTCAATTATGCCGGTTTTATCGTTAATTCTACTTACTTCTTTGTCAGTGTAGATCCATTTTAGAGATTTAGCGCAAGCTTTCTTGTCATTTCGGAAAACCATTAACCAATAAGGACTTTCTGGTATAAAATACAGACCAATGAGAGACAGGGTTATTAGCAGAAAAAATATCTTTACCATTACTTGCCAGTGAAGACCAAAACCTAAAAGAAAGTATTCAATATTATAATTGCATGGGATACTTATTGTTTGTTCTGCTTACCAAAAATACAAGTGATTAGTATTCCCAGTGTTACAAAAACGCTGTTAAATGTCAACAGCATCGGTCTGTACTTTGGGTGAGATATTTCGCTGACGTACACAATGGCGACGGAAGTGAAACCTAAAAGAAATAAAAAATAAAAATCAGTCAAGTGTTAATAATTGTATTTTTTTCGATAGCTTTACAAAATATACCCGAGTGTCAGACAATTATTTTTATGAAAAGGAAAGAAAAACACAAAGTCTTTCTCCACAAAGTTTAATAGAATAAAAAATTCTTAGTTTAAAGTCTCTACATGTTTCGAACGTAGAAACGTTCATCATCGGGAGACAGAAAAATGTATTTTATGCTGATGGTGTTAGCAAAAGAGAAAATTAGAACCTTAATGGAGCTTTTATGGACTTAAGAAATGGGAGTGTAGAAGAAACATGATATGAAGAAAATTGATAATGGTTAAACCATACTGAGAATTTGAAAACGTTATTAAAGGGGGTCTAAACCAACCAAATAAAACGGGGAAGAAAAAACTTTTCTAAGAAGGTGTCGAAGATTATTTAAATTTTAAAAAACTTATCAAACATATTGTAAGACATTATGAGGATAAAATTGTAGTATTACAATCTGTAAAAAATATAAATTGAAATTGAAATCAATGGATATTACAATTTTATCCTCATAATGTCTTATACATAATGTTTGATAAGTTTTTAAAATTTAAATAATCTTCGACACCTTCTTAGAAAGGTTTTTTCTTCCCCATTTTATTTGGTTGGTGTAAACCCCCCTTAATAACTTTTTCAAATACTCAGTATGGTTTAACCATTATCAATTTTCTTCATATCATGTTTTTCTTCTACACTTTTTTTAAGTCCATAGAAGCTATAGGTTATAATTTCCTCTTTTGCCAACACCATGAGCATAAAATAAATGTTTCTGTCTCCTGATAATGAACGTTTCTACGTTCGAAACATGTAGATACTTTAAACTAAGAATTTTTTATTCTATTAAACTTTGTGGAGGAAGACTTTGTGTTTTTCTTTCCTTTTCATACTTTCAACTCAACTCCACATTAAGTATGGACTATTTCTTCAAATTTTTTTTATATCACGAACTACCTTACGTACTTACTATTTATATAACGTACATAAATTAATACTTACCGGCACCGAAGCCTGCTATAACTCTAGCTACATAAATGTACCATAAGTTGGTGGCAAAGCTGTGGAGCGTCCACGATATAAAAAATGGCAGCGTGGTCAGCATGCACATTTTCTTTCGTCCGAACTTGTCCATCAGAGGGCCTATGGTGAGCGATCCGAGGGGTAAAGATGCAGTCACTATACTGGCTAAAAATAGGGTAAGTCATTGTTTTTTTCATATTGGTTAGCGACTAGACTAACTATTGGAAATTTAACAGTGCTATGGATGGCGGTGCATAATGCCGGTTTCAAGAAAAGCTGTTGGCTGGCAACCGATCAGTGAGAACAGTAGTTTAGTTATATTATTCGGAGTACCTATTCCACACTGGTGTTTATAGTCCGCAAAAAGTGTGTATCAACAACTTACCTATCCATGACGCTTGCGATAGGTTGATCTGGATCTGACTGTCGCTTTCGCGGAGTTGCGGCAGAAGAACTGCGCTAAACGACATATTTATTCCCACCTGGATGACTAGAGAATGTGCTATACATGCTGCTAAAATCTGTAAAAAATATAATGGTGTATTCTAGGGGTGTTAAAAACCAGTATTTTTTGGTAACAGGTATATGGGCTGATCCTGTTCCAAATGCATATCTGTTTCAAATACCTGTATAATACAGTATACTCTGTTTCTTAAGGTGGCATTCTCAAAGTCATTTAATCCATTACCAACCTAGGTATAACCTATTTCGCGTTATTTTTTCAAGTTTATTATTTTATTTACTAACATTTAAATAAAATCAGTATTGTCGGCACTTTACTTAAGTAATATCTGATATATTAGAAAAATATCTATTTATTTCCTTGCTAATTTTGGGAGAATTGTATAGTGAAAGAACAATGACATAATAATGTTAAAAAAAATCTTACCCGATATTTTTTGCTATACAATTCTCCTGAAATAAGTTATGAAATTTCTTGATATTTATTAAATATGTCAATTATTACCTATAGAATATCAAGTCGATACTGATTTTATTTAAATTTTGTGTAAAAGCTAGAAAACATAAATAAATCTACGCGAAATAGGTTATAGGTTGGCAAGCACGTTGATACTCCCACCTTAAAGCCTGACAGCACAGCATAGTAAATTTATAGAAAATCGTATTATAAAATTATAAACATCTGTTATAAAATTTGTTTCCAGGAGTGAATGATGATCGTGAACTATCGACACACGGCACTGATATGGATAAAATGTTTGCTGTTTCAATTATTCGCACATCCTTATCAATTTGAGTTACCTATGCTAATTTTCTTATCAAGATAAAAAAAATATTTGATTACGTTACAAAATTTCGCATAAAAAGTAATTTGGTTCGCAGCCGTAGTTTGACCAATCTGGTAAATTTTTGTTTAAGACAAACTGACAAACCATAATCAGTGTTTTCGCGCATGTTTATTAGAGGGCGTATTTTTGTTTAATTATTTTTTCAGTAAGTAAAATTCAAGAATTTTCTTTTAAATAATTTTTTTTTACAATAAAATCTTTATTTTTTTATACCATAAATTGTTGTACCTACATAGTAGAATTTTCTCTAATCAGTGCCTGATAGCCCTGGCCTCGAGAACAATTATTTATATTACACAAAGAATGTTGGACGTATTCTTAACTAAATCCTAAATATAAGTTAACATATTTCACAAAATTTAAAAACTAAAAACGTAGACATTTTATTTCCTCTTTCTCCATGGGGCAGGGTTAAAATGAAAATTCAGTGAAAAAAACCCATTGTGTTTAAAGATGGGTATTACAAAAATTTCTGATGTAAAAAAATTAAAATGTAGTATGTTTGGATGAAACGAAAAGTTACGAAATATTGATCTAAAAATGAAATGGCGGATGCGTCATTACCTATAACTCTCAAAGGCGCTGCGCGCTGGTTCACTATGTTCAAACTGTAAAACGCGTTGTGAGCCACTGTGATATTTGTAAGAATACTAGTACACATAGTCTGGTTTATGATCCAAAGAAAAAGGTATTTTTTTGAAGTGAAAACTTCTTTAGTCGCGTTTAGCACTTTTTGTGGGCACTGAATTAAACTGAGCCGTCACGCGTCACACTCGGCTGTGTAACGCTCGAATTCAACTGCTATATTCAATCCGAACTGACCCTTACCCGAATGAACGTTATATGCAAGAGCATGTCGCAAACAGTGTGCGTTGTAAAGACACTCGTCTGCGTCTCAGGTATGTTCTGGCATCTTTTAAATTATATATTTACGTAGGATGAAGTAAGGTTTACCGTAATTGCTTATTCCGTGGACCTAATTTATTATGATTTCTGACTTCTGTTGAAGATGTAAAAATTCAAGGGTTGTTCAATTTTAGGAAATATCTTTTTTCGTATGCAGTAAAATTATCCCGTATTCCAAGTTTATGTTATATTATTGAAAAATTGTATTTGATATTGTTAATTTCACCTTGTTGAAGTTTTCACTTCTGTCGTGTGGCCTTAAGCACACACAATTTTTTTTTTCTTTTACTTTGGACAATTATTAATAAAAATTATACTAACTAGGTACTTACCTTATAACTTAACTACAAAAATAAAATAAATAGTGGAGAACTTACCTGCTTTAGAGAATCTTTCCAGGGCAACTCCAAATCAAAATTTTTGTTTGTGTGTGAATTGTTTTCCAAGAATACATCGGAACAACCATTTCTTTCCTTTAATTCTATGTCCATGACTTTTTTATTATCAATAAATCATTTATTTAATAATCAACTTTGTTTTTTTAAAACAGCTTAATTTTTTTCTATACATTTCCCTAGATCGCCCTGTATATATGACATGGACTTTACACATAGATCACCATGCAGAGTGTATAAAACTAGGACAAAGTTCAATTTTAATTTTTTACCACTGACATCATTATAAGGTCTAGGTTAGAATGTTTAACATTGGATTATTTTTAGAATCATCGGTGTTTTGTTAATTTATTACTAAATAAAAACTCATTAAAAATAAACAACACATTTATTAAGTAAAAAGTATGTATTTCTTAAAAAAAAAAGAACCGTATCACAAATAAATATCCTATTAGGTATTATAAATTTTCGGATGAATCTAAAACAATTAAAATGTCCTGCTAAGTAACGCAATAGTTTCTAAATTTTTGTCACAAACCGAATGATCGAGCATGTACAAATGTTGATGACGATAATGGTCGTGTTTCGTGTTTCGTTTTCGTACAACTCAATAATACAGAAAATTAATTGTACACATTTTTTTTAGGGATTGTCCAATTATTGTACACTGTCTTCATTTGATCCCCTCATTAATTATTATACCCTAAAAACCGGGCGGAAATAGAGTTATTTATATGAATGTACAGTACAGTGTGTGGGTCTTTTTTTTTTAAAGTACATTCATTTTCAAAAAAAACCTAAACTTTGGAAACGTTTTTTTTTATCTCTGCAACCAAAGAATGGCATTTTATCTGAGTGCACGGTTTCATCATTAGCTTTAAATTTCTAGGTATCGATTTTTCTAACGTATTTATTTTTGGAGTTCTACTGTACACTTTCTTGTACAATAATATTGCAGCAAGCAACCCTAAACCGGCAGCTATTTACAATTTGCGACGTTGCCCGACTGCAAAAGTATACCACACGTACACCGACACGTGGCTCTCTCCGTAGAAATATATTTTATATTAAAGTCAAATTAATCTAATAAGCCGCATCACCTGTCATTAATGGCACCCTGTTGAAGTCTGGTCTATTTTACGTTAAGCGGTTGGCTACAGAAAAACAGAACCGGACTAAGTTCGTTTACATCGCCTTCGCCATTTGTTAAATTTTGTAAGGGAGTCTTAATATTTTGTAAAGATGTAGCGTACACATACTAATTTTATTATTTATAAAATAAAATATTGACAGATCCGTACCTACCAAAATAAGAATGTGAAAACATAAAACTAAAGAAAAAGAAGAACACAACATTTATTTATTTTATATTTATTTATAAAGAGCAAAATAGGTATTTATGTATTTATTATACCTACAAGGAAATATAGTTGAATTCACATAAACTTTTAACGCCGTGACATTTTAGTTCTGTCATACTTGTCAAATACTGCAGCAACTCATAAAATATAAATTTCTAATGAAAAAATTTAATTAGTATAATTGTACTGCACGTTGTATGTCTATCTTGTATTATTTCATACGATTAAAAAGAGATAGAAATAAAAAGAGTTGGCCGAACAATTCTAGAAAAGAAAAAGAAAAAACACTGACCAATCTCAGCTGTATAAGAAATTTAGTAAGTTGGTGAAATCTAAAGTAACTAGACAATGACAAGTCTTGACATTTGGCATTAAAACTTTATGTGAATTTAACTATAGTAATATAAGTAGCTTAAAATTATAGAAAGTTATATGTACCCTCTCAAAGAGACTATATGCCCCTTTTTTCATCCCCCGTTTTAACCCCCTCAAGGGTTGATTTTCGAAAAGTATGGCACCATTTTTCTTTTTGTACGTCCCATATTTTATCAATATATCAACGACAATGGCGTGTCTTTGGCAACATTGAGTCAAAACCTCAATAATAGATCGGAGAACAAAAATCGATATTACGTATTTCAAACCTGTTGAGTGGCATTTATTCAGGGACAACGCATCGAACGCAGAATTCGAACGGATTCGAGTACTCGACTCCAACAATCGAATACTTTTACATTCGAAGAATATGTATTCTATTATCTACTCGATCATTTGATTATTGACATTTTAGCTCTAAAATAACATAGGTACATATTTTATATCGAATTTCCCTTAGACGAGGAAGCAGTGGCGGCTCGTGACCAGCGAGTCAGGGGGGCGCTGGCTTTAAATAAAAAACATTTAAAATGTCTATCGTTTTCGAAAGTTTGTGTCTGGTTTTCTAACTTTCTCGTTGTGAATTTTAATTTCATCAGCATAAGCACTACTTAAACAAGTTAAAATATTAGTTTGTCCTAACATCTCAAAACTTACCACATTATAACGATGTTTTGCACTATTTTCATGTTTTTTATTTTCTCTGAAAGATGTTTTAAGTCCTGCACCCCATTTATAGTTCAATTATCATCCCCGTCAAAAAGAAGACGCACGAAACAAAAAAAAAGAATTTTTGTCCTCACAACCGCATATCCAGGATTTTTATTATATATTTCTTTGTCAAACTTACGCGTAAACTGTGCCTTACTTTTACATTTTGATTGCACTTGTACTATGTTCAATATTGGTAGTGGCCTCCCTGCATTTTTTAAATCAAGTTTTTCACTTAAGCTCAGAGAACTAAACACAAGCTTCTTCTGTAAATCACCGACCTTCATATTACACGAAATTTTCCAACTTTATAACGTAACTAATAAATCAAATCAAAACAATGAAACAAAACATCAGTATCATCGACAGGTCGCCTCGTCAGAGTCAGAGTACATAATATTATATCGATTATTCTACCGTGGCATCGCGATTCGCGAACAGCTGTTGGGCGCGGAAAATTGAAGCTCATCCGTGGCCGCTCGTTGTGCGATGTATAGGTGACGTCACGCCTCCGTCGTCGTGGCAACTCATCGAGAAGTCGCGTTGAATCGGGACGAATAATCCGCCGCCCGCGCTTTTTATAATCTTGAGAGCGCGCAACTCGCTTCGCTTGTCTATGAGTATAACCTGCCCTTTGGAATAGGGCTGTTTGGTTTGAATTTATGCCCGCGCTTAGTATAACCTACCCGCTGGAATAGGGCTATGTTTGGTTTGAATTATTTAAATGGATTGCTTACATACATTGCTTTATTGGTTTTTTAAGTAAAGTATTTTTGGATTCTGTTTGAAATATTGCAGGGAGGGCGGCGCCCCAGAGCCCTTCATTAACGAGCCGCCACTGCGAGGAAGGATTTCCCGATGACAACTTATCAAAGCTCAGGTATATTCCCGTGTCCGTATCTTATCATCTTGTTAAGGGAGGATTTGCAATTTTAATAAACGTGATATGCGCCTCGTTTCTCCCTCTTTCTCTCTCTCTTTCTCTCTAATACGATGGCTCATCCTTCGTGTTACGTCATCCCTCAAATTCATAAATGTGGTGAGCTAGCAAAAGTGTCGTGCGTGCGGGGGGGGGGGGGTAAAATTAACGACGTTTTTATTAATTATACGTGAAAGCGCGGAATTTACAAACGATTTACCATAAAGACTTGTCCATTGACTTTCCGAGTCAAATTTTAAGCCTCAGAAAGGGACTTGGAAATAGTATTTCAAAATTAAAACGCCCCCCCCCCCCCCCCACCCCAATGAGCCTTTTTTTTTTTGCTTAAATTTTTTTTAAATTGGACAGGTGTAAATCGAGAGCAATAAATATTGTAGTAAAATATATTTTTTAAAATAAATATTTTTTATTTTCTTGTCAAAAAAAACTGTATCATTAAAAAAAATAACCCTCCACCAGAATCATTACCCCCCCACCTAGGTCAACTCCAGATACGCGCCTGGTTAAAGGTTGGAAAATGCTCTAGATGCTTCTAATGCATAAACTTTTTTGCTGGTACCAAAACTTGAAAAATACGGCATAAGAGGAAATGTAAAACTTTGGCTAAGATCATATTTAAGTGGTAGAAAGCAAATAGTAAGCGTAACAAAAAAGGGAAAGAATGCTAAATCAGAAATGTTGTCAAATAATGTAGGAATAGCACAAGAAAGTATTATAGGGCCAATTCTTTTTATAATATTTATTAATGACTTACACCTTCTTATGAAATCGGCAGACCAATTTATTGTAAAATACGCAGACGATACAAACTTAATTATAGGAAGTAAAGACTTAGAAGAATAATTAATTGCCAAAGCCAAAGAATTCTTTAACCTAGTCACCGAATGGTTTACATCAAATAGACTCGTTCTAAATAAGGATAAAACAAATGTAATGTTATTCAAAACTAAACAATCAAATATAATAAAACCAATAGACATTGAATTACATAACAAAGAGCTTAATCCCTATGGAAAACGCTAAATTCTTGGGCATCTATATGAATGATAATCTAAACTGGTCATGTCACATAAAAAATTTAATTAAAAAACTAAACTCAATTTGTTATGGCATCAGAATCGTTAGCACATACGTGAACAGAGATACGCTAAACATTTTATACTACGCGAATTTCGAATCAGTACTAAAATACGGAATCATATTCTGCGGAAGGGACAGTATAACTCAAAATATCTTTATCATTCAAAAGAGATTAATTAGAATTATTAAGAAAATAAAATTTTTAGAAAGCTGTAGATCTGTATTTAAAAGTCTAGGTATAATGACCGTCTTTGGTGTTTATATATGAATGTTTAATGTTCTTCTTTCGAAATAAGGATCTGTTTGACTTAAAATCAAAACATGAGTACAGAACTAGAACACACGATATTAATTATATAAAACACAGACCTACACTAACTGAAAAGTTTCCCCATTACATCAAGGGCGTCCGAAGGAACTTTTCCAAGGGGGGGCAAATCATAATTGGAATTATTTTTGTTTCTAGCACTTCAACAAACCTTCAATAAAAGAATAGAGCAAAACACCTTATACTTATATTAAATAACAAAAAATAGCTAAACAAAATATTTAAAAATGTTCAAATATAACAAAAAAAAATACACCAAAAAACTTTTAAGTGATTCAGATTTATTGGAGAAAGAAATGTTAGTTTTCTTGAATTTTTTGCAAATCCATCAATAATTTTTTCAATTAAATGTCGTGAAAATGTTTCGGTTAAATTGGCGGTTTGTTACACTTTGTGTTTTGTTTTTGTCGTTCATTTTTGGATTGGGAATTAGATGTATATCTATTTGTATATTGCTATTATGACTAGCTGTGTGAATTAAAATAAAGCTTTATTTATTCTATTCTAATATTTTTCCTTCGCTATTTAGTGAAGATTTTTGAATTCCACATTTCATTTTATGCAACAAGAGTTCGTTTTACCATTTTTGTCAATTGAATTGTATCTCAATAAATATGTATATCCCAGTTAAATAAATTATCTCAAATCAACTTAGGCCAGGGGCCAGGGGGGGCAAGCGCACCCCCTTGCCCCCCCCCCCCTTTGGACGCCCTTGCATTACATGTGTATAAAACTTTTTAATTCACTTCCAGCTAGATTGAACGGTATACCGTCATGTAAAAAGTTTAAAGTAGAATTAAGAAAAATGTTAATAGACCTAGAACCATATAACCTGAAAGATTGCCCAGATTTGTAAAATTGTTTGTGTGACGTCATTTATTTTGTGTACTTTGTACTACGATTTGAAATAAAGTATTTATTTATTTATTTATTAGTATACCTACACATTTATCTTCATAGGAGCATTGTATTTCCTCAATCCTAAAGATGAATACATTCGAAACATGTAGAGAATTTCAATCCTTTGTGAATATACCAATGGAGAAAGACTTGACAAACTTTGGGCGTGGCCCCGAAAATTCAGTTTTTGAAGACTCCAAGAGGTTATTGGTAAAAGTGTCGAAAAATCACAACTTCCCTTTTTGACTGTGAAATTCAAAAAATGCACGCTTGTGCCCTCCGCATGTATGGAACAGATAAATGGAGAAGCATATATTTGCATTAAGCATTAGAACGCCATGTTGAAGCAGCTGTAACCAATAATCTGTTTACTCAGTGCAAAGGATCCTTAAAACGTGGTTAATAGCGACATTGCCTCAATTTTCTTAGGAGTCCTACTCAAAGTAATCAAATAAAAAAACTATTTTAAATTCGGATTTTTAACTCAATTTCGGATAAACCTAAATATACAGGGTGTCCGGAAATGATGAGCAAAAAATTTAGGGGATAATTCTAGACCGAAAATAAATGCTATCTCTTCCTATAACATTTTTTCGAAAATTGATTATTAACTTATTAAATTGAGTTTTCGGACACCCTGTATATAGTTTTTACAGCCGATCTGCTACAGAAAGTGTGCGAAAAAAAAATCGGGTACTCGGCAATTGGGTTGAAATTCCTAAAAAACGTATTTTGCTTAAACATTTTGGTGCTTACGCCCAAAAGTCATTTAACACAAAGATTTATCGCGAGAAGTGTACTTCCAATTTTCCTTAAATTTACCCGAAAAACGATAAATTACCCCGAAAACGTCCCTTGTCAACACTTAAATTTTGTCGCACGCATTTTTATTTTCCCAAAACTAATAAAATATTTAAAAAAGTTGTCTTATTATTCCTAAGGGTAGTAGCCAGATGAAATAACGGATAACGGGCAAAGAAAAACAAGGGCAACAGGAACATTGTTCGTTAAATAAAAATTCGCACTCAGATTTTAGATTACATTTGATTAAAACTTACAAATAGATATAGATATTTAAAGGAAAACATATTTTTGCCAGTAAACTATAATAAGAGATATTCGAACGGGTCGCATAACCTTTCCATGAACTTTGAAAATTAGCCGTGCGTTCTGAAGCATAAATGATATTTTTCTACTATCTTCTGCTGCTGTATTTGCCCCTTAGCTATGAGACATCCTGTATATAACGATAAGTAAATGGTTTAACTAGGCGCTTTATTGATTTTATAATAGATTAGTCAAGCAAAATGGCATTTGTAGGTACTCACAATCAGGGCCGGATCTACGTATGGGCTTAATGGGCTGCAGCCCAGGGCCCCCGGGTTCCAGGGGCCCCGTTTCCCAAAACAGAAAAAGATGTAAAAATAGAATATAGCGATATAAACAAGAGACGGATTCTATCAAAATTTAGAGATAAATCCATAGAAAAAGCTGTATATGGGGCAGAAAAATTTAGAAGAGACACGTTTATTGTTGCGTTAGATAAGCTTATCCTCGATTTAAATAGAAGAAGTCAAGTATATGCAGAATATAGCAATAAATTTAAATTTTTGATGGATTTGCAGTAAGTTAGTAAGTAAGGAGAACATCGACCTGGAGAGCGTGCGCGCTATTATTGATTATTATTCAGATGACTTAGACCAACTTAACCAACATTTAATACAGGAATGTATTCAATTCAAAACTTATATAAAACAAACTGAGCTAGAGTCCTATACTTGTAGTGATATGTTCAATTTAATTTTTGAAAAAAAACTTGTTGACGTTTTTCCAAATTTATATACCATCTTAAAGATTTTTCTAACGCTTCCTATTACTAGTTGTTGTTAAGCGGAGCGTGCGTTCTCTAAGTTGTCCTATATAGAAAACAAATATAGGACAACAATGACAAATACTAGTGTTGGGATCGCTCGAGTGAAAAACCGCTCGAGTACTCGATTATTGAAATAACCGACATCACTCGGTTATTGACACGACTACTCGAGTTATAATTTCAAGCGAAAATCGTCGCTTAACAAGCAGTCAAGCACTAACCACTGAGCGAAAGTTCGTTCATTCGATATCCGCTCGGCCATCGTCGCTTGACGGCTTTCAAGTTAATGCTCCGAAGTCTCACACGACATACGTCTTTGTTAACGGCACATAAACATAAAAGAGAAGGCGCTATCGCGACATGCGTTTCGTTTTCGTCGTTTTGGTTTGGATTTTGGATATTTGACAGTCGGCGTCATTCGCTATCGAATCGAATCGAGCGGCAAGCGATCAACCACTCGCTCAATGCGCTATTCATTGAATTCATTCACTACTTGATACTTGAACCGAAATTTCGAGTGATAAATCGCTCGAGTGATAAATCGCTCGAGCGATCGCTCGATTATTGAAATCGCTCGAGTAGTGACTACTCGATTATTAAAATCATCGGTTTTTCCCAACACTAACAAATACAAGACTTAATTATTTATCACTTCTTTCTTTCAATGCTGAACTCACCAAAGACTTGAAATGTGATAAGCAAATAAAAGAATTTGCAGCAAAAAAGTGTAGAAAAGTTATTTTATTGTTATGTTATGTTCATTTATTAATACTTTCAACTCTGTCTTGTTTAAGTTATGTTTAGGTTAAGAATTAATGGCTTTAAATTTTTGTTCACCAAAGATAAATAAGGTACCTGTTTATTTTAACTACTTTTACCTAAAATGTATTTTCGTTTAAAATAAAAAACTTTAAGTTCCGAATGTTAAATTTTCCCGCATAAAACATTTTTTAGGAAAATGCCTACTTATATAATTTCGTGGGGCCCCCAGATATCGTTAGCCCAGGGCCCCCAAAGGTCACGGTCCGGCCCTGCTCACAATTAAACTTAAATAATAAAACCAAGAAAATCTGTCTCTGAAATATAATATATTTCATAAAATCCAAAAACAAAATTCTTTAAAACACACGCTACACAAAAAACAGCCACAGAAACACTTTTTACCAAAATCAGAAGAAAATAATATGACGCGTGAGCTTGCTACGGCCCACGGCTGATCTGGGAACTTTAACGACGAAACCAGATCAGCTGTTAATGTCAAATGTCGTTGTCTTCTGTCGAAACGCTTTAGTTTAAGAAAAAGTTAACTCTAGTATAGATAGATGCAACATCTTTATCGAAAAATCCGTTGTATTTTACCTCGAATCCCCTACGTACTCGTATTTTTAAGACAAGGTGAAGAATTCCTAGATTACATCCAGGATATACTGATATACATCCCCTGTCAGTGTTTAGAATTTCTTAGTGACACGCCAGTTGTTGGTAAAATGTCTGTCGCATTTATAAGCTTTGCGCCGGCAACATAACTGGCATAGCGAAGCTTTCCTGCCGTTTTTCTATTTTAAAACTAGTTTTTCTTGTTTAAAAAGGGCTTTATCTTCAAGAGCTTATCACCGCTACGCTGAAAATAAGTTAAAGAAAACACAAAAATAAAACATCAAGTTATTGTTGGATTTTTTAATGATTTATTTTCTTAATTTTATTTCTTCGCAATAAAAGTCCCAAATTATGCATTATGCCTTGCCACAGCACTGGTAAATTCTCAATAGTTACAAATTAAGTCATTTTATGCTCAAATAAAACCCATTAAATATAGTTTAAAATAATTCTTTAAATTCTTAATATAGGCAGAAAATAATAATGAACGATAAACATTAGTATTATTTTTTTTTTTAGTAGATTGAGCTAGATTAGTAGATTATTGTATTGTCAGCGGTTCTTGATAAGTCTACAAAATTTAAATTCAGTCTGACCGCTTAAAGTGGGTAAAAATCGGGTTCAAAGAAGTCGGTTACAAACAAACATACATACAAACCCGAACAAACGACAGGAATTTTCAAAATTTTAAAATTTGTTTTTATTTTGACGGGTAGAATTTTTTTAAAATTTTTCCCTATTCTTAGCGACAATATCTAGACGACCCCACATTTGTTTCACATTACTATCAATTATTGTAATAATTCTGACATATTGACAGGTGTCAAATTTTGACAAGAGAACTTTTTGCGTATTTTTTTCAACTTTCCACCGTCAATATACATACGACCTTATAGTTTTTTCATTAATATCTTTTTTTTAAACGACTTGACATATTGACAGCTGTCAAATTTTGACAGGAGAATTTTTTGCTTATTTTTCCCGAAGTCTCCGCATCGAATACTATACGACCCCATAATTTGTTTCGTCAAAATCGCTTCTTCGTTTTATACCTGACAGCTGTCAAAATTTGACAGGAGAATTTTTTGAGTGTAGATTATTGTATTGTCAGCGGTTCTTGATAAGTCTACAAAATTTAAATGAAATCTGACCGTTTAAAGTGGGTTCAAAGAAGTCGGTTACGGACAAACAAACAAACATACAGGTGAAGCTAAAAAAACCGTGTTATGATAAAGAGAATGAAATGTTTCTTGTTGGAATCGGTTTATTAAATAAAAACCTAGATACACTACTGTAAAATGAACAAGGTTGAAGTCAATATTTCTGACCACCCTAATTTCCTATGCTGCACCAGCCGAATAAGCCCCAGCCTGTATATCGCGCCCGGTCCCGTCGGGCGAACGTTAGTTTAGGCTTATATCAATACGGAATCCGAAAAACGTAGGTACGTTCTCCCGCCGCAACAAAATTACTCTTCACGTTCCGCATTACCGTTTCCGCTGTCACACAAAACCCCGAAAACTATTTTCCCAAAACCGAAATTAAACTTCAATCACTCTATTCGCTTTAAATTCCCCGCAAAACGACATTTCGGAATGCGGGGAGGGCGCACGACAACGTGCCGCTTTAGGGGGAATAGGTAAAAAAGGGACCGCGCTAAGGTTTATGTCTGTTTTAGGTGGATAAAATAATTACTATCATACAAGATTTTTATTTTAATAGCGAACTTTCCAATTTTTTTTTTCAATAATATGATTTAGTTAGGCCTCAAAAAAAATATTCCCCAATTATTACTCCTTAAAAATCAGTAATAACTTGGTAAAAATTCTTTAAAGTTTCGCGCGTGTCAAAAGCATTTTAAACGACCTTTTAAGCGCGCCAAGCCCGATGACGTCACGAAGTATGACTTTTCCGTCATCCGTCATCCTTACCGGTGGCCGAGCTACCGAGTTTGCATTTGGATTGCCGTGTGTTATTGTTATTGTATTGTTGTTTTAAGGTGGAATTCTCAACGTCGTTCAATTTATTGCCAACCTATAACCTATTTCGTGGATGTCATCATTACAAATAATACTTCGTGACGTCACGACCCGTTTTTACCCGCGGGACCCCCGACCCACTCAGTTTTTGTTACGCCACTAATTATATTAATTATAATAGATGCATTTGTGATGTGTACCTATTCATTAAAAATAATTATATTACATGTCTCTGAATAAAACCATACTATCAAAATTTATAAACTAATCTTGCTATACTACCTATAGTATGATAATAAAACTACGAAAAGACCGAACCAAAGGTCACAAAACTTCTTTACCAATATCAACGAAGGTGAGAAATGTATTGTGCCTTTATAAAACATAATACTCGTTATACATTATTAAAAAACACACAGGGCATTACCTTTCACTTTAAACCCATCTTTTACAAAATACTGCAACACCAAATGGGCATAACGCACAGAACATAAAAACAAGAAACGACCCAAAAGTATACACTTAAAATTTCTATATAGGGGTATATAGCGGAAATTGTATATACGGTAGCGGCGTATCTAAAAGGTACCAGAGGGGCGAGGCTATTAATAAATGTAAATATCTGATTACGCTTTCCACCACATAGTAGTACCTATAACACTTTCCTTTTTTCCGTGGAATCCTAAGCTTACCGATGAGCCATGATAAGGCGAAACGCGTCTAGGGATAGATTTGACAAAATGAAAACAAACTCCTCTTCTACTTACTTGCCTTCCAAACACGTAAAGTATGTTTCACAATAAATGGTTGACTCCGTTTAACTACCTGGGACGTTTTGCAAGAGCCCGGCGGCCGAGCTCTTGCAAAACGTCCCAGGTAGTTAAACGGAGTCAACCATTTATTGTGAAACATACTTTACCTAAGTGCCATATATTCTGTGCCTAAGGTTATATTTTTCAAATATTTTGCTTAAGTATCGATTAATATACAGTGTAGTCACGTGATTCGCATTATTTGTCAAATTTTAATTTTTTTGAAAAAATAATTCAAAAGTAGTATTTTCAGAAATAACCCCTCTTTTGAATTATTTTTTGGAAAAAATTAAAATTTGACAGATAATGCGAATCACGTGACTACTATTTTTTTGCTTAATTTTCATCTC
The DNA here is from genome assembly GCA_963969555.1 of Polydrusus pterygomalis. Lineage (NCBI taxonomy): Eukaryota > Metazoa > Arthropoda > Insecta > Coleoptera > Curculionidae > Polydrusus > Polydrusus pterygomalis. The sequence goes on from OZ018385.1 coordinate 53,492,882, forward strand.
GATCGAAGCAGAACTTGATGCCAAAGTCAAATTTCGAATAAAGCTATTAATAAAAAAAAATCCCATTTGATGCGGACTTTACTGATGGCCACACTGTATATTTTTAATATTAAAGGCCAACAGGATAGATTATTTGTGGTGCATTGAATTAAAGAGAATTTATGTTAAGGTGGGAGTATCAACATGCTTGCCAACCTATGACCTATTCCGCGTAGATTTATTTATGTTTTCTAGCTTTTATACAAAATTTAAAGAAAATCAGTATCGACTTGATATTCTTTAGGTAATAATTGGCATATTTTATAAATATCAAGGAATTTCATAACTTATTTTAGGAGAATTGTATCGCGAAAAATATCGGGTAAGATTTTTTTTTACATTATTATGTCATTGTCACTCATTGTTCTTGCACTATACAATTCTCCCAAAATTAGCAATGAAATAAATTGATATTTTTGTAATACATCAGATACTATGTTAGTTATTAAAATAATAAACTCAAAAAATCAACGCGAAATAGGTTATAGGTTGGCTATAGATTGAATGACGTTGAGAATTCAACCTTAAGGTTTATAGTAATATATACATTTCAAATTTTAAAACCCGGACCTGTCTCTCCATCATCCGTTAAATGCTAATTTTCCAGTGCGCATGCCCATGTTTGTTAGGCTTTGTTTACATTAGCGTCATTTTATGAAGGATTCGTATTGACAATAGATCTCTATCAGCGTCTACACGTATAAAAGAAATACAAAAGAGACAAAAATTACGCATATTAGAACGCTTTCAACAATAACTGTTTGAAGTTGGAAAACTTACGAGAAAATATAGATATGGAAGCGCAGAAAAGTTTCTAAATAATTTTTCCAGTAGCTCGGTTGAAAGCGGTTCGGAAAGTTGCAACTTTCCGGTTGGTTTTAAATTCAATGAATCTTGTTGGACGAGAGCTTGGTCTGAGTGAAAATTACGTTTAAAGTGTAGCCAGCGAAACTACTTGGCAAAGTTATCCGTGGGATATTTTCACCGTTTTCTGATTTAGACAAAAAAATGTTTATGTATTTAAGTTTTCACCGCCGTTGAAAGTGTTGAAATAGTATATTAAAAAACACGTTTTAAAAGCATCATTTTATAGCACGTGTCCATGTTAAGAAACGAGCCGCTTGCAGCGAGTTTTATAACGGGACAAGTGCTTAAAACTGCTTTATATAACACGTACTTTATACTATTTTGTCTAATTTGTAGTTTTTTCAATAAAAAATAAAATAAACCCTTCACATTTTGCAAATTTGTATCTCTAAATTTTACGTTGGTAATACTATAAATTTACTATCATAGTAGCCTTGACAATAAATTAACATTTTCGTTGTGACTATGGAGAACTTATGGAGGACTTGAGGTAGGAGGCCGATCGCAATGCATTGGATTCTGTCCCAAATTAGAATCGGTAATTCAGCTTTACGAGTTGCCATAAGATGGCGCTCGTGTTCGAAGTGGGCTATCAAATAAATGGTTTCTTATGGACGCAATAACTATTTTTATTTAAATTAGTTCTTTAAGGAACAAATAAGGACTTTTATATGAATTTACACTTACTACTTATTAGTAAACTCGGCCTGTATAAAGTTCCAACGATGCTTGGTTTTTAAAATACAGGGTATTAAACATTCTAGCTACAGAGGTTTTTTTTAAAGTGAGCTTACCTTTGGAGCTAGAAAGAGACTTATTTGGCTTCGTTTCCTCTTTGAAGAAGATCCTGTCTTACACCCCGACATAAAGCAAACTCTACTTTTATAAATTGTACCATTATTCATTATAAATATGGAAATTAATTACAATACAACGTTATTTGTCTTCTCTTGCCTTCAAACATTATTTGTTACTACGAATAAAGAATACAAAGGAAGTAGGGTATTGTAGATTGACAGTTGTCCGGGATGGGGGCCGATGGCGGCAACATTTGACGCATGCGCGTTTCCGGTCCACCTGTGGCGTATCATTAAAATGGTAATAATAAAATGATTAATGAAATTTTATTTGACGAAGAAAATAGAAAAAATATTTAGATTCATATATACCTATAAGAGACGTTAAGGTTGGTGTAATAAAAGAATACAACTATTTCTTTTAATTATTTATTTAAATAAGGTAACGGAGGTGAAAGGGTCCTTAATGTAAATATCTGGTTAAATAACTAAAAAACACCTATTATACATTCAAAAAAAAATTGCAGGAAACAAATTGTTTCAGACAATAAATACTGATGAAGGTAAAATTATTGCCAAAACGTCTACGTTAAAAAATTAAATTTTAAAAAACCTTACTATTTCTTCATGAACCAAATCACAAGAAAATAATAAAATATAATATAATATAATATAGTCCTGTTTATTATATGTACCTAAATAATATTAATGAGATTTCTAGTATACAAGAAAATTGTCAAATGACAAACTATGCAGATAATACAAACATTTTATTTATTTCTAGTATCAACAACTTAACAAGTTAATTATAGATACATAAACCCCATTTCTAAAAGCTATCCTAAGCTATAATAAATATTCAATTAGCATTTGCCTAAGCAGTTCATTCCTTAATTTTAATTTTTCATAGTTTAAATTATATATTATGTCAATGTCTCCACAATATTTATTAAAATAGAGCACAGTCTTATAAGTGGTGAGTTTTTGTATAGATTTGTCCTCGGTGTAGGAATATAAAATACATGTGCGGATCTAGTATTGACTAAGCCTATTCTAAACGGAAGCAGTCCTAAGAACTCTTTATTATCTATTTTGTCTCTAATTATTTTATATAAGAAAATAATTCTTGCTTCTATACGCAATAGTCTTAAAGAAGGGAAATTAAACAAATTACACAAAAGCCCTTGATCTGTACCTCTTGGCGGATAAACTGAAAATGACTTGTAGTACGAAAATTTTAAAAATTTACGCTGAATATATTTTAAAAGAGTAATCTTATTGGCATACTGAGGATCCCAAATAGTGCATGCATACTAAAGTGTTGTAACTACCAGGGATTAATATAAAGTTATTATGGCGTTAACATTTTTAAAGTATTTACAAGTTCTTATAATAAATCCTAGCATATAAAGACCATGAGCTTCTCGAGCAACATATTTAACAATTATGATTGAAGTAAATAATTATTGGTTTTCCAAAGATAAACTGATATTAAATAAATCAAAGACCGTTATCACCTTGTTTAAGACTAACCATTACACTTTGGAGAATCCGGAAACAGTAATCATTAATGATTGTCATATAAGATTAAAGGAAGATACTAAAATCTTAGGTGTGTTGTTGGAAAGTAAAATGTTCTGGAAGAGCCATGTCCTGGAAGAGTTATGTCCAATATGTTGTAACCAGAAGGTGTTCCAGTTAGATTCACAGTAGGATAATTATCTTCAGGCAGGTTTTGCAGGAACGTACCTGTCAAAAAATATAAGTTTTTTAATTATCTGTTTGGCACCTTTACAAAATGACACAAAAGTACCTATAACGTGATACTACCTCTCTTTGTAAATTTTTTTTTATATTTTGATATGGATTTCTTTGAATGATAGAAGGTTTGGGACTAGCTTTGAATTTATTTTTTTAATCAATGGTATCTCCAGTCGTCCTCAGGTGAATATTGGGAAAATGTTTCTATCATTCTAGAAACATCATTGTCTTCAATCTTTAAATAGGAATTTCTTTATTTATCATACCTACACTCCCATATTTTATTACATTCTTTATCCATGGGTTAAAAATTTTAAAAGTAGATTAAACCAATAAATCATCTAAAAACTTTTATCGATACATAATTTATGAAAAAGTGACAAAGCAGCTTCCTCAGAAGCATAAATAATGCAGAATTATTTGTATTCATATTCTTAAGTACCTACCTACCTACATATTTTCCAATATATTATGTAATGACCCGATACAATAGTTTCAAAACTTACATTTTTTAACCTGGCTACTTCAAAAGTAGGCACTACTGCAGTTGGGACCAATCTAACTTTCAATCTTGAAGTTCTGTCAAAGCAATCTTCAGAAAAATGCTCCGAGCAAAGAACTCTATTTCGTGCAGGATCCCAATCACTTCGGTTTACATTTTTCAACCACGCCTTTTTTCTTAGGTAATTATGTGGAAAACTAAAAACCAATAAGTATTTTTAATTTGCTTTTCTGTAGAAATGAACAAACCCAGTCGATTAATAAAATAAATAATATTTTTCTGGTTTTATAAGACGAACGCCCATGAATGACGAATGACATGCGAGGTTCGGAGGTTATGTGTATTTTGATATTAAATTAAAATATTTACATTTTTTTTCTCTACAGATTAAAAAAGTTTATATATCTAAACATAAACTTACCGATGAAATGTAATGCCCAGTTTTTTACTTCCTAGCGTTTGGGACCCACAAGCAGCACAATTAACCATATTATAGCTTATTAATTAACCCATAATACCAACCAATTAAACTGTTTTAATCGCTGTCCAGCGCTAAAAGTATACTCCACTGTCACACTAAAGTAATTATAAGTTTACTAGAATTCGTTAAATATGGTTCTTAACTAATTAAAATGGAAGTTAACTCAAAAACAGCAAAGAAAGCAGAAATCACAGCTCGACCTGTCAACTAGTGTCAACCACGGTCAACCACCAAAACAAACATGGAGTCATATTTAGACATTAGATGGGGGTTCAAAATGGCCGACTTCCGTCGGTTGCGTTGTAAGGCGGTTTATGCAAAATCCTACTTCCTTTGTATTCTCAATTCGATGATTTGTTATCTTGAAACATAAAATGTCAATTGTCAAAAGTAAAACCACAGAAAAATAAAGGGTTTAATAAAAGTTAAAAACTATGGAGGATCTAGTTTTCCATATTAAAAACGAAGAAGACAACATCAGCCCACTTCGGACGCGAGAGCCATCTATCGGCTAATAGCGAACTAACCAAAAAACCGGGACAGAAATTGAAAATGCTGCCATTGTCGATCGGCCTCCTACCCTCTAGTTCTCCATAGGATAGTTGAAGTTGATTATTTTGGGAAGATAATAAAAATTGAAGATAGGGACATGTAAGCCGTTTTGCTCTAAGACGTACTGTTAGAAAGTTATAAGCTGTCAAAATTCAAAAATGTCACTTTTCGAGAGTCAATATTTCGGAAACTATGAAGTATAGACTAATAATGCATTTAATAAAAAATAATTATAATTTTATGTGGAATTTAAAAATGTAAAAATATACTGGGTGTTATATTTAAAAATATAAAATTCGTTCAAATTCCAGACAAACTAAAAAGCTGGCAACAACGCCAATATCGTCATTCGGTGCGTTAGATCCTCTTACACAACTGTACCAAATTTGGTTTAAATCGGCCAGTAAATTGTGATGTTATTAAGCCGTTTCCAGACTTTATACACACACTGTATTAATATTATAATATATTATGATTAATTTAGTAGCTTATAACTGGTATTTATAAAATTTTATAGTTCTGTGTGAATAAAGTTAGTAGTTATTATGTGTTTTTTTATAACTAAATTAATAAATGTTTGAAAGTACCTAATAAATATAATATAGGTATAGATTTCCGCAACCAAACATACATGCTAGGCCACGCCCCACGCCAGACGTCAACAGAATAAAACATTTGAATATTACCTCGAATATTCCTTATACCAACTTTTAAAAAATAAAAAAAAACGGTATCGTAATAGACTTGTTTCGATACTGAAAACGGTATCGTAATAGATTTCTTATGAAACAAAATTAGAAAAACATTTTTTTTTGCAATATTTAACCCAAACTTTGAACACATATTTTTTGATGATAACCTTAAAATAACCGTGTCAATGTCAAATCCTTATCTTATCAGGCAGTCATATTTCTATATATGCCTTTTTTTTATACATTCCCTCTAGTTGCTTTCTTAGCTCAATGATAAGAGCAATAATTTGGAAGGACCAAATCGATCGACTATTATTTCCTTTTATAGAATCCTATGAATATCTGCAGCTTCAGAAAACCCAGCTGATCTAATACACGACGTTATTAAGATCTGAAACTTTCACATAAGAAGTTTTAAAAACTTTCATTACGCAATCAAAAGTTTTATTTACAAACTTTTCCAATATCTTGAACGATCGACTTTGGAGAAACTGAGACATTGAAAAAATGTGGCTGTGCTTTTAAGGGGTAACTGACCGTTCTTTTCGGACGTTTTTATAAAAAAAATGCGTCATTTATCAGAAAAATATGGAAGAAAGTTCGTCAAAAAATATTTGTTCCAAAATAAACTCTATACCCTTTTATCACCTCCGACCCTATAGGGGCAACATTTTTGTAAATGCTCCAACGCACATGGTTAGGTATTTGTACCTAGCGAAGAATTATTTACTTTTATCTTGAAAACAACTTATACCTATACCATTTTTTAAACCTTCACCAGTTTTAGTTTTCGAGATACAGAAATTCGTATAAAAATTCCAACCTCCGTTTTTACCTCCTTAGGGGTTGATTTTCGAAACATACCTCCATAGTGGATGCCTCCGTTATAAAAAGAAGACACCCTCGAAATTTTATGATATTTCGAGGAAGATTAAAATCCCACTCGGAATGAAAAAGTAATTTCAAAATCAGTATTTAAACAATTCTCGAGTAATTAAACCGCAGTTTTGGAGCTCAGGCAGGGTCCATATTTCTTAAGCTGAAAAGATAATTGGTTTTTAATTTAAACAAAAAATTTTCTGTATAAAAGCATAGTAATTTGTCTTTAGATACGTACAGCCTATATCGTGCTTTATGGGTGAAAAAGTGCCGCCCAGCAGGTATACGCATGCGCAGAACCCTCTTGTTATTAGGTTTTCCTTCCTTAGCGACATCCTCAAAATACACTCCAGAACCGGCTCGGCGCCATTTTTGTTGTTGTATTTTACATTTTCTCTGTGGATTTCTTGATATGTGTGAAGTTACCAACGTTTATGCAGCGACGAAATTTTTTTTGGGGTACGTATCAATTGCGCCTGTAGCGTTTACAAACGCAATCCAATTAACGAACATTTTTAGATACAGTAACAGTTGATAGAACGGGACTTTACACTCCCTAATAAGCATCCCGTCTTTTTCTCCATTATTAGTTATTAATTATGCCTCCGTTAAAATAGCTGCGTTTAAATAGATAAGCTTGATTATTTGGTTTCTAACGACCAAAAATTGTCGTTATCTCACTTGAAATCGTTGCCGGAGTTCGTTGGAATATTTTCGAGATATTAGAGAGACTCAGTAACAATATACTGGTTCTACCCATAGACACGTACCTTTAGATAAGCAAACAATAATCGCGAAAGTGACGAATTTACGGCCTAGCTCATGCCATATAAAGTCATACGGGAATAGGCATGCGCCCTGCAAAATTATCGGTTAACGAATGGAAAAATAGACAGGTCCGGGCTTTAACTTCTGGTTTGTGTGGCCTAGGCCTAGTTTAAATTGATCATACTTCATAGTAAAATAAAATTACTTATCAAGAACTTTCGCTACTTTATACTTACTAAAAATACGAAATACCCGGTATTTTACCCCTATATTTGGGCATAATAAAATCATACAATGGTCTTTACTAGTCATTGTATCCGGGTCACTAAATGCACAAACACAATTCACTCAAGTACACAAAAACTAGAAATCCACAAAAATTAAACATCCACAATAGCAAAGAAAACGACAAGAAATCATATGTGTGAAGCAGAGCTGTCGCAATTACTCTTAAAAAGTAATTCAATTACAATTACCCATTACCCTCCGAAAAAGGCATCAATTACAATGACCAATTACTAACAATGTGATAAAAATATTTAAATTACCAATTACTTACTAAAAGTAATTGATTCCTTGATCAATTACCGCATTCGAATTACTGAGTTTAATTCAATTACTTTTATAATAATTTAATTACTTTATAGTAATGGAACTACCCTAAAAGTAATTGAATTACTCTGAATCTATAAATTATAGGCACTTTTTTGGCAAATAAATTACTCTGAGTAATTTAATTACAGTTTGGTAATTCAATTACATTTTGGTAATTGAATTACATTCTGGTAATTGAATTACATATTTAAAATTCAATTAGTAGATAAGCAATGGAATTACTTTTTACATTTCACAAAAAAATAGTTGTATAGATAAGGTATTATTTTTTTTATTAGCAGTAGGTCCTACTATCACACTTTGTTATAGAAAGAAATTTAAAAAAATTCTAAATTTATAGTTAAACTTGATCTCCTAATATTGATAAGTACCTACTTACCTTTAACAAATTGACCAATAATAACAACTGTCTTTTTTATATAATATGATTTATTTGTTGAAATAAAACAAACGTAATATTAAGGAAAATAAAAAATAATTGAAAAAAACTAGGTAGGTACTAATACCTACTACTACTACTACTACTAATATTACTATAATATACAGGATAGGTACAAAGAAACGCGAAATTTTTAAAGGAATTGAATTATTTTGGAGTAATTCAATTACTTTTAATCTAATTGAATTATTAGGGAGTAATTAAATTACTTTTTATGTAATTGATTTATTTGGGACTAATTCAATTACTTTTTAAAATAATTGAATTACTTTTAAGTAATTCAATTACCTCAGATTTCTTAAAACCAATAACCAATGACAATAACTTTATCACAATAATTGGAAAATCAATAATTACAATTACTATTTTCAAAAAGTAATTCAATTACTAAAAAGGAATTGAACACGATTTTTCAATTATTTTAATTCAATTACCGACAGCTCTGGTGTGAAGTTAGCGACGTTCATCAGGACCGTTTATGCAGCAACGCATTTTTTTTTGGGGTACGTGTCAATTCCACCTGTAGCGCTTGTGAACAAATTTTAATTTTTCTAGAGGCGAAGACTGAAATTCTACCATTTGGATTTATCGTCTTTAGTAAACTACCCTCGAAAGCTGAAACTCTCTAATATTCAAAAATTGGTCCGCAGGAATTGAAATACTCGAAAGTAGCAAATGCGAGAAAAGTTGTTATCATAAGATTTACACTAAATAATTCTCTTTTATCTTTTAATTCTTTGGCGAGGCGATTTAGGACCTATATTTAGCTTTTAGAGCTGTTCGGAGCTTGCTCGGGGCGGTTCGGAATTAAAATAAATTTGTATTTAAAAGTTATTGTACTGTAAAGACGTTAAGAGGGTGAGCCCTTTGTCCCTGGTAAAATTGATGACGTAAAAATCGTGTTTATTCTTTGTTTATTGGCATTTAAAGGTTAAACATTTGTAATTTTAATTGGGGGGGGGGGGGGGAGAGGAGGAGATGTAGAGGAAGTATACAGTAACGAGTTTCGATCGAAAAAATAGTTCCCTTTTAAAAAATTCTCCCAACTTTTGATGTCAAATCCAATTTATTTAGTATAATTTTAAAACTCAATCATCCGAAAAAAATAAATGATGAGCCACAATACCAATTAATTTCTAGTGGTTAATATAAATTTTCGATTTCGGGACATTTTATATTATTAATATTCGAATTTTACAATAAATCCAGTATAATTTATTGTTGAAAACCACGCCAATTAATTAACAAAAAACCCCTGTATAAATTGGATTGTCTATTCGATGATACGTATTGAATTTTATGCTAAAAGAGGACGAGTAAAATGTTTTTTCTACGCTTTTATATTCAGTAATATAATTATTATCTATTATTTTTGTTATTGATGGTTTTTGGAAGATTACTGTCTTATTACTTTCTGTGACAGCAAAATGCACCCAATAAAATCCTTGCGGTATAAACCTAAGCTAACGTCTAACAAAACAGGTCAATATGGATTTTGAGCCAAAAATTAAAAAAAAAAAAAACAATGATCAAAATGACAAAGCGTCAAAACCGAAACAATAACTTAAAAAAAAGAAAATATGAGACAGAAATAGGCAAGAACGAGATATCTCGCAAAAACTTAAGGTGGAATTATCAACGTCATTCAATTTATTGCCAACCTATAACCTATTCCGCCTTGTTTTTCTTAGTTTATTATTTTATTGACTATTGAATATAGTCTGCACATTATTTAGGTAATATCTGATATATTACAAAAATATCAATTTATTTCATTGCTTATTTTGGGAGAATTGTATAGTGAAAGAACAATGACATAATAATGTTAAAAAAAATCTTACCGATATTTTTCGATATACAATTCTCCTTAAATAACTTATGAAGTTCCTTGATATTTATTTAACATGTTAATTATTACCTATAGAATATAAAGACGATATTGATTTTATTTAAATTTTGTGTAAAAGTTAGAAAAAATAATTAAATCTACGCGCAATAGGTTATAGGTTGGCAAGCATGTTGATACTCCTACCTTAAGATTTAAAAATAATCCAGTTAGTATCGCTAGATAAAAAAGCTATTTTTATTACCGACATTGCGAGGTGATTGGAAAAAATAGACTTCTTTTTTCGACGCACGGAGTGTGGAGGCGGGGAAATTGCTCCCCCAAAGAACGTCCATGGTGTCGGCGAATTTATTCACGCAGAGATAAATTTGGACCCACTAAATAATAAAACCGCGAAAGCACACGTTTTCCAAGCAAGCATTTCTGGTTTCTCATTTTTAATTTATCGTAAATAACCCCCATTTATGCGGTATGTCATGTCCTACAAACTCTTTGTAAAACTACGAAATTAACAATTATTTATGTTATACAGGAACATTAAATAAAGGTTATATTTATAGACTGGCATGAAAATGATTAAACTTTAGCGAGTCGTTCACAATTCTTTACATATCCCGATTTATAACAAATACTATTAGAACACATGGGGCTTTTGCTTTGCATCTCACACAACACGTTTTTTATTATCTTTTCTTGGACAGGATAATTTTTCTGTTGATGAAAAAAACAGCGCGTTTCAGACCGAGCGGCAAACAGCAGCCCAATAAACAGAAATAAAAATGCCAAGACAAGCCCAACATCCAAGAAAATGTCTGAACATTTTCTCGCAAGAGGGCCGGTTAACTTTAAACTAAGTGAAATAAATGAGAACGAATGGAGTATTAGGCCAGATTGTCTGCTAAATCAGGCTTAATACCTTTAAGGAGAACTTATGGAAGTCTTACTTTTCTATTTTCACCTCCGGTTGGGAGAAGTGGCGGTGTAGATTGCGTAGATTGGCAAATAATTCGGCAAGGATTAGACACTAGAGTGGACAGCTTGCTACCGGATCGTATTTATTAGTTCTTGATGTTTTACTTTTGTATACCAAATTTCATTCATCAGGGGACACCAGTTTTGTATCGTTCTTTTAACGTTAAACCCCTATTAATGAAAATATATATATTTTTAAATATACCTACCTTGGCCTCTTTCAGTTGGTGGTCTTAATAATGAGAACTTTGTTTTCTCAAGTACTTTTGAAAAATTCTGTATGAAAACAAGTATGACGGAGCAAGAAAGTTATGCTTGCGGAGGATGGGTTAAACTTTGATTACCCCATTGCTTTCAAAACACTGGTATAGACATAAGCTTGTACCTTAACTTTTAGCTAATAGAGAGGTTTAACCAAAACCTCGTTAAAAACGTGTCTAATAAATTTCGTTATTATCCACGGTAAACCTTTTTCAATTTTTCATGATTTGACCCCGAATTTTTTCGATGCTTTTCAGGTAATCCCTGTAAAGCGCAGCGATTTGAAACGGAAACCATAAAAAATCTCATCGATTCCATCTTGAACGCCCGCGTAATCAAGTCTTCATAGAAAACAACCAATAATTCCGATTTATGGTTTCAAATGATAATCTTCGGGGCGAAATACGTCTTTGTTTGGGGGCGACATTCGTTCCTGTGTTTTTTGTAATATAAAATAAATATAAACTAACATTTGCTAATAAATCTAGGTAAATATGTTCTCGTCTGTTACATACTTACGGACCTACGCTGCTCCGTAACACGTTGTTAATAGTAGACGTTATTCTTTTTTTGTAGTTGTCGAAACGTTACTTTGCAAAATCAGGAATCTGTATCCACAGATTTTACTGAAATTTGTTAATAAGTAATAATAAATGAACTTTTTCATTAATTTTTGATTTTTACCCTAATGGACCAGGGTCGATAATTTTTGAAACCAAAAAAAATAATAGTAGGATGAAACCCATTGGAAAAGAAAGAGAATATAACAAAAATTAAATGAAAAATAATTTACGGACGATCCGAGGTCGGGAAGTGGAAGGGGGTGAGTTTTTAAGGGTAAAAAACGATTTATCTCGATTTCCGGCAAAACTACAAGTCCTTTGGAAAAACATTAAATAGCAAAGTTGTAGGTAATAAAAAGATCTACAACTTTTGTATTTACACTTTTGTCACATAACCTCAAAATTTTCTGTGAAAAATTCAAATAACCAAGTATTTGGTTTCTTATTTTTAACTTTTACAAACAAAAATTTTTTTCACGAAATTTGGTGAAAACTTACCTTTTTATGTCCCAAATGCACTGTAATTTTTTTGATTTAAAATATTTATTTTTTCACCTTATTTTGACTTAAAATCACCAGTGTGACAAAGTGTCAATCGAAAATTCTCTTGTCAAAATATCTGCTTTTTTAAAAAAGTCGGTGGAATTTTTGTTCGTTGAAATCTTTGCTTTCTGATGGTGTAAAAAATATATACATTACTATGGTAAATGTTCTCAAAAAATGCAAAGAAACGAAAAAAACTCGAATCCGAAATTTTTTTTTAATCATTATGTACAATTTTGAGCTATTTATTAAAATTATTTGTTTATATTTATTTTTGCAATTTTTTGCTTATCAGTGTAACATGGAATCTTACGTTTTTCGAGTAATTAAAGTATAAATTTTAATAAATAGCACAAAATTGTACATAATGATTAAAAAAAATTTCGGATTCGAGTTTTTTTCATTTCTTTGCATTTTTTGAGAACATTTACCATAGTAATGTATATATTTTTTTTACACCATTAGAAAGTAGAGATTTTAACGAACAAAAATCCCACCGACTTCTTTAAAAAAGCAGATATTTTGACGTGAGAATTTTCGATTGAAAATTAGGGTGGTTTTTCGATATTAAGTCAAAATAAGGTGAAAAAATAAATATTTTAAATCAAAAAAATTACAGTGTGTTTGGGACATAAAAATGTAAGTTTTCACCAAATTTCGCGAAAAAAAAAATTTTTTGTAAAAGATAAAAATAAAAAACCAAAAACTTGGTTATTTGAATTTTTCACATAAATTTTGAGGTTATGTGAAAAAAGTGTAAATACAAAAGTTGTAGATCTTTTTATTACCTACAACTTTGCCATTTAACGTTTTTCCATTGAACTTGTAGTTTTGCCGGAAATCGAGATAAATCGTTTTCACTTTGTACCATTTTCAAAGGCCCTGGTCTATAATAGAGGAAGAGAAAAAATAAAGCTTCCTACGACAACCTTAAATTTTTTCACGTGATTTACCGTGTATATTATGCCTAACTTCAGCTCCCTCGGAATAATCAAGAGTATATCAAAAACAAAAATTATTCATCAATATTTTCATTCACAATAAAAATTGGTATTTTATCGAGTCGACATTTCAATATATACTTAATCTTTTACCTATTCTCACCATTGTGGCAAGTCATTGGATTTTCAAATTTCCTCAAGATAAATACGTGTGTAAGCTTGTGCAGCCAGTAAAGAACCAATATTGGAAATCACACATATCAGGGCCTTCGTAAATCTAATAATCCGTTTCAACTCCGCGAAGAAAGGGTTGAGCTTAAGAGCCCCAATCCTGGAAAAAAGTACGCCAATAACGACATTTGTACACTGAGTAAAACGATCTAATAAAACGGGTTTACTAAGATATAGTTTGTATTGATAACTTATTTTTTATTAACCCATATTAAATAAATTGCAGTGTATCAAACCCGCTTCAGTGCTATTTCAATTCCAGATTTGCTGGAACGGTGTTTTTATTGGCAGTAATCAGTTTCATTAGCAGCACAGTCTTCTAGAATAATCAACTAGGTACTGTTAATACAGCAATTTTGTTAAGAAATAAATTGTATCTTCTCAATGCGACTCATTTGGTTCCTAATAAGCGCTTTCTCTACAATTAAGAAAGCAGAACAGCGTCACCAAAAACGAATTGTGTTTGTTAGAACCTATAATGCACAAGACGTTGGTGGGGGTTCTAAGCGTATTACTTTCAACGTTTTTATTGAACAGGTCACATCGTTGTTCGAAGCTTCCTAGCTGTCCTGTACAAAGTTGAAATTATCGATCGTACCAATACCTGTTTCAATTAAATAATTTTAAATTTGTATCTAGGTTTTTTTAAACGTAAAGCAATTTCTTATTTCGCACAACCCATCATTAGTATTGGACTTTTTAATCTATGGACGAATTTTACCATCTCAGTAAACCATGTTGCATAATATATAATCATATGCAATGTTAAACGACAAGAACAATATCACACTAGAAGCTATTTAAATTTTGGAGAACTACAGTACCTACTGATTTTTAGTGGTAAGTACCGGGCGAGCAAAAATTATTTGCATCAAAGAGGGGATTAAAAAACGTAGGGCTTGGTGTAGATCACAATGATATGGGGACGATATATCTAACCAAATCTAGGTTAAAATTTTGTCAAATTTATATTATGACATGATATGCCAAACTAATGAGTAATAAAATAAGTAGACAAATACAAATTTATTTCTGTTGTTTACAAAATTAACAAAGTATGAATATACAGAAAGAAAAAGCTTCTTCTTAAGAATAGTCCTGCATGTTCCATAAGATCTTCCCACTTCGTGGGACAGGCGTCTTATACAATTTGTTGGCGTATTTTGCATTATTTTACGAACGTTTTTTAGGCAATGATAAAGCAACGTTAGAAAAATGTTCGCGAAAATCGTCCATGCACAAACCCGGATTGTATTGCCATTTACCATTTACTCTAACCCCGTTTCGAAAATACGCTTCAACCATGAATGTTTTGTGCTGTTCCGTAAAGCCCATTGTGTGAATTGTTCAAGAAATTGGAAAAATTAGCGATGAATCAAATTACTTGTAACGCCTGTCAAAGATGACGGAATAACTGATTGATTGTTAATTCAGGTAGTTACTGACACTCAACAGGTATTAAGCTCTACGACTAAGCATTATGTCTTTAGATGCAAGGCCCTCTTTGATGTACCTAAATAATTTTTGCTCGCACGGTATATGCTTTATTAACCGTAGCAAAAGTTTTATTACAACTGCCAGTCGGAACTAATAATATAGTATATAACCCCCAATACAACTTGATAATTACTGGGAGAATTCAGAGCAATAATGGCTATAAACCATTTTATGGTTCGTGTACACGAGTATCCTTAATGTAAATTAATTAAAAAGATAGAACCCCTTCATAACAATATTAACTATGCAAAGTAAGCAACTGGAAAATCTTTCATTGAAAACTGGCTAAGCCATATTTACATAGTTTATGCAGTCCGGGGTTAAGCACCCTTAAGTGCTGGATTTGGCGCCTTCATTCCGAATTTCTCGCAGTGCAATATTGACTTTCTGCATGTTCCGATTTCGAAATCAGTTTGCAGAAATTACTATTCATTTTTCGGGGACAAATTTCGAGTTGACACAGCTGGCTGGCGGGCGAATTCTCGCTTCGAGTTACCGTTTTACTTGTCTGGGACGAAAAGTTATGTTTTTAACGTCCTGTCAAATGTCAGAATGGAAATCATTGTAGTGAATGATGGGCCGCTAGAATACCCATGGGAAATCCCATGAAAATTATAATAATATATATATTTCCAAACTTTCCTTGGACAATTCTCATCTAATCTTTAGATAAAAGCCATGTAAAATTCCTCTCCTTATCACCCTGCTTCAAACCGGCATATTATTATACCTATATACGAAAAAGTCAGAATGAAAAATACTTTTAGTTAGCTTCAAATTCAGGTATGAAATTATGACACTTCAAGTGGGTTCAGCTACGCGCCCGGAAAGTTCAGCTTCAAGAGGGTAAAAAATGGCACAATTAAGGGCCATACGGAATAAAAGAAACACGTTTCGACGGTTTTTAAATGTTCAGTTTTATTTTTTCATTGTTCCAGCCCAGCGCAGTAAAGCTGTTTTTCATTGCAGACGCTTTTATCGAGACGAACGTATTGCGAACTTTTACAAATTTTAATTGCTGCGGATTTATAATTATTAAATTCGCATTGGGGTATTGGGGCAGTATTCTGATGAGATAAGATAATATACACAACAAACCGATACAATTTACATTACAAATTCGGGATTTTGTTTGTCGCGTTATTTTTACCACATGCCGGGAACTTGGCAAACGCTAAAGCGATCATCTTTATTTCGCTAGCTATTGATCCTTTTCTAAGCGTAAACGCTCATTGTAGACAAGGGTCGATAAGTTTTGAAACGAAGAAAAATAATAGTAGGATGAAACCCATTGGAAAAGGAAGAGAATATACCAAAAATGAAAGGAAAAATAATTTACGGGCGATCCGAGGTCGGGAAGTGGAAGGGGGTGAGTTTTTAAGGGTAGAAAACGATTTATCTCGATTTCCGGCAAAACTACAAGTCCTATGGAAACGTTAAATGGCAACGTTGTAGGTAATAAAAAGATCTACAACTTTCGTATTTACACTTTTTTCACATAACCTCAAAATGTATGTGAAAAATTCAAATAACCAAGTTTTTAGTTTTTTGTTTTTATCTTTTACAAAAAAAATTGTTTTTTCACGAAATTTGGTGAAAACTTACCTTTTTATGTCCCAAACACACTGTAATTTTTTTGATTTAAAATATTTATTTTTTCACCTTATTTTGACTTAATATCGAAAAAGCACCCTAATTTTCAATCGAAAATTTTCACGTCAAAATATCTCCTTTTTTAAAAAAGTCGGTGGGCTTTTTGTTCGTTGAAATCTCTACTTTCTGATGGTGTAAAAAAAATATACATTACTATGGTAAATGTTCTCAAAAAATGCAAAGAAACGAAAAAAACTCGAATCCGAAATTTTTTCTTTTTAATTTTTTTTTTATAGTACTTAGTAATTTCGACTTGCAATTTTTTGCTTATCAATGTACCTTGGAATCTTACGTTTTTCGAGTAATTAAAGTTTAAATTTTAATAAATAGCTCAAAATTGTACATAATGATTAAAAAAAAATTCGCTTTTTCGATATTAAGTCAAAATAAGGTGAAAAAATAAATATTTTAAATCAAAAAAATTACATTGTTTTTGGGACATAAAAAGGTAAAAATAGAAAACCAAAATCTTGGTTATTTTAATTTTTCACATACATTTTGAGGTTATGTGAAAAAAGTGTAAATACAAAAGTTGTATATCTTTTTATGACCCACAACTTTGCCATTTAAAGTTTTTCCACAGGACTTGTAGTTTTGCCGGAAATCAAGATAAATCGTGTTCTACCCTTAAAAACTCACCCCTTTCCACTTCCAGACCTCGGATCGCCCGTAAATTATTTTTCCTTTCATTTTTGTTATATTCTCTTCATTTTACAATGGGTTTCATCCTACTATTATTTTTTTTCACTTTTTACCATTTTCAAAGGCTTCAGCCCCGGTCTATTGTCCCCGTTTTCTCGGATGTCCATCTTTCTAATAAGTTAGTTCCCTATTTTTGTTTGTTGATAGCTCCCTATACCATAATTACCCGTAAAGACACAATGTATATTGGCCGTAACGCAATTACCGTGAAGTGGTTAACTCTCCGATCAATTTCAAACTTTGTAATAACCTTATTAAGTCATGTTGCGAGTTCTCCCTAATGGCCCTTGACAAGTTTTAATCTCATTGATGCATAGTTCGGGATCATTCAAACCAATGCATCGATATCGGCTTCATTTTCAAAACACATTGTTTGGTATTGATTTACTTAAGGATCTATTATCGCTTTTTGGTATTTTCCATCTACAGGGTCTAATGGAAGGCGCTTATTGTATTTAAGTAAGTGTTATTGAAATATACTCCATACTTTTTTTTTAATTCGACAGTCCTTAGATAAGGATCCCCAAAATCAGTGGCTCGTTCATAGAGTTTTAGCCTTCAGCCCTTCCCATGGCCTAATAATAATTTAAAATAATAATAAATTTCCCTATGAGCTGTATTTTCTGAAATAATAAAAATATTTTAAACAGCTTCAAATTAATTTAAAGCAATTACAAAAAAAAATGTGGAATTGATTTGATTTTGATTAATTTATGAAGGTCTTTATGGTGAATATAAAAAACATTTTTGGGAAATTATTAATGTTTTAAAAAAATATATATTTTTTTATTTTAGGAGGTCATGTTTTTGAATCTATGCATAACTTTTAATTCTAAACAACTTTTCTTAATAACATTTTGATGAATTTTCTGAAAAAGGGGTACTTTATTCTTGTACAAGTTTTATAATATTTGGCGTACCCTGTACGCCGTTTGACTTGCAACCATTCCTAGTGCACCAAATATGATAATCGAACATGCACCAACTTTTATCAAGAATAAATATTTCTGAGAATTTGGTAATAAAAAAAATGCCCATATGTTGCACACTTAAACAGCCACACTGTATATTTAAAAAAATATTAATGTTTATAAAGAACCTCGTAATCATTCTGTCAATAACCCCTTTCTTCCCCCCCCCCCCTATGCCATCAAAAATATTGGAATAGAACTTGGTTACTGGAATACTGTTAAAACCAAAGACCTTTCAAAGTAGAGAACCAATTGTTTATATTTTTATCCGATTCCTTATCATTCCGTCCTTTTCTTTCATTTCATTGCGCCATAGCCAGATTTACGTATTTGTCGGAAATCCACCTAAAAATATGCTAATTTGGCAATTACAGTAGTTTTAGCAACTATTTTATTAAAAGAATAATTCGTATTTATTTTCCTCGTACTCATGTAATAATGTATTTATCGAAAATTATTCTACTACTAAAAAAGAGAAAACATTAGTGATTCCAATTATTTGTTGTATAAAAAATACATAACTATAACAAGTAGTGTAATAAAGTTAGTAAATTAATTTTTAAAATTAAATAAATAGCTGAAGAAACTTAAAATATAGCTTTCATTATTTTCGCTGGAAGAACACAGCCGGGAGCAGTGAAAATTAGGAAAACTACATAAATACGTAATTTCTACATTAAAATTGCGAAACTCTTGTTTTGTTTTTATTTCATTAAAAACAAGTAAATGAAGACTAATTAAAACGTAGTTTAATTAGAAATTTTCCGCGTTCCGCGTCAATATAAAACAAAAAGCAGTGAACCATAGAATCACCTCAGTGTTTAGGTCACGAACTAAACAAAAATGCCAATATTTTATTTGATGTTTAGGTCACGTACACAAAAATTTAATGGTCTTTTAACCGAGTGTTAAATTCACCTATGATCAGATCGATAGTAAGTACAATACCTACGTCTAATATAATTACAGGTCTCAGTCTCAGTAGGTAAAGTACCTAAGCAATATGGAAAATAATAAACATAATTGGTAAATTTTACTAAAGAATATATTATTAAAAACTTAAAAGGCTAGTGTTAATCTTAGGAAGAAGAAAATAAAATAGAATAATAAATTACCGAAATAATAAATTACTAATTCTGGAATTTTGAAGTCATTAATCTTGTTATTTACATAAAGTTGTATTCTAATTTAAATTATGGATAAACTTTCGCAATATTTGCGAATAAAAGAGTTCTATTAAACGGAATTAAATTAAGTACAACAATTTCTTGCGTGAATTTTTTTTAAGCCCAAAAATTTGCAGCAAATAAAAAGCCTTGTTCGGGTTTGTTGACGTATATGTATAGTACCTACATCCAGATTCGAGCAGGGTTGATGCCTAATCAACATACGAAATTTCGTTCTTCCCCGTCAAGTAGTTTTTAAACTTTCGAGCAACAGCCAGAGGAGAGCAACTAGTATTGTATATTTAAAGTGGAATTAATGTAAGTACTCGCCGCGTCACCTGTCGTTAATGGCACCTTGAAGTCTGGTATATTTTACGTTAAGCAGTTGGCTACAGAAACAGAATCGGACTAAGTTCTTGTACATTCGCCTTCGCCAACAACGAACCAGAGCAGTTTCTGCGATATACCCCTGATCGCCTCTTGAAAATTTCCGTCTTATATAGCTGCTTGGTGAAAATAATGCTATGTATGTTGTCGTCAGTTTTGACATTTTCACATTTGCGATTTTTTTCCTCGGAAACGGTTAGAGTGGGACGATTGAAACTTCTTGGTTTTAGAGAGAAATAGTGAGGGTACGTTGTGCAAAAATTTCGAATACACAGGGTCTACCGGAAAAAAGTTATTAAACGTCAAAGTCGAAAAATATAGGATTCTCGTTAAATATTTGCCAGGAAATTTTATAGATTCTTGGCATGTGATCGCGGCGCGAATAAAAAAATTGTGTGTGCTTAAGACCACACGACAGAAGTGAAAACTTCAACAAGGTTAATTCAGTGCCCACAAAAAAGTGCTAAACGCGCCTAAAGAAGTTTTCACTTCAATAAAATCAGGGTCGTAACAATACAAATTTGTACCAACAACAATGTCCTAAACTTAGTACAAATATAGCCGTAAGGAGCCCCGATTTTAAGGTTTCATACTTCTTGGTTGACAAATTACTGTACTTCAATGTAGCCGCCCTAAAAGGGTGAAATGAAAACCATAAATAAACTTAGAAAGGCACGACCCGAGCATTAGTCGTATGTTTTCGGATAAATTGGGCTACACTTCTTCCGTGAAACAGGTTGAATATGCATTTAGTTGCCTTTGTGCTACATTCATTTGTTTCGGGGAGGATTAAGGGACGCCTTGGCTCGATTCAAGTTAAGATAATTTGTCTCTTGCATATGGTGGGCTTGTCATTGCGTGGAAAGCCGCCGGCGCCGCGTTGCCGAACGTCGATTGTTAGTGCATGGCATAGACATTTACCTTTAGATCCGTAGAGCTTATTTCGTGCGCAAAAAAAGTTAGGTTTAATGGGTGAAAAAATGCGTTTGCACGCACATCTCCCCAGTCACATCCCTTGCCGCCCTACAGGTATGGGCATGCGCACAACCATCTTGTTATTAGGTTTTCCTAATTCCGGAGAAAATGTTGCGAATTCCGTTCTAGAAGCCCGCGCTGTTCCAACGTTGTTGATGCGGGGATGTCGAAGAATAGAAATTGGCCGGTTAGCGCTTCAACTCGTTATGTAACATAAGAACGTGGATTCGCTACAATAAAAAAAAAACCTGCTCGAAAATTCTATAAAAATACAAATTTCGGCGATAATAATATGTCATATTTTTTTTATTTAAAGTCTGTTTCCTATTATTGCCTGACAGCTAAGAACCCTAATTAAAAATGCAAAACACAAATTTTAGCTTACCGGGTGAACATATTATTTTTCGCCTGAAAGTATATCTTTTTAGTATTAATACAGGTAGTTTAAACACTACATAGATTGGCACACCCCTAATTTTACTTTTCACACTAGGGTCGTAAAATTGTAACAATAGGGCTAGCCGATGATTTAGAATAAATCTTCGGACAGTGGCGGTCGTTTAGGTTTTTATTTATCTTAACATAGTATAAAACAAAGTCGCTGTCGCTGTCTGTCCGTCCGTTCCTACCTATATATGCTTAAATCTTTAAAACTACGCAACGGATTTTGAAGCGGTTTTTTTTAATAGATAGAGTGATTCAAGGGGAAGGTTTTTATGTATAACTAGCGACCCGCCGGGTGCAATTTCAGAAAGTGGCATGCCGGGTACTAATATATCGGATTTGTTCGGGTTTGTATTTATACCAGCGGGTTGCAACGCATGCCGGATACACGCTAGTAATATATAAATTCATTTTGTTTTCTGCCCGTGTTTTAAATAAATTATACATAATAAAATCTGATTTACCTAGTTCTAGCCGATACTATACATTAACAGCACAAGGTGATAGTGAAATAGTGTAAGTATCGTTTTAAGAGAACAGGTCTGCCAAAAAATTCGACCGTTTTAACCCATTTCTTTAATGGAGTTACCTGTCCTCTTAAATAATTGTAATATTATGATTCGTTCTTATTTTTTTTTTGGTTTCGATGTATAGGTATGTAATTTTTATTTATAATTTATATTTATTCGTATGTAGGTTTTAAGGTGTGCAAAAAATATTTGTATATTTAACTGGATTAATTTTATTTTCTCAATACAGATCCAGTTCATACTTAAAAGAGTTAACAGATTAAAGGTCTAGAAAGGTGTCTTCACTATAACTAAATTCGAAGGATTCATCTGTGAAGTAAACTGTAATAATAAGTGGTTCTACCGTTTCTTCCATCAGGTTGTTTAAGTCCCACATTTGCTACATAGCCTTTCATTTGTGCCCATATTAACTCAATAATTGAATTTAATTCACAGTGGTAGGGCGGCAGTCTAAGTAAAATGATACAACGTTTTTTAGCCATTTCGTCGATTACACATTTTTTAAAACGTGTCTTATTTTCTTGCACTATTTTTAAAAGCTCTTTTTTTAGCATGCCATCTTCAAAGGGTATATTTTTTAGGGTTGTGGATTTGACCGGTCAATTTGTTTTTGGTCAATTGACTATTGACTGAAATAAATTAAAATTTAAAAATGCAGTGGATGAACCTAACTAGGTATACATGCCAAATTTTTTATTTTGTATTTTGGAAAAAATTAATTTTTTATAACAAGTTTTGCTTGTTCTGAAAAGTCTACTGCCATACCTAAATTCTATACAGGGTGGTCAAATGGATGATACAGTTTGGTCCATCCAGGTACACATTCTATAAGTGTATATCTCAATAGTTGCTCCACAGTAGATACATTTCCCTTTTACTTTGTTTTCTTCTCTTATTTCGGTAAAACAATTCCAAATTTTGGTTTTGGACTTCCCCAAACCACAGAATATATAGCTATATATTCTGTGCCCAAACTCATCGTAAATGCGACGTCGCGTCGTTAGTTCACAAAAATGCAATGCAAGTGCAAACCCTAACTCTGGCAAATACGAAATGAAAATAAATAGACAGAAGGAAATGTCTATGAAAATTGTATAAAAAGATAATAACAATAACTTCTCTATTCCTTTCCTTCATTGTGATTGAATCCGTTCCGGGAACCACTAATAAACGAAGCAGACTATTGGGATTCCCAGAATCAGGTGTTATTGTTTTCTTAAATAATGGCGCTATAACGATACACTAAACATTATCCTGGGTGGTAGGAGGTAATCTGGACAGATCACAAATGCATAAATAATAAAATAAAATTGATATATTTTCACCGAATTTGACCGGTCAAATACGTCATGGTCAATTGACCGGTCAATTGACCATGCCCAACTCTAATATTTTTCTTAGACAGCCGATTTATAATATTTGTTTTTGTTTCCAAGAAGTGGTGCACAAGTGCATCGTGTACATTTAAAACTATTGCCATTTTTGTATTATTTTTATAATATACACACAAGCTTTTGATAACACGTTAAAAATAACACTAAACTACCTCACTTGAAGTTGGAAATATTCTATGACATAAGCCACCTACCTGTATACCTATGCAATAATAGATAATTTAATTACTTAAGATCATCAGCTACCTGTTATTGTTACGCTTATGGTTTATTGAGGTTTTACGACTCATGACCCTCAGCTGTGCTGTCAGGCTTTAAGAAACATAACTACCCCATAGGAGTAAATTACCTGCTATACAAATTTTCCAAAACCCGGAGGAGACAAGTTACAGGATAAAAACTTCGAAAAGTAGCGTTTGTAAACGAATTTTAATTTTTTTAGTATGGAGTAGACTAAAGACGATAAATCCAAATGGTAGACTTGTAATCTTCTGACTAGTAAAAAAAGTAATTTTGTTATGCCCAAATACAGCACTGTCGGTACTTTGTTTTTTTAGGTTTTACCACGCATCGCTTGGTCCAATTTAAGAGGCGGTGCAATATAAATATGCGTTCTTCCCCTATATAATTATGAAAATCTGATTTTCTCTTAGCGGAAATAAAATTGATACTTTAAATAAAGATTTACTGTACAGTATAAAGCAAAGTTTATTTTTGGGCTTTAAAACTTCCAGACAATGACCTCAATAACTAAACAAATAATAATAAAACTGTTTTTATCCGCGAGACTTAACAACACCATCTCAATTTTTCATGATCTACTGAGGATTTTTGATGCCATTCGAATAATAGTCGTAAAACGTGCCGAATTCAAACGGAATCCATAAAAAATCTCGTCGTTTTTATCTCGAACGGTCCATAATGTGACCCTTATAGAAAATAATACAGATAAAAATTCATGGGGTTTATAATATTACGTTTATGGAATGCTGGAAAAATAGAGACATTTCGCTGTCAATTAGCGTGCATGGACAATAAAACGGAAAACTCAAAAGGTCATGGGTCCACGTTTGTCACGTTTTCTCTGTGGATTTCTTGATATGTGTGGGTATTTTCGTATTTTCAGTAAGTAGGTATGAAGCAGTGATAATTCTTGATATGTAATTTCATTTTATTACGATCAATTTAAACACCTCTAACTATGCCTAAAACTAGATATAGAACTCTTGTCCTCATTATGAAGAATCCATAACAAATTCAATTCAATTAACAAACATTTTTAAATGCAGTACCTAACAGTTGATAGAACTGGACATTACACTCCCTAATAAGCATCCCGTCTTTTTCTCCATTATTTGTTATTAAATATTATGCCTCCTAGACCAGGGCTGAAGCCTTTGAAAATGGTAAAAAGTGAAAAATAATAATAGTAGAATGAAAGCCATTGGAAAAGGAAGAGAATATAACAATTATTAATTATTAATATTATAACTATTTTCGCATATTTTTTGCGATCTTTGTTTTATGGATTTGCAATTGTTTTGTTTATCAGTGTAACATGGAATCTTACGTTTTTCACGAATCTCCTCGATGAAACCCGATTCTTCAAGAAGAAACCAAAATCTGTTTTGCTTTTACGGCGATTTATGTACCTACCTGCCCTTTTAAATCTGAAGTATCCTTAACATTCTGTGCCGTGAGATAAGACCTGACACCTGAAAAGTCTTCCATTCACGTAAATTATAAAAAATAGCACAAAAATCGTAAATATACGCCCGGAAACGTTTCGAAAAGGCGTTTATCAATCACTTCGCCAAACCTCCCCCGAAGTTGCGGGCAAGTTTCAATCGGTCCCGTCCGGGATGGGTTTGCGGAAAGATAAGCTTCATCCCGTGTTTATGATTAATTACCGAACAAAACTCCCGAATTCTGGCCGGATAAAAGGATACCTACACCTATATACGCAGAGGTCTGGATTTCTGGAGATGGCTGAGGGTGGTGTCGAGTAACAGTTAAACCGAAAGTTGGAATATTTAGATAGACAATAAACACAAGCAATAAATGTAAACACTTCATTGTTATTTACGCTCTAAATTGGTTACTTTACAGCAAGGTCTCTATACTATACCTTGACTTTACAGGTCTGGTAACGTCGTAAATTTTGTCACCATAACCTAACATTTTTTTGTCATTCTAATGTCAAAATTGTCATTTTATTTATTTCATAATATTCTTCTTTTCCTTGTTGTACGGGTTACCTATATCTAGAATCCGGCAACACAGCGAAACGCTTCGTAAAATTGCATTTTCCCGTTCCGCGGGAAAACCGAGCGAGCGGTAAATATAATTTTCAATTAGCAATATCGATATTATTCAACTGAAAGTGCAAAACGGGGAGCCGGAAGAGCGGGAAAATAAGAATAGGAAGGCCGATAAATTGGCCAAAGATAATTCTCCAAATTGCAAAAATCTCGCCTAGCTGATTGGCTGCGGGACGGGTGGAGATAAGAACTGCGAGCCGGGGAAATTAAGTTATGCGAGGCGAGGTTTTTGAGTGTTTGAGGTTCAGACTTAATAGGGGCAAGTTATTTTGTGGTAATTTATTTATTTAACCCTATTGGCGAAAGTAGTATATTATTCATAAGGGATAATGAAATTGTTATTGTTATTATTCCGTTTTTGACCTACTCAAACTTACAGTGTGGAATTTTATGTTGACATCAGAGAATTAATAATATGTTTAGAAAGAGAGGGGATGATGGGTTCTGGCGAAATCAGTTCGACCGAAATGATCAGCATCAGCGGCGCACCCAGGATTTTATGTTAGGGGGGGGGGGGCCGCCAACCAGTGCTGGAAGCAAATTTTTTAATAAACTTTTAAGTTACGCATTTTTCTAGAACTTTGAAGCTTTTTTAACAGGTACTCTTGCAGGGAAGATCGCAATAGCCTAGTAATGGGAGTCGTTAAACGGTTTCTTAGGGGGGGGGGCATTGACGGCTTGTGACTTGTTAACTTGGGGGTGTACTAAATAAAAGCTTGCTGTAGGCGAAATGCGCCGCAGGCCAAATTTTTTTAAGACCACGCCCAAATTTGGTCAATAATTATTATAGTAAATATTTTAAAAATTTATGATTACCTTCTTATTCTATTGAAAATGAAATAAGATAAAAAATAGAAAGGCTAATTTATTTTTCATTAGTGGGTACATTGTTTAAAAGTAAAGTTCATTCATCTGTTTTTATTTGCAGCAAACTTATCAATAACAATACAGTTCCTAGATTTACACTTTGTGGTATGTATCAAGTTAATTTCGAGAGTTTAGGTCTTCCCTTAATTTTAATTTCATTTTTTTGCTCAATACTTAATGAGCTAAAATTGTTTCTCAAACATTCATAGTCGTTTTGGCATTAAAACTGTTTATTTTTATTAAAATAAGTCTTTACTACCCCAAAATAATAACAAAAATATAAAGGAAAACTCGAAATAATAAATTCTTAAATTCAATCAATCCATATTAAACCTCAATAAGTCAACTTTTGTCAATAAGTCCACTTCCAGGGGGAGGGGGGGGGGCAAATGCCTCACCTGGCCCCCCTCAAACGAGGCCCGTGAGGTAAATCTAAGAAAATTGACTTTTTAAAATACTTATCCACTTTCATAATTTTTATTTCATTGGGGGTTTTGGGGGGGCCAAGGCCCTCTTGGCCCCCCCCCCCCCCTTGGGTGCGCCACTGATCAGCATATTGGTAAAAGATACTTAAAGTTGCCACAGTGGATCTTTGCCCGTGCGTCATCAATCAACGATCAGGACTCGACGTGGTTAATAACTCTGGATCCTTGTTTATTACAGTAACAAGTTTGAATAAAAGCATAAAAGAACGTCTCCAAAATTCCGCAATAATATAACGTGCTAGACAAGGATAAAACTATAAACGTCAGTTAATTACTTTCTTTATTTGTTTAGTTGACAACCGTTGTATTTTAGAACGTCATTGTCAACCTTATTTTGATCTGCCAATCTAATTCGTATTTTGTAAATCTGTGTGCCTTAGAACTGTTCCTGTTTCTAAAAATAGTTCTTTTTAGAGGTAATTATACCCACCATCTGTTTTGGCGGTAAGTATTTATGGATTTTTATAATAACTAATTTATTTATTTTAAATATTCTAACCGTGAAAGTTCTTTGAAACGTTTACGGCAGTGGCTAAATTCCCTTAAATGAAAGGATGTTAAAAATTTGACTTTTGCGATTTTAATAGTCAATAAAACACCAAACTTTTGTAGATTTTAAGCTTTAAAAATAGTATTAAATGTATAAACATTTGTTTGTCAATTTCTTTTAGATAATAGAAAATGCCGGGCAAAACTTAAAATAAATAATAATTTTTCGTGATATTATGTAGGTACGTCAAACGGTAGGCAGGCACGTCCATTTTATGAACTTAACTTAGTTTTGACTTTTTTCGTCTCGCAATTTTGATTTGATTCATACGATTTTGATGACGTAAAAGTGATGACGCACGGGAAAAGAACCACTGTGGCGACTTTATTTGATTTGGAGAAAGCAAGTTTTTCTTTATTCAATAAACAACAAATGTCAATTTAAGTATTTCTATAGACATTTTAATCGACTCCTAATTTCTTGAAGGATCCTTCCATCCCAATGCCGAAAAGGTCTTGCTGGTACGGATCTAATTCGATTTTTTCCTTCGATTTGTCGTCCAGTAGTTTTTTGAAAACGCCTTCCGATTCTTCGATTTGCTCACACCATTCGTCTGGAACAAAATTAACATTCAGATTTAAAAAAATTATGTTCTGACATTTTGAGACGACAGCATCCACCCGAAATCTGAGGAAATTTGCCAAAGGTGCGATGTTGCCAAGCTTAATCGTTCCCCAAATTTGCGGAATTTGTCACATCAACTGTAAAACGCAAAGATCCCGTTTAAGGTTGAATTCTCAACGTCATTCAATCTATTGCCAACCTATAACCTATTTCGCGTTGATTTTTTGATTTTATTATTTTAATAACTAACATTTAAAAAAAATCAATATCGTCGGTACATTATTTAGGTAGTATCTGATATATTACAAAAATATCAATTTATTTCATTGCTAATTTTAAGAGAATTGTATAGTGAAAAAACAATGAGTGACAATGACATAATAATGTTAAAAAAAATCTTACCCGATATTTTTCGCTATACAATTTTTCTAAAATAAGTTCTGAAATTCCTTGATATTTATTAAATATGTCAATAATTATTACCTATAGAATATCAAGTCGATACTGATTTTCTTTAAATTTTGTATAAAAGCTAGAAAACATAAATAAACCTACGCGAAATAGGTTATAGGTTGGCAAGCATGTTGATACTCCCACCTTAAGGCAATGTTCATTTTTATACAGTGTGACGAGTAAAGTCCGCATCATTTATGTGATTTTTTAATTAATAGCTTTATTCGAAAATTGACTTTGGCATCAAGTTCTGCTTCGATCGAGATGAAAATTAAGCAAAAAAATACTAGTCACGTGATTCGCATTATCTGTCAAATTGTAATTTTTCCAAAAAATAATTCAAAAGTAGGGTTATTTATGAAAATATCAAAAAAAGTTATTAGAAAAAGTTTTTTTTTAATGCAGTTTCTAGCCTACATGCAAAATTTCAGATGGATAAGATAATTTGGGATTTTTTATCCACCACTAAAATTTATTTTCCACTTAATGAACACTTTACTGATGACACTGTGTTCTTTTTTGTCTTAATATTAAAGCGTATTACTTTCAGACACAAACTACGTTTTTAAAAATACTTATTTTATGAAGTTACCTTATACAGGGTCAAAAACAAATAAACTTTGCATCACTGCGACCAAATTTTAATAGCCCAACTTCGATTTTGTAGAAAAACACACATTTAATATGGCGCTACTTTATAGAAAATGTATCTGAAATAAAGCATTGTCAAAACTAAGAAGTTTTATATAGGTTGCGTTGAGTCTTATTTTGCAAAAATGGTGCAATTTACAAAATATGGGTAAAAAATCAAAATTATTTTATGCAGCTGAAATTTTGCATGTGGGCTAGAAACTGCATTTAAAAAACTTTTTTTAATACTTTCAGAAATAACCCCACTTTTGAATTATTTTATGGAAAAAATTAAAATTTGACAGATAATGCGAATTACGTGACTACTATTTTTTGCTTAATTTTCCTCTCGATGGAAGCAGAACGTGATGCCAAAGGCAAATTTTGAATAATGCTGTTAATAAAAAAAAACCATATGATGCGGACTTTACTGGTCACACTGTATAAGTTTTGCAGGGAATGTTTACCAACTTACCAAAAAGCTCTTCTATGGACCTCTCACCACCTTCGTAATTTGATGGAAGATATTCACGGGGTATGTGGTCCCATAATGTTTCATATGTTTTATGCGGAACGATCTAAAAAAATATTATTCTTTTTTTTGTATAAGGAGAGTTAATGCTGAATGAGTTTTGGACTTCCATTATCTTTATTTGTTTTAAATCACAACGTTTCAACTGGTAAGTATCTCCAGTCGTCTTCAGGTAAATACTGATTCACCTGAATTCACAATGGGAGTCCAAAACTCTTTCATCATTCAAGAAACATCATTGTCTCCAACCAGTGGCGGATTCAGAAAAAATTGACAGGGGGGGCACTTACTTGTTATCTTGGGGTGCACGAAATGCCCGCTGCGGACAAAACGCGCCGCAGGCGAAAATTTTTTAAGACCACGCCCAAATTTGGTCAATAATTTTTAGTAAATATTTTAAAAATGTATGATTACCTACTACTTATTTTATTGAAAATGAAATAAGATAAAAAAAATAAAAAAAGGCCAATTTATTTTTCATTAGCGGGTATATTGTTTAAAAGTAAAGTTCAATCGTCTGGTTTTATTTTCAGCAAACTTATCAATAACAATAAAGTCCCTAGATCTACACTTTGTGATCTGTGTCAAGTTAATTTCGGGTTTAGGTCTTCCCTCAATTTTAATTTCAATTTTTTGCTCAATACTTAATGAGCTAACATTTTTTCTTAAATATTCCACATTCATAGTCGTTTTGGCATGTTTATTTTTATTAAAATAAGTCCTTACTACCCCAAAATAATACACGTTCTTTGTAAACAAAACCACAGATAACAGTTTTCTGTAACAAAACACAAATTCTAAAATCCTAAAATGTATGCTTTTTATCTAACGTGCTTTTACGCCATCTTTTCGCTAATTATCAAACCACGTTGAAAACCTGATTTTTAATATCCATTTCTAAATGCTGTAAAGTTTTGGCATCAAAAAAATATTTGGTTGTTACAGTACAATGCTTTTTCACTGTGTTTGAAATTTTGGGTGTTGCGCTTAGGTTGGTTCGTGCGAAATTATTATGACAGGCGGGGCACGTGCCCCTGTGCCCCCCTCTAAATCCGCCACTGTCTCCAACCTTTAAACAGTCACGAGAGATAATGCCTTTCGCTTGCCTAGACTAGGGAAATAAAACATTTCAGTTGTAATTTTTCGACAAGAATTACTTACCTTTTGGATCAGCTTGGGTGGTAGAAACGTTTTCATTAACCTCATTATTTGATCAAGGAAATTGGGTAGATTCACAAGATGGACAGCTTGTATTCTCAGATGGATGGCGTTCTAAAAAATATAGGTTGGTAGCTACTGTGAAAAAACGTCAACCAATACACGGTCTAAGCGACAGGCAGCTCATAAGAAGTTTAGAATGTGTTACTTTTTTTTATGCTGCATGGGTTTGTATGTGCATCGTTTTAGTTCAAACAGCCAACAAAGTATTATTCTCACCATAATATTCACCATCTTCTGATTAAAAGTCGGAGTATACTTGACTAAATTTTTCCATCCATATCCTTCGAAATCCATTACAATAATATTCGATACAAACATGTCGTTTTTTATACGCAATTCTGCCATCATCAGGACTATCATGTTGTACATGTAAGCGTCATTGGCCTCCCCGTCGGGGTCGGAGATTTTAAATACCGTAATTCGGCACAAGTCCGGAGTCAGTCTCGGCATAGCGACTGTTTTTCTGAATAAAGTAATACAGTGTGACCAGTAAAGTCCGCATCATAATATGGGATTTTTTTTTTATTAATAGCTTTATTCGAAATTTGACTTTTGCATTCAAGTTCTGCGTCGATCGAGATGAAAATTAAGCAAAAAAATAGTAGTCATGCACGTGATTTGCATTATCTGTCAAATTTTAATTTTTTCCAAAAAATAATTAAAAAGTAGGGTAATTTCTGAAAATATCAAAAAAAGTTATTAGAAAAAGTTTTTTTAAATGCAGTTTCTAGCCCACATGCAAAATTTCAGCTGCATAAGATAATTTTGATTTTTTACCCACCACTAAAATTTATTTTCCACTTAATGAACACTTTAACTGATGACACGGTGTTCTTTTTTGCCTTAATATTAAGGTGTATTACCTTCAGACACAAAATACATTTTCAAAAATACTTATTTTATGAAGTTACCTTATACAGGGTCAAAAACAAATAAACGTTGCATCACATGTGATGATTTTGTAAAAAAACACACATTTAATATGGCGCTGCTTTAAAGAAAATGTATCTGAAATAAAGCATTGTCAAAACTAAGAAGTTTTATGTAGGTTGCGTTAAGTTTTATTTTGCAAAAGTGGTGCAATTTACAAAATAGGGGTAAAAAATCAAAATTATTTTATGCAGCTGAGATTTTGCATGTGGGCTAGAACTGCATTTAAATAAACTTTTTCTAATAACTTTCTCCGATAATTTCTGAATTTTTGAATTATTTTTTGGAAAAAATTAAAATTTGACAGATACCTAATGCGAATCACGTGACTACTATTTTTTTTGCTTAATTTTCATCTCGATCGAAGCAGACCTTGATGCCAAAGTCAAATTTCGAATAAAGCTATTAATAAAAAAAAACTCCATATGATGCGGACTTTACTGGTCACGCTGTATATTCGTGTTAAAATATTTAGATTGAATTATTTGATATAAAAAATTTACTTACACAAATCGTTTTGCTAACATGTACTGTTGAGTATTAGGCACAAGCTTGTCAAAAAAATCATCTGAATATAACGTTCGTATCTTATAATATCCTTCCAATATTCCTTTCGCTTTTTCAACACTCATTTTGCCACTTAACAAACATATTTTATATGTGTTATCATCTGGAACAGAAACATGTATTAACTACCAGGGGCGGTTCTAGAGCCAAAATATTGGGGGGGGGGGCACCACATTGGCGCAGCCACAATTTTTGGTAGCCTTCGCTTGATTGTATTTCTCTCGAGATATTTTAAAAGTTTTTTTCAGAAATGTTGGGGGGTCCTGCCCCCCCAGGCCCCCCAGTAGAACCCTTCCTGTTAACTACATTGTGTTAGCTACAAAGGTTTCAGAGTTTTTATGTTTCCCGCACTTGGTTTGACGAGAACATCGACCTAATCACTATACCAACTAATACCATCTCAAAACTTAAAAATCGCGAAGTAAAAACCAAAACAGAAACGAAAGAGGAGCAAGCATTTCTCACAATACCTTATGTCAAGGGGATTTCTGAAAAGATTAGAAGGATAACCAAAAACTATAATATCAAAACAGCCTTCAAATCCGGAAAAGAAGCTTTTTTACAAAAGTAAAACCCACAAAATTGTAAAAAATTTTGTATCTATCAAATCCCTTGGGAGTGTTCCGAATCGTACATTGGAGAAACAAAAAGACGTATTGCCGTACGAGTTAAAGAACATCTAAAACATACTCAAAGAGGTAAAACAAACCCACCAGCATAATATACAGTGGTCAGAAGCCAAGGTTTTGGATACGGAACAGTATACTGGAGAAAACAGAAGTTCAAAGAAGCAGCTTTCATAAATCAATATACCCATATATTTAGTAAACCAAGTATAGATATCCCCAATATCTGGAAGCTTCTTCTTGTCCAAAACCAACAGCTCAAACTTCACATTCCAATAAGCACATAAGCTTCGTTGCACATGGATAGTATTTAAGACAGTAGCCTTAGAATAATTATAATTTAGTTTACACTTGAAAACGGTTAGAGATACTAACGAACCGAAACGTTGTGTTAGGTACCAAAATAAAGGCAATGGATGTCCGATAAGGATAATTTTTTTGAAGAAAATACGTGTTACGTAATTTTTCCAAAATTCCCTTAGGTGTTGAAAAATAGGCTGTAGCCTATAAACTGTGTAATATTAAGCTATATTGCTGAAAATTAGTACTGTGCTTAGTCTGTTAAAAACAGCAAATTCATGTGTCGATGTTTTGGGATATTTTGCCTCTAGGAGATATAGAAATGGAGAAAAGGATATAAGTTTTAGACAAATTCGTAGCTTGGAACAAATTAGTGGGGGTGGAAAAAGGGGTATAAAAGTTTATATGGGAAAAACTATTTTTGGTAAGAGTTTCTTGAAACTCTATATACAATTAATAAAACACTTATCTCTTATTTTATTGTAAATCGGCCCCTAAATAAGGGGTGTGAGGGGGTATAAAACTTGAAAAACATATTAGTGCATGCCTACTTACCATTATAATGGGGTAAATGTTCGCACTGACATACCCATTCCTTAAGTCTCTGTACGTTTTCTTCAAATTGCTTTTCGTCGATTTTAAAGTACTCCAGAATGGCCCTTTTCTCTTCTTCAGTTACTTGTAAAAGTTTTGAAAGTTTTGACATTTTATATCTAAAAAAAATCCTTTAATCGATATATTATTTTTTTCCAGCTTTGTAATAATACATTAAACTAAGTTAAGAAACTTTATTTGTTCTACAAGCACTAACTTTTGCTCTACTAATAGTGTTTTTTACGGTACCATTAGCAAATGGACAAAAAAAGTAAAATGATAATTGGTTTAGGTACATACGTTATAAGTACAAAATTATAGAAATTATACTTTAAGCACAACGTACTATATTTATCGGGTATGTTTAATTATATCAAAGGTTGAAAACGGGGCAATTTAGGTAACAAAACAATGTTACTTGTGATAATTGGAATTCTAAGAATTGGGTTGGCCTGCGACGGTTCGTGTTACTTTTTGGATTATTTTCTGAATTTGTGACATTAAAAAAAAAGTTTAAATATTATTCAATGGCGTAACAAAAACTGGGTGCCCCCCCCCCCCGCAAACGTTTTCTGGGCCCCCCTCTCTATAACGAATGGAGATTGATAATTCCTGTCTTCATTAGTATGTATTAGGTTCAGGTTTACGAATTTTTTAATTCGTTAATCGTGTAATAATTTAATTAGGGCATTATGTGTTAAGTACCTGCTATTAAAACAGCAAACAATTCGAATTTATTTTATAATCCTAGGTAGACTGGTAGACAACATAGGTAGTTATTCAGTCATTATACGTAATATTCCAGCAAACATGATGCAAAATCAAAATTTTAAAACACCACTTTATAATGTTGCTTACCATGTATAGACCAGTGCGGAAGCCTTTGAAAATGGTAAAAAGTGAAAAAAAATAATAGTAGGATGAAACCCATTGGAAAAGGAAGAGAATAGAACAAAAATGAAAGGAAAAATAAATTACGGGCGATCCGAGGTCGGGAAGGAGGGGGGGGGGGGGGGGGGGGGGGGGTTTAAGGGTAGAAAATGATTTATCTCGATTTTCGGTAAAACTACAAGTCCTATGGAAAAACGTTAAATCGCAAAGTTGTAGATAATAAAAAGGTCTACAACTTTTGTATTTATACTTTTTTCATATAACCTCAAAATGTATGTGAAAAATTCAAATAACCAAGTTTTTGGTTTTTTATTTTTATCTTTTACAAAAACTTTTTTTTATCAACGAAATTTGGTGAAAACTTACCTTTTCATGTCCTAAACACACTGTAATTTTTTTGATTTAAAATATTTATTTTTTAACCTTATTTTGACTTAATATCGAAAAAACACCCTAATTTTCAATCGAAAATTCTCACGTCAAAATATCTGCTTTTTTAAAAAAGTCGGTAGGCTTTTTGTTCGTTAAAATCTCTACTTTCTGATAGTGTTAAAAAATATATACATTACTATGTAATGTTCTCAAAAAAATGCAAAGAAACGAAAAAAACTCGAATCCGAAATTTTTTTTTTAGATCAATATGTACAATTTTGAGCTATTTATTAAAATTTATACTTTAATTACTCGAAAAACGTAAGATTCCATGTTACATTGATAAAAAAAAAGTATAAATTTTAATAAATAGCTCAAAATTGTACATATTGATCTAAAAAAAATTTCGGATTCGAGTTTTTTTCGTTTCTTTGCATTTTTTTGAGAACATTTACCATAGTAATGTATATATTTTTTAACACTATCAAAAAGTAGAGATTTTAACGAACAAAAAGCCCACCAACTTTTTTAAAAAAGCAGATATTTTGACGTGAGAATTTTCGATTGAAAATTAGGGTGTTTTTTCGATATTAAGTCAAAATAAGGTTAAAAAATAAATATTTTAAATCAAAAAAATTACAGTGTGTTTAGGACATGAAAAGGTAAGTTTTCACCAAATTTCGTGGATAAAAAAATTTTTTTGTAAAAGATAAAAATAAAAAACAAAAAACTTGGTTATTTGAATTTTTCACATACATTTTGAGGTTATATGAAAAAAGTGTAAATACAAAAGTTGTAGATCTTTTTATTATCTACAACTTTGCGATTTAACGTTTTTCCATAGGACTTGTAGTTTTACCGAAAATCGAGATAAATCATTTTCTACCCTTAAAACCCCCCCCCCCCCCCCCTCCCCCCCTTCCCGACCCCGGATCGCCCGTAATTTATTTTTCCTTTCATTTTTGTTCTATTCTCTTCCTTTTCCAATGGGTTTCATCCTACTAATATTTTTTTTGTTTCAAAAATTATCGACCCTGGTCTAGTATGGTAGTAACGGGGGTAGCAGTGATCAACTCTCATAGAATCCAAAAGACAGAAAACAGTAAAACGCATGAACACTCAACAAGTCTGCACAAACATTATGTCACTAGGTAAATATTATACAAGGTATTATACAGAACGACCAGATCGTCAAAAGTTTTTTTTTGCAAAATCGTTTATAATTTCGTCGATATTTAATGTTTTAACAAACTTGTTTTCTATATTGATTAAGGATAAATCCGAAAGGCGTTGTTGTTCCATGGTGTTACGTAAATAGGTTTTTACTATTTTAAGTTTGGAAAAAGATCGCTCTTTACTGCTGCCATCGCCATCGCTGGTTTTCCAATGTACCTACGTTCTGGCTGTCTCTGTATAAACTCACCTGCACATTTTGTCACTTTTGTTGAATCGCTTGCACTATTTCAACTCATCTAATGTGTCGTTATCCTCATGCATAGTTCTTATAAGAATAGCGGAAAAGTAGGACGAATTAAGGACATTTTTTTTTATATTAATGTAAATAAATACTGAAATGACTTAAATATGTATTTTTTAGCAATATTACGTAACAGCAAAACATTACATTAAGCAGCAGTGAGAGCAAGGTTAGGTTGAAGGGTATCAGATTTTGATATCAAGAAAATCTCTTATGCATGCCTATAGAATAAAAAATCTAAACGTGCAGTAAAGAACCCATATAGAACTGGTCACCTAGATAGAACCTGGGCTGGGGGTGAGAAATAGAAAGCAAAAATGCTCTCTTTTTTTTACGTTGCTCATGAATCACTCTTCAGTGTTCAGTGTGCGATAAGACACACGTTACAATAAATAATAATAATAATAATAATAATAATAATAATAATAATAATAATAATAATAATAATAATAATAAACGCTGGCGCAAGGTTCCTTTAAAATCGGTGACTGGTTTCGCAGGTATAGTAGGTAGCCATTGAGAGTGGAGATAAGGGGGAAAGAGTGAAACAATACGGTTTTGAATAAAACTCATTTAAAAAATGTTGCGTATACTTAGTTTTAATACTAATCTACTTAGATAGAGTTTAACAAAGAAATTTTCTATTTCTTTCTAAGAAGGAAAATTAAATCATTTTTCATTTTTCCCCCGAAACGCTCTGCCATGATTAAAGAACTCTACAACAGAGTATTCTATTAGGGAAAATTTGATTTTCTTTTTGGGAATTAAATATTCTCTTTGACGTTAAATAGACTAGAAGTTCTGGGATTGCGTTTTAATGAATTGTTTGGTACAATATCCGTTTTATATTTTACTAGCGTGTATCCGCAGCTTCGCCCGCCCAATTCAATAAATCCGCTATCTAAGCAAAGCAGTGGATACCATACATACCCAATAAAAACCGTTACTAGGTATACCCATAATATTATTATTTTTTAAATAAGTTTATTGGGTGCAGATTTTTAGTTTTTTCTGTAACTCCGATATTTTTCGGATAGTACTGTACGCCATACAAGATAGAGGCTAGAAAAGTGAGGGGACGATTTTTGTTAATATTGGCTTTAACAATATTTGATAAACGGATAAACAGCAAACGATTTCATATGAATTCTATATTTTTCAATGAGAGCAACGCTTCAATATAGTATTGCCAAAACTGATTGAAATGCATAAAAACAAATGGTCAAGGTATCAAAGAACCAAAATATTTGTAAGTAGCTGTCAGTAAGATTTGGGAAGACTATACATTATCTAAAAAAATGAAAGTACCTATAATAAGAAATTTCAAAAAGTGACAACGTAACAGAAAAACAATTGTGCTAGGTAGGAATAAAATTTTTTTGCTTATAATGTGGTAATTTTGGGAAATTACATAGGCGGCCAACTTAATAAAAATATTTTTAATTAGCTTAGGCAAATTAGCGAATCACAGCAAACATCATCAGTGATAATAATATAATTACTAAATATCTTGTTAATAAAAAATTATTACTAAGCAATATAAATAATTTAAAAAAAAACTGATTGATTAGTTAAATTTGATAAATGCCTGGACATACGAGGAGCGATTGACTTGTTTTCTTTCTAATAATTAGGTACATAAAATACGTTTTTTTTTTCGTAAATGTTATATATCAACTAAAATGTTTAAAAGATAATATAGTGACCGCGAAAATAATTAAAAAGTGTGTCCAATATGCCACAATATTCACTTTTTAATTATTTTCGCGGTCAATATATTATCTTCTAAACATTTTTATGGCTTTTCTTAAACGGATTGCGCGCATTCTAGTGGGTGCCGGCGTTGATCTGTTTCTAGTCTGCAAAACGGCAGATTTTTCAGTGAAAACGCATATAGCGTTGCCTATACTGCATTGTGATGCACTTCGTGGTTTATTTATTTGTCTACCTTTCGATTATTACCAGCGTGACTGCCTTTTATATTGCAGTTAATTCCGCTGGGATGGCGCTACGGTGTATTGATGGCCGCTTTGATTCTGCAAAGAAGCTTTTAATTCATCTTATCGCCGTTGTCGGGATTGCTTATTGGTTATGGCTGCCCGTAGAGTCCTACCAAGAACGAAACGGCCATCGTGGTCTACCCGCCCCAGGGTATCCATTAAACTTGGATCACTGTGTATTCCAATATAAAAATTAGTTACTGGCTGATTTGACCATAGGATAGAATGTCCTCTATGAGATATCGAAGTAAAAGTACGTAAAACTTGGCGTTATCATCGTTAAATAAATTCAAGAGTGAGAGGTGTAGTCAGAATATAATCAACGTGCAATAAAACGCCAATTAAGGGGAAAAAGTATATTTTCAGAACCATTACTTACAATATTACTATCAAACGTTAATGTAGCAACACAAGGAATCTGAGTGATGTAAATGTAGGTGACCGCAGTCAGTTGGTACATTTATTAAAGACAAATTTTAATCAAAAGATAAATTCCTAAAACCGTTCGTATCTTCGCAGGAACGATCTTCTGTAACGCGTGGACTACAAACCAATCCGTTTGTCTTAAGAGCGAGTGCCTCCAAATCATCAAAAAGTGTTTGGTTTTCTTTAAATTTTTCTTTCCATAAAACTGAAAAATAATATTTTTTAAATATGCTAAAATTAATTAAACGTAATTGTTGTACCGCTAAATTTGGTGGACCCCTTGCCGTAAGGGGTCTGCGAGGGTATACTTTACTCCACTGACACTGATACGTAGATAGATAATAATTATCTTAACATAGTATAAAACAAAGTCGCTGTCGCGTCTGTCCCCAGCTATATGTGCCCTAATCTTTAAAACTACGCAACGGATTTTGAAGCGGTTTTTTTAAATAGATAGAGTGATTCAAGAGGAAGGTTTTTATGTATAATACATGCATGATATTGTAGAGAAACACTGATAAATTTAGAGGTTTGTTCGGGTTTGTATTTATAAATCTTGACGTGATGGTGAACTCGCCTTATTATTATCTCAGAGGCGTATAATGCCTGGCATTGCAACGCAGGCCGGGTACACGCTAGTAATAAAGAATAAACAATCTTTATTCAGATAAACATTACAGTAAACAAGAAAGAAAATATTAAACCTTCTAGGCAATATCATCTGAAAGGACGAAGTTCATCCCTTGCTAGTAACAAGGGTTGGTCTTCAACTTAACCTTATTTTAGTCAGACCATATAATTAAATGCCTAAAACCTAATCGGAGAAAAACAATAAAAATTAAAATGTTTGTAGATCTGGTATAATTTATCCAAACTCAGTTTGAGGACATTCCAATCATTCCATACGGCGGTAAACAGTCTCAAAAAGACCGACCTCACAACCAGGGTTGTCAGATCTTTCTTCTTCAATTCTTTAAGTTTTTTTTTTATTAAAGATGTTTCATTTATATCAGTATTCAATTGTTAGTCAGTAACTTTCTTTGAAAGATAGTTTACAAATATACTTTAAACCGAGGAGTTTTGAGTGTGACAGAAAAAAATAACAAGCCATTCATTGTTATAATAATACATTCTTTAGTCCTTAAGAAACAATATAACTGAAATCAAGACAAAAAGTGTTTTCAGTGTTTAAAAACAACTAATTAACAAACCCTTGTTTCTCGTATACTTATACATAATATATTAACAAACCAGAAAATTTGGTAGAACTGGCAACCGTTCACAATGTATGCACGTTGTCAGGGGTGATAAGCGCCAGTTAAAGCGGCTGGTATAAGCTGAAGCGGACTACAGCCCGTTCAACGAGCGATTCTGTCAGACAGAGATAAGCCAGTGACCGCCGATGGCGTGGAAGAGATGAAGATAAAATATACGTGATTTGGAACTTATAGACGGGCCGGGGAATGGTCCCAGTATGGGGTTCTGGTAAAAAAATTAAAGCATTTTCTGAGCAGTGTCGTGCCGTGTCAGGTTTATTTTTCTGGTTTTAGTTTTGTGTATAGAATCTTTGAGTTACCTTATATTTATTATTTTAATATAATATTATTATATATACAGTGGGTTTATAAAGTGTAGTATGTACAAACACCTAATGTAAAACAAACTTATAAGTGTGTATACGCATTCTAATTATTTGTTTGGGGACGCCTATGGGTAGGAGTTTCATACTGTTTTATGTCATTAAATTGACCTAAGAAACACTATACACCCTTAAAATTCATCGTAAATTAAATAACAAAATAACGATAGTGTTAATAGCATTGGTATATAAATTTTGTAATAATGCAAAAATATTATAAAAATAGGACAGGAGACTGATGAAGAAAGAAAGAAAAACACGACCCGAAAGCATAAAACTTACACCCAAAAATATACTTATATATATTTTTTTAAAAGTTAAAATAGATTTAGTTTTAAGGTCTAGCTAGATCAATAGAATTATTATAGACAGCGGATACGTTAAGAAAGACTACGTTCAAACAGGCAGTTTTATGGATAAGTGGTGTAATGGTGCTCTTATATCTAACGTTAAGATTGTGTAAATATGACGGATTTCTAAGCGATATTATTTTGTAAAAAAGGACAGCCGAATGAAGCTGTATTCGTTGTTTCATACTTAACCACCCAGCATTTCTCAACTTATGCCTGACAGAATCACGCTTCCTGATACCATAAGAAAAATTATTTATGATGAAATTTGTACCAAAATAAGTCCTTAATTTATTTTTCCGTTCTACTGTAGAAAACAATGATGTAAGATAATGTTTTCAATTATAGAAAATGGAGTAACTTTGTAGTAATTATCATGTATTACATAGAACAAACTTTTAAAGTTGTAATTATTTTTTCTAAAATTGCTGATGCTATATCTATCTCGCTTTATAGTGTATTTTTTTCTCAAACAAACTTAAGTCGCAGAAAAAACATTCTAAAAGTTATTACCATGAAGTTCTGATAGTGGCAGAATATCTCCTCCATAATCCTTGGGCAGGACTTCCTTGGTCAGATGTTTGTATAGACTTTCCAAATTTTGATGAACGTGCACCTTCAAAAATATGTTGCGATTACTTAAATGTAAGAAAAAAGTTTCATGTTGGCCTTCAAAATATGTATTTTAATTAAGCATAGTCTGAACATTGTAATTTAAGAGTAAGCACTAGTGGCGCTTTCGCCATTTCGTATTTTTATCAATAATAATAATAATAAAAGTTTATTCAAGTATTTTTTTGACATTTAATGCTAATATATATTTTTTTTTTTGTAAAAACTATTCCGAACTCAGAAGTAAAATACTTGTTTTGAGTTAAATAATATAATATTTATTGTCAAGAATATATTTCATAATTCAGGCACAACTAGAAACTAGATTATAACATAAAACGAATATCACAATATTTTATTGGTATATTCTATATCACTACAGTATACAAAGATACAATACGTCATGTATATAATATATATATTTATTTATTTTATTCATTATAGCTTGGTATATTTATTATTTATTAATGACGTTCTTGAATAATATATCTCTTGGATTGGATAATATCCAATTTTTAATTTTATTTCTGTAATTATTTAATGATTTAATTATTTTAATTGACTGTGGTAGCATATCAAAAATATATGGATTGATGTTTAAAAAATGTTTTTGTGCTATTGTTTTGTTTACTCTATTTATACAGTGTGTGTATAAAGTCTGGAAACGGCTTAATAACATCACAATTTACTGGCCGATTTAAACCAAATTTGGTACAGTTGTGTAAGAGGATCTAACGCACCGAATGACGATATTGGCGTTGTTGCCAGCTTTTTAGTTTGTCTGGAATTCGAACGATTTTTATATTTTTAAATATAACACCCAGTATATTTTTACATTTTTAAATTCCACATAAAATTATAATTATTTTTTAATAGATGCATTATTAGTCTATACTTCATAGTTTCCGAGATATTGACTCTCGAAAAGTGACATTTTTGAACTTTGACAGCTTATAACTTTCTTAGAGCAAAACGGCTTACATGTCCCTATCTTCCATTTTTATTATCTTCCCAAAAAAATTAACTTCCAGTTAAACCGGAACAACTTAATTTCCTGCTTTCGAGTTACATCCGGTTTAACCGGAAGTTGATTTTTTTGGGAAGATAATAAAAATTGAAGATAGGGACATGTAAGCCGTTTTGCTCTAAGACGTACTGTTAGAAAGTTATAAGCTGTCAAAGTTCAAAAATGTCACTTTTCGAGAGTCAATATCTCGGAAACTATGAAGTATAGACTAATAATGCATTTAATAAAAAATAATTATAATTTTATGTGGAATTTAAAAATGCAAAAATATACTGGGTGTTATATTTAAAAAAATAAAATTCGTTCGAATTCCAGACAAACTAAAAAGCTGGCAACAACGCCAATATCGTAATTCGGTGCGTTAGATCAATAACTGCTAGAGGAGTTATTGGTTAGATCCTCTTACACAACTGTACCAAATTTGGTTTAAATCGGCCAGTAAATTGGGATGTTATTAAGCCGTTTCCAGACTTTTTACACACACTGTATATGTAATAGTATTTTGATGACGAGTATCATGTGTGTGATTATCATAATTTATTTTATTTTTGTGTTTAAAAATATATATTAACATGTAAGAAAATATTTGTTTACTATCCATTTTTTTGCTATCTTTAAATAGTAAACCAGAAGAATATTGGTGGTCTTTTTCGTAAATATTATTATATTATTCAATATTTCGTTATTTCTTCGTTTTATCCAAAAATCGGTCAAATACCCCTCTTTGGAGTAACAATTACCTAGAGTTTTGTGTTAAGAAAGAATAGATTTATATATTAATAAAAGCAGAAGAAGAAATGTGACCAAATTTTTTGCTTTCATTAATTTATCAATTATTTTTTGTTAAACTTACAACTGCTACCCAAAGACCGATATTTGGCGGTTTTTTGGAGAATACGAAAAATGACCGAAATATTGATAAGAAAATGAAATGGCGAATGAGTCACTGGTGTTGCGAGGATTACCCTTTTACGAATTTTTTCTTTCAACATAGTCTTAGCCAGGTTGATAAGAATTTGCATGGAACTGGGCAGATTTATGTAGTGGATGCCCTCGACACGGCTCGAAAAGACTTTCTGAAAAAATACAAAATTTTTATTTTACTTGCTATATACTAATTTCTATCGATCATATACAGTGTGACCAGTAAAGTCCGCATCATATGGGATTTTTTTTTTAATAATAGCTTTATTCGAAATTTGCCTTTGGCATCAAGGTCTTCTTCGATCGAGATGAAAATTAAGCAAAAAAAATAGTAGTCACGTGATTCGCATTATCTGTCAAATTTAA
Source organism: Polydrusus pterygomalis (assembly GCA_963969555.1). Lineage (NCBI taxonomy): Eukaryota > Metazoa > Arthropoda > Insecta > Coleoptera > Curculionidae > Polydrusus > Polydrusus pterygomalis. The sequence goes on from OZ018385.1 coordinate 53,537,074, forward strand.
ATTTTTTCCAGAAAATAATTCAAAAGTGGGGTTATTTTGGAAGATATCGAAAAAAGTTATCAGAAAAAGTTTTTTTAAATGCAGTTTCTAGCCCACATGCAAAATGTCAGCTGCATAAAATAATTGTGATTTTTTACCCACCACTAAAATTAATTTTCCACTTAATGAACACTTTACTGATGACACTGTGTTCTTTTTTGTCTTAATATTATGGTGTATTACTTTCAGACACAAACCACGTTTTCAAAAATACTTATTTTATGAAGTTACCTTATACAGGGTCAAAAACAAATAAACTTTGCATCACATGCGACCAAATTTTAATAGCCCAATTTTGATTTTGTAGAAAAACACACATTTAATATGGCGCTACTTTAAAGAAAATTTATCTGAAATAAAGCATTTTCAAAACTAAGAAGTTTTATGTAGGTTGCGTTGAGGCTTATTTTGCAAAAGTGGTGCAATTGACAAAATATGGGGAAAAAATCAAAATTATCTTATGCAGCTGAAATTTTGCATGTGGACCAGAAACTACATTAAAAAAAACTTTTTCCAATCACTTTTTTCGATATTTTCAGAAATAACCTCCTTTTTGAATTATTTTTTTGGAAAAAATTAACATTTGACAGATAATGCGAATCACGTGCTTGACTACTATTTTTTTGCTTAATTTTCATCTCGATCGAAGCAGAACTTGATGCCAAAGTCAAATTTTGAATAAAGCTATTAATAAAAAAAATCCCATATGATGCGGACTTTACTGGTCACACTGTAGTTAACAGTTATTTGAAAAATAAAAACCAGAAACAATTTTTAATTTTCTATCCTCCCCCCTTCCCTCCCGATACGCTACTGATAATGGTCATTCCATCATTCTCACCTCAAATACGGTAGCAGATTTCTTCAGGGTCCCAGGTCCCAATTTCACCAGATGCCCGAGCTTTAAGCCTTTCATGTCGTAGACTAAAGTGTCGCTAAGGATCATGTCCTCTCTCACTCTGATCTCTATGACGTTATAGGTGTGAGCGAAATAGTTGATAGCGTTGAATTTTTCCGGGTCGTAGTTATTAAGTTTCATCACTGTGATACGACTCAGCGTTGGGGTGAGTTTTGGTAGTGGTATACAATAGCTGTAAAGTGGTGGAGTGGTTTAAACGTTTTAAAAAAGATTTAAAAAAATTACCAGATTTCTAAAAAAAATTTTTTTGTTTTTCTTTTCTTTGTTCCTGCGGACTGTTTTTTGGAAAAATCGCTCAAATTCTCAAAATAATAGCTATTGCACAGGAAGAAAAAATAATAACTACTTGTTATGTTTCACAAATTTAATCAGTTTCCTCTGATACGTGTTTCGGCTCTTGCGGGCCATTGTCAAAGGAGTATCTACAAGAAGATCCTAAATTTTACGTGACATTACAAAGGTATTTATATCATACTAGCGTGTACCCGGCCTGCGTTGCAGCCCGGCATTATACGACGTAGCTTTCTCTGAGATAATAAGGCGAGTTCACCATCACGTCAAGATTTATAAATACAAACCCGAACAAACCTCTAAATTTATCAGTGTTTCTCTACAATATTATGCATGTATTATACATAAAACCTTCCTCTTGAATCACTCTATCTATTAAAAAAAAAACGCTTCAAAATCCGTTGCGTAGTTTTAAAGATTTAATTATTCAGAGGGACGGACAGACAGCGACAGCGACTTTGTTTTATACTATGTAGTGATTATGGTAATTATTATAAACATGTCATAAAATTAAAATTAGAATATTGAATGGTCAAGTGTGGGGTTTCCTAACTTTAAAGGTACAGATACATATTTAGTCCTAAATTAGTGTGCTATTAAGAATTAGGGAAGCGCCTGAAGTTATTTCCGTTTGATTATTTATTAACAACATTACATTTGTTTTTTATGGCTTTTTTGATGAGCTATTGTTTCTAGTAAATTTTGTTTTCTGCTTTTTTATAATATGTATATGGGTTTTATGTTGTTAGAGATTGAGTGATTGTGTAATATGCAGTGATCAGCTAAACCTGTTTTATTATTTTTTTTTTAAATATATGTTTTGTGTTCTTTAAGACTGGTGTCAAAATTTCTACCTGTTTGTCCAATGTAGATAGCCTTGCAGTTGTCGCATTCTACTTGGTAGACCCCACTTTGTAAAAGTTTGTTTCTAGTTTCTATTTTAGCATTGGATATGTATTTGTGTAAGTTGTTTTTATTGACTTGTATAGCAATGATATTAAGGTTTTTAAGTTTTTTTGTCGATTTTTTGGCTTGTGTTCCCTGTACCTATGAGCAGTATTTTTTCTTCCTGTGCAATGAAACAGCAGTTTCACCAAGCATGTAGCCCAACACAAATTAATTGTATAAAATAATAGCTGTCAAAATATAAGTTTGGACCCATCAAAGGGGACAATGAATTGAGGAGACACCCCATTGTTTTTTTTTGTTCTGCAAGTATTAATAATAATTATTGTAAAAATATCGATATCTGCTTTACCTACACAGTATCGGCAATGTCTATCATATGTGTTAGTTTGGGATTTTTGCCAACATAGAATTCAGGAATCTCGGATCTTATGGTAAAGTACATGTCCAGCTTTTTCTTGCATTTTTCCAAATTGAATTTATTGACTATCAGAAAAACTTCTAGTATGTTGTCGCCTAAAATGTTATTTTATAATGCTGTTAAAATCGTATACAGTTCGAGTATGGCAAACTTTTTTTTAACTTTTTCTTGCTTCCACGAAATTCAATTTTTTTGTCGAAGTAATATTTACCTACCTTAAAAACGAAAAAGCCAGTATTTCATGTAAGTTATAAGAGTATTTCCTTGTTTATTTTTTGTTCCCAGATACTTACAGGGTACTTCAGGTAAGTGTTTTTGATATCCAAACCAGCTTTTCAGAATTTTTACATCATTTTTCAACTCATCGTAACTTTTTCCAATTTTCTCCAAAACAGCTTTTTTAACTTTTTCTCGATCACTATGCAGTAAAGACTTCGTGTTCATATTTATCATAAATCACGACACTTTTTTTAGTATTTAACACGTCATATTATTAAGGAAAGAGTGGATTAATCTTTTTAACGCAACAATACCTACTATACTAAACGAAATTGCATCTAAAACAATAAAATATTAAGTAAGGTTACTTTCAATTCGCAATTTGATTTCATTCTTACCTAGAATAAACCGCAAAACCGTATATTTTGCACGATTTGTACGAAATCCATGCGTAAAAAGTTACAGGCTAGCACCCATACGAGTTTGGAAACAAACTATTATTTCAAAAATTATTACAAGGTAATTACATAACAGTGTGACCAGTAAAGTCCGCATCATATGGGATTTTTTTTATTAATAGCTTTATTTGAAATTTGACTTTGGCATCAAGTTCTGCTTCGCTCGAGATCAAAATTAAGCAAAAAAAAAAATAATAGTCACGTGATTCGCATTATCTGTCAACTTTTAATTTTTTCCAAAAAATAATTCAAAAGTGGGGTTATTTCTGAAAATATCGAAAAAAGATATTAGAAAAAGTTTTTTTAAAATGCAGTTTCTAGCCCACATGCAAAATTTTAGCTGCATAAGATAATTTTGATTCTTGATTGACTATTAGCGAATGTATAGAATAATATATTCTTTAGCAGAGTATGGTCGTATTATATCACTAAACTCTATCAGTATCACACAAGTTCGCAGCAAGCAAGTCTGCCGCTTTTTAAAATTATAATATTTTATTGAAGGGTTAAGGCCTGTAAATGTTCGAAAGCCTTGATTGTTCTCCTTGACATAAAGAGCGATGGACGATGACCCGTTACAGTTTTTCTTATGGATTTTTATGATTCACACATGAACATCCCATCTTGTTGTGCTGCAAGACGTGTCTTTTTTTAAACTTATGCGAAAAAAACAAGGTAATAACTGCATTACTAAAAAACAATGTTTAAAAGTATTATTGTCTAGTATTAAGCAGGTGCGGATCCAGGATTTACTTCAGGGGGGGGGCGCAAAAACAGGCAATTAAAAAATAAAAGTTAGCTCTGAAATTTTTTTGGGGGGGATTTTAGAGGGGTGAATGATTCATTTCTAAAAAATAGGTCAACTGTGTACATTATTGCCTCTGTTTGTTGTTAGGTTTCTTACCTCAGGGGGGCGCCCCCTGGGTCCGCCACAGGCCACAGGTATTAAGTATTAAAAAAAAAATAAACGAATAAACTATTTATTATATGGTACCATAATGTTTCATTATTATCCCATTTTTGGCCTTTTTACCTAATCTAAATTAACACTTCTAAAATTTCCGTAATATCCCAATACGGCGTCGTTGACTAACTTTACAGGTCTCAAAGATTCGTCTACTCGTAGATTTCGTAGGACCTCAAAGCGATCTTTTTCTTCCTCAAATTTCCTCAGTGTAAAATCTAAAAATTATGGTGAAACTCAAGTATTTAATAAATTTGAAACGGGAATCGCTCATTTTCAGCGTTCTTTATTACAAAAATTAAGTAGTGACAAAGGCGTAGAAAGCTCCTTGTCAAGGAGGTGTGGTAATTTTATTTTTCAACATTATCTCCGCACTTTCGTCATCTGTGTTGACCCTTTCTTTATTATTTCTACTATAAATAATTATTTTCCTTTTATGCGTACCGGTTAATTCATCCAGGGATCTTTCTGTACCACCTATATCCTTGGGCATTGTTGATTTGCCAAATACTTCCAACAGAATATCGGTGCCACTGTCTACCTTGATCTAAAAAATACGAAAAAATGCCTGTAATACAAAAAAACTTGCTGTTTTTTTCAAATAAGACATATCCAATATTTAAGGTTTATGGTGAAGAGGGATGAAGGCGGTTTTCGAAACACTTAACTAGCTTTTAACGAATCACAATACAGGGTTGCCCAGAAGGACGGAATAAAATTAATATAGCGTTAATCTGTCTCTTTTGGGAAAAACGCTCAGACACGTCAATTTAGTTTTATATATGCGCATATTTTGATGGTATTCGTTTGTTTTTTAATAGACATTTGTCAAAGATATGACGACATCGATCTTTTTTTTTTAAGGAAACATACAGCTTGTGATACATCATTTGAAAGCTAATATAATAATATATCTCGTACAGTATCCTCATAAATTTTGGCAAACAGATTTTCCATTATTTAGTTTTCAATTTATAGATTATCATCATCCTGTTAAATAATGAGTAAGTTTTTCAAACTTCCTAACAACTCTATAATATATTACTTAATATCTGACTTACTCGTTCCCTCAATTTAGGATTGAGCATCGGTTTTATAACTGTATTTAAAATAGTCTCCAGGTACTTGGGAAAATTAACCATATACATGCAAACGATTCGGTTGGAATATACTTTCTAAAAATTTCAATTTGATAAAATCAACACACACAGAACCTCTATAATTTTAATGGCGATGCTTCTCTTGCTTTTTCTTGTTAATATAATGACTATATCAGAGGCGTACACAAATTGGGGGGGTTTGCGGAGCAGTTTCCCCCTTTCTCCACTATGGGCTGACAATGAACCTAATGAATAAAAATGTAGCGATTGCTTTTTCTTATAAAACCGAAGTAATTTCTTAAGAGCCAATGAATAAAAACTAAAGTAATTGCTTTCGCGTCCAACAATTGCTTAAAAGTGCAGAAATCGCTTCTAGTCAATGCTTTTTCTTTAAAAAAATAGAAGCGATCGCTATCGTTTGCTTAAAATGTGATGAATAAATTAAAGAATTGCTTTTTCTAGTGTAGCGATTGCGTTCAACTTTTTAAGATAGGTCGACCTCTGCATCATTCGCTTGGTAGCAGTCAACTTTAGTCAACTCCGCGGCATACACGTGCGTTGCTCTTAATTTGTGTCTTTAATTATGGCTGAATATATGAACGTACGTAAAAGAAAAATCTACAGTGTACGTAAAAATGGCAGATATGATGATTTCAGAAAGTTATATCGATTCGACTGCGAAAATGTCGAGTGGTTGGCAAATTATTTTTTGACTGATACTGGTAAAAGGCGAGAGACTGTCGCCTTTAAATAAGATTAAAGTCTTTCTGCGGAAATTGTCGGATCCGGGCTTTCAAAATTCTGTAGGTGAAGAACTCGGTGTTTACCAAACTACTGTCTGTAAGACATACACTTCTGTAATGGATGTAGTTTTGGAGAAGGCCAATATTTTTATTAAATTTCCTATAAGTGCTGAAGCTGTTGTGGAAGCTAAACGATTGTGGCCAGAGATATTTATTTATGTTCCTTTAATTTCTTTATCACTATTATCACTTTCCTCATTTTTACTATAATCTGCCATATCACAAATATAAGTTTCCTATTTTCCACAAAACCGTAACAGATTACTATTGTACTAAATAAATAGACCAACGTTGTTGTACTTACGTCAACTCTTTTGCAAATAAGGCACCAAAGTGAACATGAAATCTATAATCTGAACAAGTGGATAAGCCACGTCTGAACTTGTGTTGAATAAGCATTTGCTACAGAGGTGTAAGAAAAACAGCAATCGCTTCAAAATTTTATTCATATCCAGATCTAGCAATCGCTTTTATTTATAGCATTTGCTAGTCAAGCAATTATTGCTGTTACTAAAAAGTAATTGCTTCAAGTAATTCCTTAATTTTTATTCAGTAGGCTCATTGAGCTTTTCTAACTATAGTACTTTTACTAAATCATTGTATAGCAAACCAACTTTTACCTATAGTTAGAATCCCTTTTAAAAAATGATTAATTAAGATTTAACTAGTTATTATACCTAAGTACTTACTTCTATTACATTGGAAACTTTTTTAAAAAACATAGGACTAAATTTCGGGAGATGTCCGAGTTGAATACCAATATAATCATATACATGAATAAACTTGTAACATTTATCTCCTCGAATAAATAGCTCCGCCAAATTTAGAAACTGCTCAGCTAGTTGGTCCATAACCAAATGGTCCGGTCCAACGTTCGGATTAAATCGGCAATAGACGATTCTGGCGTGGTCCGGACTGATTTTGGGCAGCGCTACGCAATAAACGACTCTACTGTGCACTCTCATCTCGGGCGACAAAGGGGTACTTTTAAAAAATTCAGGAATGAGAGATCTTATGGTATAGTACATGTCCAGTTTTTGTTTCGCTTTTTCGATGCTAAATTTATTGATGAGGATGCAGAATCTTAAGAGATCAGTACCTAAAAATGTGTTTAATGTACGTATTGCGTTGTCCCTGTTTGGCACAGGGTTTATTAAATATCATAATTGTTTATGGCAAACGAGGGTTGATCCTTGCATCTTCTATAATATTTTTTCCATGGTCTGTACCCTGTATTCGCGGAACTTACTGGGTTTTTCAGGAAAGTGCTTCTGCGTCATCGCCCATGACCTCATTATATCAATGTACTCATTAAGGTCATCCTTGGTCTTGTTGAACTCGGTAAACATCTTCGTATTTACAGCTTCTTCGTCTACATTCCAAATATTTAACGACATTTTTATTATTCACCTAAAAAACTAACTATTGCTATCGGTACAGTCTTATCGCTTAACTTTATTATGAGCAATTTTTAACAGGGCCGGACGTAGGTTCTGTGAGCCCTTAGACCGAATCTGTGGCGCAGGTCTTAATGGGGAAAATTAAAATTATTGGATAAAGACAAAAAATTAAAAAAACTTTTTTGGTTTTCCATTTTTTAATAATAAGTGCAATTCTTTATGTCGAACGGTCTTAAAAAATATAGCAGACGTACATGACATACCTATTTTTACCAGTTTTTTATACTAGGCACTAAACAAAATATAACATTATTTAGGTACCATGAAGCAAACTTATTTATGTGTTATTTGGTTCTTTATGATGATGATGTTCAGACTGCAGAAATCACTGTCAACTAGTTTTACTCAATTAATAAAATCGGCTATTGCTCATACAAACATCAATATATAAGTATACATGCAATTAACTAAATTTGTTGGATTTGTTGACGAAAATTAGGCCGTCATAAATTATTTTATTAATTATTACTGCCGTGTCTAATTAAAAAGCTATAATTTTCTTTAGTGGAACAAAATAAAAAAATTAAATATTTGAAGGGCACCTAATTATTGATTTTTTGCTATTAAAATGCAATGTTTTGTAAATAAATCAGGAACTCGTGTCTAGGCAATATTATTAATAACTAGCTATTTTAGCTAACTTCGCTCGTGCAATTTAATTTTCATAAATAATATAGTTTTTTGGCCTACCCTGTAAGCCGTTTGACTTGCAACCATTCCAAGTGCACCTAATATGATTATCGAACATGCACCAACTTTTATTAAGAATACAATTTTCTGAGAAATCGGTAATAAAAAAATGCTCATATGTTGCACACTTAAACAACCATACTGTATACGTGTTTCGTCATTTTTTCAAAATTCACAAAGGGGTTAAAAGAGGTGTAGAATATTTTGAGGGGGGGGGGGGTTACCTACAACTGTCTATAATTTTAAGCTACATTGCTAAAAATTATTACTACGCCCACTCTGTTAAAATAAGCAAGGAGTGTTTTGTCGTTTCGGGAAATTTCACCGCCAGGGGGTAGAAATGGAGGGGTACGTTTCCAACGAAACCGCAAAGAAAAGATAAGTAAAAAAGTTCAGACAAATTGTTGGCTTGGAACAAATTAACATGTGTTGAGGCATTTATGAAAATTTTTCCCCTAGGGGGTGGAAAAAGGGGGTATAAAAGTTTCTATTGGTATTTTTTGTACTGAAACAGGTAGGTATTTCTTATTTTTCTTTAAATAAATATATATAATCTTTTTGTAATAAATAAAATAGATTATAATATTTTTAAAAAACCTTTATTTTATATGGTACACCATTATCATAAAACATTTATCACTACAATGTACATAAATTGTATATTATACTTCTTTTAAACACTTAATTTCATCTAATCTACGTCAATTTTTTTAAAGTTTCCGTAATATCCCAAAATATCATCATTGATTAATTTGCCGGGCCTCAAGGATTCATCAACTCGAAGAGTCTGTAGAACTTGAAAACGGTCTTTTCTTGCCTCAAAATTCTTAAGTAAGTTATCTGAAAAAAAAATCATGTGCGAGTCGAATCCGTGCGATATAATTATCTTGTGCAATGTGTTTTTTTACCATCCTTACCAGTTAACTCGTCAAGCGATTTCTCTTCACCTCCGATCGACTTGGGCATCATTGCTCTACCAAATACTTCAAGCAAAATATCTGTACCACGGTGCACGTGACACTAAAAATAAAATAAATATTCCACCACTGTTTATACAAAACTATGTTTTTTATTTCACACGTTGGATCATGTAAGGTCCAACTCATAAGTGAAAAGAGCGTCAGTCGTTCGTTCTATATAAGGCCTTACCACCACCGTCAAACATTAATAGGCAAAACTTTATCAACATTTTATTTTCCATCGTTTAGGTACATACCCTATCCGTCATTTTTGCACTCAGTGCAGGTTTTACGATATTATTTAAAACAGGTTCCATGTACTTGGGAACGTTTACTACATAAATGGCTGCCAGTCTATTGGAGTATACTTTCTGGAAAATTTAAACGGAATTATTATGAGAAGTATACCTATTTAACGAAGAGCAATTAAGTTAAGGCAAATCATTTCATTTAAAAACGTAATCGCACCGTTTATAGAGAACATGATACCTATGTCTATGAACTATTGAACACTCATTACTTAGGGACTTTTAAATTAAATGTTGGCAATTAAATTTTACATATTTATGACAATTAGGTACATTCTTGTCCCATAAATACTATACTTACTTCTAATATTTTGGAAATTTTTTTATATGCCATAAAAGTCAACTTCGGTAGATGCCCAATTTGAATACCAATACAATCCATAACGAAGACAAAGTTAAAACATCGGTCTTCCAAAATGGCCAATTCAATCACATTCAAACAATAAGCGATCGCTTTGTCGAAATTAAAATGATCAGGCCCGTATTCTGGATTAAGTTGTAAATAAAAAAGTCTCTTTAAATCGGCGGTGGTTTTGGGCAACGGTACGCAATAATAGATTCTACTATGTCGGACCATTTCGGGGGAAAGGGGAGAACTTGAGTAGACTTCTGGCATCAATGATCGTATCGTATAGTACATGTCCAGTTTATGTTTGGCTTTTTCAATGCTGAATTTGTTAAAGAGCACTACAATTCTTAGAATTTTGTCACCTATAAAAGATAGAAAACGTTAAAAGCGTTTATGTTAGCTAGTTGTCGAAAATATTCTAACAATTTAATTTCTTCCTCGTTTTGGAGGTCCAGGGAGGTATTTAAAACATGCTATCGCTAGAAATTAAAGATAAGCACGCAGTACACAAACAATAATTTCATATTTTCGAATTTTTAACTTTAACACCCCGTAACTACGTTAATAATCAAATTTTTTTTTATAGGAATGGATAGAGCATTTGTTTTCGGTCTAGAAATATCCCCTAAAATTTTTGTTACATTCTCTTCCTTTTTCAATGGGTTTCATCCTTATACTATTATTTTTTTTGGTTTCAAAAATTATAGACCCTGGTCTACTAAACATTTTTTTAGAGACTGAATTTCTCTACTCTCTTAAACATCTTATGACTATGTTCCCAAAGGGAAAAGTTTATTTCAACATGGCATTTTTTTAAAGGATTCTTAAAACTTACTGGGAACTTCGGGAAAATGGAGCTGAGTCTTCGCCCATTCCCTCATTATATTGATGTACTCATTCAGGTCATCTTGGGTTTTTCCGAACTCCTTATTCATTTGTTTATCCAAAGCCTCCTCGTCGATTTTCCAAAAGTTGACCGACATTGTTGCTAAAAATATTTATAAAATTATCTTTATCAGGGCGTGAATTTTATGTAAGTTCGTTACAAAACACGATAATATTGAATAGATTTCTAGATTGCTTACCTTCTATTAAATAATTTAAAAAAATGTAAGTCAAACACATTCAAGATATTTCAAACTAACTATAAAATATGAGAAAAAATATCGGAAACTTTACACGAGGAGTAGAATAGTTATTTGAAGTAAATTACTTACCTAATTTGCTCTAATAATAATGTTATCAAAAGCTTAAAACGTTACATGCTAAAGGTAATTTTCTTACAAATACAAAGTATTAATAATAGGGACAGTAATCTACTATGAGACAGGTGCGTCCAGTATTTATTAGCATTTTTAATAATAGCTTTGTTTTCCAACCAGTTCGCAACCAGCTAAATTGGAAAAAGGTTAACAATTTGCTTGTACGAAAGAAGCTAATAATTCGAATTATTTTGATAACGTATCTAAGGAATTAATGTATTGTAGAAATGACGGAACATTCCTAATATCGACAGTGGAAAGTAAATTTATTAATAACAATTTTCCTGCTGGGTTGGAACAAAGCAAAACATCAATCTCCGAAAATATTTTATCTGGATTTATTACCAATACACTTTTAAAAGCACAATATTTTAATCTACATTGATGGTTTTAAAATTTCCGTAATAGCCCAAAACGTCATCGTTGACTAACTTTGTGGGTCGCAGGGATTCATCTACCCGTAGAGTCTGTAGAGTTTTGAATCGGTCTTTGTGGGCCTCGTAAGTATTCACAATTAAATCTGAAAATCAAACCATATTATTATATATATTATAGCTTTTTCGAAACTGGACCTTCATCTATATCCCGCTTTAGTTCAATTACAGTAAAAATCATAGACAACGGCCTTTGAATAATTGGAAGGGACCTAACTTTGGGTTAAGGCGCCCAAGGCCCCTAATAATATAAATTTTCAGTGAGTTGCCACACGCCCTCCTACATCCACATCTTATCTCACGGGGTGACGCAGTTTAGTTGTTGGTTTGTTTGATAACAAAGTAATTTTCTTTTTCTTTCTAACTATATTCATATGAAAATAGTCGGGTGAAGATTTTAAAACTTGCATACCTGTTAACTCTTCTAATGACTTTTCTTCTCCTCCTATATCCTTGGGCATTGTATCTTTGCCAAAAACTTGTAACAAAATATCGGCACTACTGTGGACGTGAAGCTGAAAGATAAGTCTGATGACAAATTTAAAACAATTTGCTAATCACTTAGAGATTGTCAGATTATTATTTTTTTAAGCGGCACAAACTAAAAACACCACTACTTACCCGGTCTCTAACTTTTGGATTCATCGCTGGCTTTATAATATTGTTTAGAATGGTCTCCATATATTTAGAGAAATTTACTACATAAATTGATGATATTCTGCTGGAATATACTTTCTAAAAAAAAAAAACTTATACTTGACAAAAAAATAACGTGGATGAAAAAAATTTACGAGGGAAACTAGAAAATATATCTATCCACCCCTTGTTTAAACAATTAACTGTGCGATTCTGCGTTGTTTCCATAGTAACGTTCCATAGTTACAAGATAATATGTATTTTGTTTGGGTTTAAGCTTCACGTCAAATCGTTTATTATTTTGCAGTGTGTGGAGACTTTTTAGTAAAAGCAATGGCTTGACTAGCAAATGCTATAAGTAAAAGCAATTGCTAGATCTGGATATGAATAAAATTTTGATGCAATCGCTGTTTTTCTTACACCTCTGTAGCAAATGCTCATTCAACACAAGTTCAGACGTGTCTTATCCAGTTGTTCAGATTATAGAATTCATGTTCAGTTTGGTGCCTAATTTGCTAAAGAGTTGACGTAAATACAACAACGTTGGTCTATTTATTTAGTACAATAGTAATCTGTTACGTTTTTGTGGAAAATAGGAAACTTATATTTGTGATATAGCAGATTTCAGTGAAAATGAGGAAAGTGATAGTAGTGATGAAGAAATTAAAGACAAGCAATTGATATTCGTTCACAAATTGAAGGAACATAAATAAATTTCTCTGACCACAACCGTTTAGCTTTCACAACAGCTTTAGCACTTCTAGGAAATTTAATAAAAATATTGGATTTCTTCAAAACTGCATCCATTACAGAAGTGTATGTCTTACAGACAGTAGTTTGGTGAACACCGAGTTCTTCACCTAGAGAATTTTAAAAGCCCGGATCCGACAATTTCCGCAGTTAGACTTTAATCTTATTTAAAAGCGACAGTGCACCCCTCGCCTTTTACCAGTATCAGTCAAAAAATAATTTGCCAACCACTCAACATTTTCGCAGTCAAATCGATATAACTTTCTGAAATCTTCATATTATCTGCAATTTTTACGTACACTGTAGACTTTTTTTTTCCGGACGTTCATATATTCAGCCATAATTGAAGACACAAATTAAGAACAACGCACGTGTATGCCGCGGAGAACTAAAGTTGACTGCCACCAAGCAAATGATGCAGGGGTCGACCTACCTTAACAAGTTGAAAGCAATCGCTACACCAGAAAAAGCAATTCCTTCATTTATTCATGACATTTTAAGAAAACGATAGCAATTGCTTCTATTTTTTAAGACTGACTGACTAGAAGCAATTCCTGCACTTTTAAGCAATCGCTGGACGCAAAAGCAATTACTTTAGTTATTATTCAGTGGCTTTCAAGAAATTACTTCGATTTTATAAAAAAAGCGATTGCTACATTTTTATTCATTAGGCTCATTGTCTCCCGACACTGAATTCCTTTTGTTGATAATTTAAAATTTAAGATATTGATGCCTAGGGCTGGCCAGGCTGTCGCATAAAACACAGAGATAGATAAATCTCCCTCTCTTACTGGCTCATAGGGATTTTGTGACCATCTTGTCTTTACTACCGTTACCAGATACCAGATGGCAGCTATTTATAATCCAGTTTTCCATATCGCAGTATTAACTTAAAGATATATTTTTATCGTGTATAATTTACTTATTGTTGTAGGCTGGATGTTAGGTTACGGGGCTATGAAAAATAATTTATAGAACTGTGTTTTTGCCCTACCTGTTTCAATTATCACCCGCCGCCACTGGACCGTACTGGTCTCAGTTTGGGAGCGCCAGACGTACCTACCGGGTGTCCACGGAAGGTGGTTCGCCCCTCTAACTTTTTTGTTTTTCAAGATAATGGAAAAAAAATTGGTGGATTTGTATACAACATAATTTTTTGACAGGTGACTCAACATAAACTTTCGATTTTTAAATGGGACACCTGGTATATTTTTACATTTTTTGACTCCATATGACATTCTAAATACAACGATATGTCACTTGTCACTTTTTTCACCAAGGAAATATTTTTTTTCCAAATTTATTGTTTTATCTAGAGGGCTATGAATACCTTAAAATCACTTATTTCAGTTCTTTAATCATAGAAAAAATATAATTTTACTATTTTGGGTCCAATGCTATGTGCTATGTAAAATTTATTCTTTAAAGTTGTATAACTCATTTTTTTTAAATGGCAACATGGTGGCTCGTCGGGTTAAGAAAATAGAGGATTTTATTACGATTATTTTGATACCATACGCTATTAGGTTTTAGAAAAGCTGCCATTAAAAAACTTTAAAAAGTTAACTTAGAACTTTCCTAAAATGAAGCATCTTTTGAGAATAAATTTAGATTTAAATGCATCAAGTAGTCTTTGACCAGCAAAACTGATAAAACAAAATCATGCCTTGAAGAAAATTGAAATGCCAACAGCTTTTGTCAAAGTAAATTAGTTTGTTGTTTAAAAAACAGGGAAAATAGTTTTACAAGGAGTGAAAAAGTTGATATATTATTATTGTCAGGCTCATTTAGCATTTTCGGAACCAGTTTTGGGTACCTAATAGTGCCGGGTTGGATGACGCCGATTAAAATATCTTTATGCGTAAAGTCGTGCAGCATCGGTTGAATTATTTCTACATTCTCCAAACACTAATAACATAATAATATCAACTTTTTCACTCCTTGTAAAAATATTATTTTCCATGCTTTTTAAACAACAAACTAATTCACTTTGGCAAAAGCTGTTGGCATTTCAATTTTCTTCAAGGCATGATTTTGTTTTATCAGTTTTGCTGGTCAAAGGCTACTTGAGTCAAAAAATGTAAAAATATACCAGGGGTCCCATTAAAAATCGAAAGTTTATGTCACTTCCGGTTAAACCGGAAGTTCCATAATATTGAGTCACCTGTCAAAAAATGTAGTATACAAATTCTCCAAATTTTATTTCATTATCTTATAAAACAAAAAAGTTAGAGGTTCGCACCTTCCGTAGACGCCCGGTATAAAGGATTAGATAACTTTTCTAGTATCCCCCGTACGGTATCGTATATTTACTTCCAAAATAATCGACGCTCTTCTAAATGCCATCGGATTGATCTTTGAGAAATGTCCAAGCTGAACTCCATCACAATCGAAAATGTAATGGAAATTAAAACATTTATCAATTTGAATCAACAACTCGAATAAGTTGACTAATTCTTCGACGGCTCGTTCATGATTTAACACTTCCGGTCCGTAATTAGGGTTGATTTTCGTGTAAAGGATTCTTCTAAAGTCGGGCGTAACTTTCGGCAGAACCACGGCGTAAAATATTCTACATTGTAGAAGCATTTCGTTGGATAGAGGGCAGCATCTGTAGTATTCGGGTATCAAAGATCTTATCGTGTAGTACATGTCCAATTTTTGTTTCGCCTTTTCTATGCTGAATTTGTTGTAGAGAACCACAAATCGTAGAACGCTGTCGGCTGAAAAAAACTTTTTCTTTCTACATTACGTCAATAATTTGAAATTTGAGTTAGGGAAATAATCCATTACATCACAAAGTGCTACTTTTAGCACCTACGTTTTTTTTTGAAAACTGCTTATTAACAAAATAATTACAAACAATATATAATTTTACAACATTCTCCAATCAGTGCTTATGAGCTCTGGCCTCGAGAATACTAAGCTATTAGTAAAAGAAAACAGTGTGAGTATGTTTCCTCTTTCTAACCTTGCTGAACATTAGCAAAGTGATTTTTTACATTTCTTATAAAAAATGCACACCTTTCTATCCTTTTTAAATTATTTGGCAATTGATTAAAAACCTTAGATGCATGTACAATGGGATTATAAAGACCCATATTCGTTCTAGTATTTATTTGATAAATATCATTAATAATTCGTGTTATATGTTTGGCAGTGGCGTAACTAGGGGGGACCCCCCCAGAGGTCTGCCTGCCCCCCCCCCCCTCCCAGAATCCACGAGAAACAAATTTATTCTGCCAGACCACCCAAATGCGAACGATAAGTCAAACGACAAATTGATTAATTGAATTTTTTTATATACCTACATAAATTAATTATATTTATTCATCAATTTTATTATATTTTTAGTCTAGTCTATACCCTATACGCGCAACTAAAACTCGGAATCGGAACTCCAAGCCAGGTCTGTAAAGTTAGAAATCCAATGCTGCCTGCCAAGACGCTCTCCGGATCTAATCAGAATAAACATGTCCAAATTCAACTCTAACCGATAAAAAACGAGGTCTTGTGATATTACTGTTGATTATTGACCAAATTTATTAAAATTTTAGCGTGGTCCAGAAAACAATTTCGCCTGCGGCGGGCTCTCCACCTCTACACGAGCCGCCACTTCAAATCACATTAACAGGGCCACCCCCAGGTCAGAGGGATAATTACGCCACTGGTTTGGTGCCTAAGTAGTACTTCGTAGACAAGCTTGCATTGCTCAATCCTCAAGAGGGTGTCTTATTTAAAAGTATTTAATTCTTTATACCTTAGCCCACGTTAGCCTGTCAGTATGAGTAAGCCCATCATAGTTATAGAATACTTCAAGGATTTTATTTTGTAAATTTTGCATTTTATTAAAATTTGTTTTACCACACACTCCCCATATGGGCAGTAGATATCTTACATGAGAAAGAAAAAAAGCATGATAAACCATTGTCTTGGTTTTCTTTGACAGATCATTTCTACATTTAAAAATAGCTGACATCACGGGTATAATTTTGTCATCTATCCCAAATACTTGATTGTTTTAACGTGTTCTAGTATCACATTTTTTTTTGCTTAAACACCATATATTTTGTTTTATCAATATTGATCTTAAGGTTATTAGAATAGGGCCAATCAACGTACCTCTCAAGGTCACTGTTGATCTCTCTGCCTAAACCCTGTTTATTTGCCCCTGTGAACACTAAGGCAGTATCATCTGCAAAGGTAAAATAACGAGATCTAAGCCCCGCTCATTTCAGACTTAGAACATACAGAGAGTACAACAGCGGACCCAGTACCGATCCCTGTGGGACACCATATGTATTACAGGTTAGGTCACTATTTACATTATTAACTTTAACATATTGCCTCCTACCCTGAAGAAAAGATTGAATTAAATTAAGGGTTGCACCTGTAAACCCTAGATTATGCAATATTATTAGACCAGGGTCGATAATATTTGAAACCAAAAAAAATAATAGTGGGATGAAACCCATTGGAAAAGGAAGAATATGAAAGGAAAAATAATTTACGGGCGATCCGAGGTCGGGAAGTGGAAGGGGGTGAGTTTTTAAGGGTAGAAAACGATTTATCTCGATTTCCGGCAAAACTACAAGTGCTATGGAAAAACGTTAAATGGCAAAGTTGTAGGCAATAAAAAGATCTACAACTTTTGTATAAATTTTAATAAATAGCTCAAAATTGTACATAATGATTTTAAAAAAAAATTCTGATTTGGGTTTTTTTCGTTTCTTTGCATTTTTTAAGAACATTTACCATAGTAATGTATATTTTTTTTACACCATCAGAAAGTAGAGATTTCAACGAACAAAAAGCCCACCGACTTTTTTAAAAAAGCAGATATTTTGACTTGAGAATTTTCTATTGAACATTAGGGTGGTTTTTCGATATTAAGTCAAAATAGGGTGAAAAAAATAAATATTTTAAATCAAACAAATCACAGTGTGTTTGGGACATAAAAAGGTAAGTTTTCACCAAATTTCGTGAAAAAAAAAATTTTTTGTAAGACTAAAATAAAAAACCAAAAACTTGGTTATTTCAATTTTTCACATAAATTTTGAGGTTATGTGAAAAAAAGTGTAAATAGAAAAGTTGTAGATCTTTTTATTACCTACAACTTTGCCATTTAACGTTTTTCCATAGGACTTGCAGTTTTGCCGGAAATCGAGATAAATCGTTGTCTACCATTAAAAACTCACCCCTTTCCACTTCCCGACCTCGGATCGCCCGTAAATTATTTTTCCTTTCATTTTTGTTATATTCTCTTCCTTTTCCAATGGGTTTCATCCTACTATTATTCTTTTTCACTTTTTACCATTTTCAAAGGCTTCAGCCCTGGTCCGAAATCTACTACATCAAACGCCTTCTTTAAATCGACATTAGGTACTAATAATTAATTAATCAAAACTTACTAGGAACTTCAGGAAAGTGTGGCTGTGTCTTCGCCCATTCCCGCATTATATTCATGTATTCGTTAAGGTCTTCTTTAGTTTTATTAAATTCTTCAAATATATGATTGTTTAAGGCTTCTGCGTCCACTTTCCAAATATTTAGAGACATTTCTTAAAATTAAAAAAATCGCCGAAACTTAAAAATATAAAACTGGCTTATGCAAGAGCGTTTTGATTTTTCTTGTTTTCGTATCGGTAACAATATTCAATTTCTTCTGGGACAATAAATATGAAAAACGTATTATAAATACTGTTTAATATTTAAATTATTTATTAGGTTAAAAACAACAGTTTTTATTATTTTAAATTAGCATTAGTTAAACGTCGGAACGTGCCTAAAATTAATTTTAAAATAAATAATAATGACTTTTGTTAAAACTAACTTTCTCCCATAATTTTGATTTTATTTGGCACAACACTAGCTAATGAAAATAAAGTGTGGAGTGGCATAGCGACAAATTATGGGCCCCCCGCAAAAATTGTGTTAGGGCCCCCTCGCCCAGGACCTCGGCCCCTTCGGGGCCATAGCAATAGGCTCTTTCGGGCCTCGGAGCTTTCGGGCCCCCCCCCGCAACTGCGGGGGTTCGCGGTAGTAGTGCTACGCCACTGAAAGTGTGGCTTTGTGCATCAGAAACTGCTCCAAAATTGTGTGAGGACTGATCGATTCGGACATTTTTTAATGTAGAAGGACACGGATTTAAAAAAAAATAATAACAATATTAAAACTATTAAAAGAAAAATATTATGATGAACAAATAGACAGAAATAAATATGATCCGAAAAAAATGTGGGAAAACTTTAAAGAATTTTGTCAAGCCAACTATAAAAAGTGAAATAAACGAAATTATATTTAACGGCAGAAAAGAAACAAATCCGATTTGTATTGCTGAAGATATGAATAATTATTACGTTAATAGTATTAAAGATATAGTTGATGATATCGAGGTTGGAAATGAAATATTATGTCCTAAAATTGCTACATGTTTCAATATCATTGAAGAATTCCGAGAAGTTTCATTAAAAGTTAAAATTAACAAACTCGAATCAAACAATAATATAGTGAAATTTTATCAAAACAAGTAATAAAAGAAACTTTTACAAGCACAGGTGAAATTATATTAAGATTAATCAATAACTGCCTAAAATATGGAGAAATACCTGAAGATCTAAAATGTTCTTTTATAGCACCAGTTCCAAAAATTAAAAATACAAAAAAAGATGTGTTGGTGGCAGGTATATTATGGGATTTTTAAAAATTATTAGAAATGACAGTTTATGAACAAATACTCGAATTTATTGAAGAAACCAAAATTTTAGTAAATATGCAAGCAGGTTTTAGAAAAGGATATTCAACAGAAGCGGCAGTCCTGTATGTAATTGAAAATTGGAAGCGAAGCGTTGACAAAAATGAAGTTGTATTGGCAGTATTTTTAGATTTTAAACGTGCATGAATAATACAGATAGAAATATTTTTGTTGATGATGAAAAATTAGAAATTATACACTCTTTTAAATATTTGGGAGTAATTTTAGATTCTAAGTTAAAATTTGAATAACATTTTGAAAAGCTTGTAGGTATCAAAAATTGGGAAAAAAAATAAATTATTTAAAAATAATTGGTCAAAATTTAAGTTTATTTTCACGAAAAACATTTTATAACACTATAATTTTACCTCATTTTTTATATTGTTCAACTATTTTATACACAGCAAATGATGGGGTCTTTAATAGACTCCAAGTTTTGCAAAATAAAGCGATGCGTATAATTTTAAATGTGGATAAATATACGAAAATAAATTTAATGTTAGAGAAACTTCAGTGGTTAAAATTTTAAAAATTTACTTACATAACTTACTGCCTTCTCATTTAAAAGATTTTATACTCAAAATTTTGAAAATCATAACTATTCAACCAGGTATAATAAAGATTTTTGTCTAGGTAGGGTATCAAAACATTTTTGACATATAAATCGGTTTTCCATAAAGCATTAAGTGAATATACCAACTTGAATATTTCAAATAAATCACAGAGCTCTTTGAACATTTTTAAAAAATCATGAAAAAATTACTTATTCAAAAAACAAAATAGTGACTGATACACTTTTTTTTAAGCAAATAAAACTCTGACTTTGACTATGACGCCCTGTATATGTCTCAAAATCCCATACATATAGGGTTAAATTTAGCGACGTATTTGACTTCCAACAATTTGAAGTAAAAGCGGAAACTGTGTCGGGCAAACAAAGGATCGCCAGAACGGCGGAAGTACGTAATTGTAGACAATCCGTCTGAGTTTTCCGGACAAACGCCTTCGGAAACTCGCAGGGCGAAAAGCAGGGAAAATTCTCGCCTTAGACAAGGATAAATATAAGCAAATATATTGTCGCTTCGAAAAATTCTTACAACAATTTGAAAGTTGTCTTTTCTGCGCGACATTATGCGTGTATTCGTTTTAACGCACGCGTGCACAAACCAGACGCCGAAGGCGTTATATTAGGCAACGAAAAATTGAAAAAAAAAACAAATCCCGGAAGCGCCGAATCACGAACAGAGGCGAAGCCGAGACGCCGGATGCACGTAATTGTGGACCATCCGTATAAGTTTCCTGGATAATCGCCTTGCGTAAACACGCGAGGGAAAAAGCAAAGAAAGGCTTCTTTAGGATTCGGCTTTCCGGGACGAAATTCGATTTTCGAGAGACGAGAAAGTTTTGCAAATATTAACTTATATACCGTGTTCGGATTTGTCAAAGGTAAACAATCTTTTTATAAAAAAAAAACTATTTCAAATTATTGTTGTTGCCACCCTGTATCGGAGGTTCAATAACAACTGTGAAGTTAAACCCACATTATGTGTTAAGTCCTTACTATTAAAACAGCAAACAATTCGAATTTCTTTTATAATCCTAGGTAGACTGGTAGACTTAACATATATACGTAATATTCCAGCAAACATGATACGAAATCAAAATTTTAAAACACGACTTATAATGTTGCTTACCATGTATGATAGTAACGGGGGTAGCCGTGAACGAGCCTCATAGAATCCAAAAGACAGAAAACAGTAAAACCCATGAACACTCAACAAGTCTGCGCAAACATTATGTCACTAAGTACTATACATACTATACAAGGTATTTTTCAAAACGACCAGATCGTCGAGAGTTCGTTGATATTAAATGTTTTAACAAACTCGTGTTCGATACTGATCAAGGATAAATCCGAAAGGCGTTGTTGTCCCATGGTGTTACGTAAATAGGTTTTTACTATTTTATGTTTGGAAAAAGATCGTTCCGCTGATGCCACATTAACTGGTCAAGTTAGAAATAACATCACGGCATTAGATATATCTGGAAAATTTCAAGAAGCACACTGATTTTTTATTAATAAATGATCCGCAAGTTCATACACTGTTTTTAGTTTTGAAATACTATCTCCAAGTCCCCTTCTGAGGCTTAAAATTTGACTAGGAAAGGCAATATGGACAAGACTTTATGATAATATATCGTTTGTAAATTCCGCGCTTTCACATATAATTCTTCTTATTCACTTAACGAAGTGAAATTCTCAGGATATAAAAAAATAAAATTAATTATGAAATGAAATACCTACAAAAAGCAAGATGGCGCCGCAGGCGAATATTTTTGCGAAATTTACTAAAAATGGTATATTTTCTCCCTATTGGGGAAGGTGCTTGTATTAAAGTGAACATTTTATATCATATTAACTTAGAAATATCTTCGCACCGCCCTTGATTCCGTTGAGACACCTACAACACTTAAAAATATTAACTTCTCCACTTTCAAGGAAGTTTATGTCGACGATGACGGTTCACAGGGAGAACACACGTAAGAAACCTATTAAAAGGGGGGAAAAAGACAAACTAATACTATTCAACGCGAAAAAATAAACCTTTTTATATTTTTTAAAATTTCTTATTTTTTCGTCCGCTCAGGATGAGTGGAGGCGGGGGGGTTGCTCCCTGCGTCCCTCCCTTTGTATGCACCAATGACAAATAGTAGATTATGCACAACTTCTATTTAATTCTTTATAAAGGCTTGTTAAATTTTTCGCAGACATATTCTTAACCTGATTCCAGCCAACAAAGAAGTAAATTTTAATATAGAGCCTTTTTAAAACAACAAAAGCCCTCTATTTGTCGGGGAGTGTTTGTCGTCTTTAAGAGATTTCTAAAGCAAATCTTTTGCTCAAAAACCTATCAGTCTCTTATAGCACGAAGAAAAGATTTACCACAGAAGAATCTGCGGATTAGAGTTAACAAAGGAAACTGGGAAAAATTATTTAATTCCTTTATTTAAAGGAAAATTACTTACTTTTGCGCAAAGATTTTCTGGTTTACCTGAAACAGAAGAGAGGGGGAAAACCCATACTATTATTGGTTAATTGGCTTACCAGTTTCCACAAAGATTTATAAACATTATAAACATCAGTACCCTTAAAAAGGATTGGTCATATTATACAGTGTGAAGTGTGACCAGTAAAGTCCGCATGATATGGGATTTTTTTTTTATTAATAGCTTTATTCGAAATTTGACTTTGGCATCAAGTTTTGCTTCGATCGAGATGAAAATTAAACAAAAAAAAAATAGTAGTCACGTGATTCGCATTATCTGTCAAATTTAAATTTTTTTCAAAAAATCTAGCCAATATGCGAAATTTCAGCTGCATAAGATAATTTTGATTTTTTACCCATATTTTGTAAATTGCACCACTTTTGCAAAATAGGACTCAACGCAACCTACATAAAACTTCTTAGTTTTGACAATGCTTTTTTCCTACAAAATAAAAATTGGGCTATTAAAATTTGGTCGCATGTGATGCAAAGTTTATTTGTTTTTGACCCTGTATAAGGTAACTTCATAAAATAAGTATTTTTGAAAACGTAGTTTGTGTCTGAAAGTAATACACCTTAATATTAAGACAAAAAAAGAACACAGTGTCATCAGTAAAGTGTTCATTAAGTGGAAAATAAATTTTAGTGGTGGGTAAAAAATCAAAATTATCTTATGCAGCTGAAATTTTGCACGTGGGGTAGAAAATGCATTAAAAAAAAATTTTTCTAATAACTTCTTGCAATATTTTCAGAAACTTTTGATTTATTTTTTGAAAAAAATTATAATTTGACAGATAATGCGAATTACGTGACTACTATTTTTTTTGCTTAATTTTTATCTCGATCGAAGCAGAACTTGATGCCAAAGTCAAATTTCGAATAAAGCTATTAATAAAAAAAATCCCATATGATGCGGACTTTACTGGTCACACT
Source organism: Polydrusus pterygomalis (assembly GCA_963969555.1). Taxonomy (NCBI): domain Eukaryota; kingdom Metazoa; phylum Arthropoda; class Insecta; order Coleoptera; family Curculionidae; genus Polydrusus; species Polydrusus pterygomalis. The sequence continues at coordinate 53,560,776 of OZ018385.1, forward strand.
GTAGATAATATGAAGAAAAAAACTAGGTGTTATCATTGTTTATTTGCTTGTTTTTGAGCGGGTTATCTTAAAATTATTCATTACCCAATAATATCCTTTTTTAATTTTTTTTGTTGACCCGATACGTATATTGTGCATTTAGATTTTTTATTAACAATAAATGGGTACTTGATTGCTCATTGGTCAAATGATCTAAACAGTTTGTCCAATACAGACGTTCATATTAAAATGAATGTTGGTTTATACAAAAAATAAAGATTTCATTTTTTTTTTGGCTGATGATATTAGATTGATTGAATAATAACCAATAAGATATGGATCCATATAGGTATCAATTTTTTCAATAAATACACACTTGGCCAATGGCCACCGGCCAGGGTGTAGGAAATGGGGGACGTGGACGCAAAATATTTGTTGTTTTTATCACAAAACCATTTTTTCTTGTCCTAAAATTTCCGAGCATTATGATTTTAAATTACTTTTTGTTAATTCGTATTTAACCCTATCTAAATTCCCGAAACTCTTAACCCAAATTATTAAATAATGTTCCCTTGGCCGGGAAATTTAATAAACCTTTTTTCTTTCTTGTTTGGAAGAGTTTGGCGAACAAGAACAAGTTAAAAAGTTTTTAAGCGGCTTTAGAAAAACGTATTTAATAAGCAAAATTCTTTGGGATATCGCTTATTAGCTGCAAATACTTCGGACAGCAAATAAATAGGAAGATCATGAGCGCCGGAAAAATGTATTCTTGAATTGTCAATAGGACCACCTTGGTGACCCCACTCTTTTATGTACATGTGCAGAAAGAACAATTAAAATAGGTTAAACCGCGAAAAATAAAACTTGCCTGGCTCTGATTACATTGAAAGCTAGTAGTACCGTGCGAGCAAAAATCATTTGCATCAAAGAGGAATACAGTTTTTTAGAAAACAAATTAAATTTGAACTGATTATTTTAAACTAACCTACTTTTCCGGCAATCTTCGATATGATACTTTCAAAATAATTAAAAATTTTTAATTTTGAATCAATGATTATCCCTAAATATTTAAAACTGTTTACTAATTCCAATTTTTCACCATCAATTACAACATTTATATTTTGACAATTTAAATTATTACCCATAACCATACATTTAGTTTTTGAAATATTTAATCTTAATTTAGATTTACTTTTAGCCAATTTAATAATATATTTATCTCAAAATTTAGAGTATTTAGAACATCAAAAATATTTAAAACATTAATGTAAATTAAGGTGTCATCCGCAAACATTTGTAACTTACACATTTTTAAAACTAACGGCATATCGTTGATGTATAAAATAAATATTATTGGACCTAGAATACTTCCTTGAGGAACTCCTATATTTTTCATTTTTTTATTTAAATATGTTTTTAAAATTTTAGTTTTTTGTGATCTGTTACTTAAATAATTTATAAACCATTTATAAGCTAAGTAAAGTAAGTCCGGGCTCGCCAATATTGTACAGAGCTAAATAAAATTCTGGCAAAAAAAAATAGTAAATAAATCGGTACCAATGCAATGATATTTGATATCTGACATTATTTTTGCAGATGATAGTGTCCGCCGTAACATGGACAATGCAGCAAAATGCATTGTTTATTAGTAAATATTTAACGTGAATATTGGAAGTGCCAATGAAAGTTCGGAGAGAGTATTGATTAAAAGTACACAAGTTATGGAGTGTGTAAAGCGCATCTCCACACGTGAATGCATATTATATAAACAGAAAATATAACTAGATGTTTGAGAATAATTATTGACATTCAATCAGAAATACAGCAGTTTTCGTAAATAATTTTTTCGGCCACCGCCCGGAAACTGTTTTCTTGAACTCGTAGACTTTCCGAACTTATACGGCTAGTCTTGGACTCTTGTCAACTTCTCCAAAAAAACAGTATATTAAAGTATATCTCAAAATATTAATGGCATTTTGAATTTTTGCAAAATGTAAATTTCAAGCCAAAATTTATTATTTACAACAGATTTTAGGAGAAAAAAATAGGATTACAATTTTTTCAACTCTTATTTTACACAGTCTTATCATCCGATCCAGCGTATTGTTAGTGATTATACATCCTAATTACACCAGGCCCGGCCCTAAATTGCAAATGCTATAAACGTATGGATAACTGGACCTACCTGCTCTTGATAACAAGGACCACATTTCTATGCAAAATAATGGTTATAAAGAAATGACATTATTAAAATTGTAAATATGTCACCCTGTAGGCCTTTCAGGTATACAACTCAGACAACATACTTTCGGATATACTTTACCACATGCCTAAATTGGTAGTTAATATTTTATATATTATGCAAAATATTTATAATATTAATTTATCATGCACTTTCCCTAACATGTCATTTTCCATTTTTACCGGCATTTATATTCTTAAACGCTTACACAATTTACGACCTACACATTTTTTATGAAGATCAGATGTTATGAAAATTACTTATTGGGATTAGTATATTTAAAGGTATCCCATCATTTTCCTCAATTACCTAAGTGGGGCGTATGTGTTCCTAATTATATACAGGGTGGCGCTAAGTGATAGCTTATTTTAAAGGGAATTGAAGAGGAAAATTGAAATTGAAATTGAATACTCTTTCCAACGGGACCTGGCTCGTTGAAATCGAGTGAATAGTTGCTGAGAAATAGGGCTACAACGAAAATAAAATTTAAGTTCAAGTAAATGTTGAAAATGTCCACCTCCAACTTCCATGCAATTATAAAGAATAGACGCTATTCTATTGAATGGTCTGCAAGATCTCCGGATTTGTCACCTTTGACTTTTTCTGAAAATCTTGAAAATACTTGCGACAGCGAATGGTGTATGAGTGCCGATATTTTTTTTTATATACGAATAGTCACTGCTTATGTATAGATAGGTAGCATAGCATCTGAACTATTTAACTTTTCAATATTTTTCAAAAACTGAATTTTAGGAAGAAGCAAAATAACTTTTTTTTTAGATGCTATGGAATCCTGATACGTTAGGTTGGATTAGGATGGGTTAGTTCGGTATTTTCTATTTTTAATTATATTTTAACTTAGATCAATTTGTGTACCAGGCAGGTACTAAAATACAAGTAATATTGTACTAAAAATAATACCATTTGTTAGAAGATCGACCCCAATAGCGTATATATCTCTAATTTCTTTCGGCGTAAGTATAAGTAAGATATTAAAGTGGATTCTTTTGAGTAAAAACATTGTTTTATCTTAGAGCCGGTGGCGCTGTTTGTAGTTTTTCGATGGCAATTACGTCTTCTTAATTACAGTTGCCGTTCTTTATTCTCGTTAGACGAATTAAATTGCGGAAACATCAAATTTTACGTCGAGAAAAGTCGGTTGCAACAAAAAAGGTACGTTGGTGTTTCATTAGCAAAAACAACAAAAGAGGTCGTAAAAATGCACGTTAATTTAGTATTTTAAGTTACGTAGTTATACAAGATGTCCAAAAATGATGAGCAAAAAATTTAGGGGATAATTCTAGACTGAAAATAAATGCTATACTACGGACTATCTTGACCGCCGCTCTCAACGGGTTAGGATTGGGAAGGTTGTTTCTGAGGAAATGTTTGTCGAGCATGGTGGGCCCCAGGGTACCGTGCTGGGGCCAATTCTTTTTAACTTGTACATTAACGGCCTTTGCAGTCTGGATCTGGGGGGTGCGATTGTCTCATATGCAGATGACACTGTTGTTGTTTTTCTGGTAAAACCTGGGATGAGGTGAGGGAGAAGTTAAAGTCTGGTTTTGACAAAATAAAAAACATTTTGGATACACTTAAATTGAGTTTAAACATCAAGAAAACACATTATATTGCCTTCTCTTTGACTGAGGCGGACAGACCTGTGTTTCAGCGGATATTTCTGGACGGTGTGGGTGAGTTCCTAAACGAGAATGCCAATACCAAATATCTTGGGGTTTTTATTGATAAACATCTTAGGTGGGACCAACATATACTATATCTATGCAAGAAAATAAGATGTCTTATTTATAAGTTTTATATGATGAGGGAATTTTTATGTGGGAGAAATATTTTAATGATATACAAAGCACTTGTTGAGTCCTTACTGAACTATGGCATTTTGGTCTGGGGGGGGGGGGAGCTCATGGCTGTCATCTGGAGCGACTAAGGGTTGTGCAAAATAACATTGTTAGAATTGTTTTAAATAAGCCGCGATTGTGTTCGACCAGCCTCTTGTATGGGAAATATGTAGTTAATGCAAAGTGCCTCTACATAATCACTATCTGTAATTTTATTCATCTAAATGAAAAATTCAATAATTTGTTTATCACTCATATATATGCTACTAGGGGAAATATTAACAACTTGCTTAACACTGCTTACTGCAGAAATAATCAGGGCCAGCATTTTGTTTCATATATCGGGCCTAAGTTGTATAATCTCATCCCTGTGCATATTCGCAAAACTACAAAAAAAAAATTTTTCAAAAAATTGTTTAAGTCTTATTTTCTGTCAAACAGCCACATTTTCCTTCAAGCTTTTTAGACAGTTTGTTTATGATTGTGTGTTTTGGCTGCCTTTCGATTGAAATTTCGATGGCAGCTATTAGTTTTAGGATTACTGCATTACAAAACTGTAAATTTCATATTTACCCATTTATTGAGTTTCTTTCTAATATAAGTGTGATATTGTATTCCGTCCTATAAGCACATACAGGTATTTTATACCTAGGTGCAACCATAAATACAAGAAACCATAAGTGCAAGAAGGTGAATTAGAATTTGATACTTAACACATTAACTGCCACCATATAGGAGTCAAATACAGAATCAAATACACTTTATCTATAATTTCATAAGTCAGTGGAACTTTGTGCTTTCTTACAGCCACTTGGGCTTATACTAGTTGAAAGAGTATGGCTGGCAAGCAAGCCCCTGGTAGCCACATTAAAAATCCTAAATAATTTCCATTGGTTCTTTTAGCTGATATACATTATTTGGAATCCATGTCCATGTTTGTTTCATGGCAATTAACGTGTTAACACTTTGCATATTGTTTTATATATTAGATTTATTATAATTATACACATTTAAAATTTAGCTTCAACAAAGTGAATATTTTTTGAGTTGATCATAGTGTGCAAGTCAGCTTTTTAAAAGCTTAGACCAATCCAATAAACTAAACCTCGTAAACACCAAATTTACAGCTAGGGATCTCTTAGATTTTAAGTAACAGGTATTGCAACAGGCTGCAGAGATTGTAGAAATGTATGCATTGTAGTATGGTACTGAATAAATTGAAATTAAATTGAAATTGAAATCTCAACATACAAAAACCAATTTTCTCCCTGCTACATTCGAATCTACGTCGGGCCCACTGCGACTTGATGCGAGGCCGCGAAAAATAGAAAGAGAAATTTCAAAAGTCTAGACATGACTGCTGTTATTCTGCTTATTACATTGTGTAGACATTATTTTTTGCTCGTTTCTCTTATGTGATTGTTGCGATTTTCATTTACCAACGTTATACACATTTTTAAGACCTGAAGGCGGCCCTTTTAAAAGGTCTTCAAATAGTAAATAACAGGACCGTATTCGTGATCAATTAAGGTTAAAGAACTTCTCTTGTGGAAAATGGTTCTCGGTTAAACTTTCTAAATTTTTAGAATATTGTAGAGAATGCCATTCTGATCAAAAGTGTTCATGGCCACAACAATATTTGCCGACCAGTTTGCAAAATATGAATTCTCAATACATTATATTTTCGTAGTTTATAATATTAATTCGTTTTGTTTTTGTACATTTTTGTTGGCCCTGTCGTAGATAGGATAGAATATTATAAAAATGTGAGTGACGAAAATTATTTAATATATTTTTTAAATAATTTTATTTTCGGCATTAAATTAAATGTTAACAAAGTAATATTGTAGATGACATTAGATTGGGGCAAGCTATCAGAATTTATATTATTTATATTTATACAGGGTAACTCAAAAAAGTTAATTTTTTAAATCAGTTTTGAAAGAAATTTCCGATTTTAAGCGATAGAAAAATAACATAAAAATGCATGTAATTATAAATAACCCGGAATATTAAAAATGGATCGGTTAAATTTCATTATTTTTTAATATTTTTTGCTTGAAGTGTCTTATTTACATGTTTGCTATGAATTTCCCTTTTCCTATATATGACCAGTTCTGGAGATATACCGCATCGAACAGAATCAAAACTTAAAAATAAGCAAATAAAATAACATTTTTTTTAAATTTCAATAAAATTTGTTATGTAAGTTCCTTTTATGGTTAAAAATAAATATATTTAATGCTATATAAGGTGTTTCGAATAATTAGGGTACTCTAACACTATATTGCAAATAAGAAATATATTTTATATAAAAACTATGAATAATTTATTATATCCAAATTATTTTATCCAAAAATAAAAATTAGGCCCCTAATTATTCTAAACACCCTGTATAGCATTAAATATATTTATTTTTAACCATAAAATGAACTTACATAACAAATTTTATTGAAATAAAAAAAAAATTGTTATTTTATTTGCTTATTTTTGAGTTTTGACTCTGTTCGATGCTCTATATCTCCAGAACTGGTCATAGGAAAAGGGAAATTCATATCAAACATGTAAATAAGACACTTCAAGCAAAAAATATTAAAAAATAACGAAATTTAACCGATCCATTTTTAATATACCGGATGATTTATAACATTTATGTTATCTTTCTATCGCTTATCATCGAAAACACCCTGTATAACCTTGATAATTATATATACTTGGAAGCATACGATAAGCGACAAGTAGTACCTACATAAAGAAATATCTACAAAATTTCTTTCAAATCTAATAAAAAAATATTTACTTTTTTGAGTTACCCTGTGTAAATATAAATAATATAAATTCTGATAGCTTGCCCCAATCTAATGCCATCTACGGTATTACTTTGTTAAGATTTAATTAAAAGGCGAAAATAGAATGATTTAAAAAAAATATTAAATAATTTTTGTCACTCACCGGGTATATAATTTAAAAATTTTATAGTATTCTATCCTATCTACGACGCGACAGGGCCAACAAAAATTTAGAAAAACAAAACGATTTAATATTAAGTATAAACTACGAAAATATAATGTATTGAGAATTCATATTTTGCAACTTGGATATCAAAAACTGGTCGGCAGATATTGTTGTGGCCATAAACACTTTTGATCAGAATGGCATTCTCTACAACATACTAAAAATTTCGAAAATTTAACCGAGGGCCATTTTCCATAAGAGAAGTGCGGGGTTCTTTTTGTTCCCCGATGGACTTACATCTAACGTTAAATAATCATCCTCTAATTCCGGAATCTGCGTCATTCAAACAAATCCTCCGAAGTAAAATAATGTTCCAAAACCACCTGTCAAAAACCTTGCAAGGCTGCCAGTGACGTCACGCCACCGCACACTATCTTTGTCTTGACAAGTATTGTCCGTTGGCAACCGCACAAGGCCTTTGTAATAGTCATCAGGACGATGTTCCATTGTTCCTTCGTCTTTTAGCGATTTTCGTGAATTCCACTTTCGGCTTTGCTTCGAAATTACCCCACTTTGAAAATATTTAATTTATATTTAAGGAAGGTGAACCCACTCCGTACGTAATGTATTTAATTATTATCAATTCATCAAAATAGTGTAGACTGTAAGTAGTTAGTAGAGTAATTATTACAGTTATGCCAGACAAAGCCATATTATGTTAACCACCGACGACAGTCTGATACATAATTCGATCTCGTTACGGGAATAAGTTCCCGGATTTCTCTCCAGGCACAAATATATTTGACTATCAAATTGTGACTTACTGGGACCTAATGCCATCTGCTTTAAGAGTTAATATTCCAGAATTGCTTTAATAATAAAGATCGAGGTTAGAATTCGATTATAAGGTACCGGGAAGATGTCGGGAACTCCATCTTATATTTTAATGTATTCAGATTTAATAATTTAGGTACGGGACAAAGTTTCAGTTAAATATATACGACGCGGTCAAAAGAATCGTTCGTGTTGCCTGAATGCTGGATGCCTCTGACAATGTTATGTTCATGCAAAATTTTAGCTGCATAGGATAATTTTTTTTTTTATATATAAATATGAGTGATAATAATTTTTTACCCATATTTTGTAAATTGCACCACTTTTGCAAAATAAGACTCAACGCAACCTACATAAAACTTCTTAGTTTTGACAATGCTTTATTTCAGATACATTTTCTTTAAAGTAGCGCCATATTAAATGTGTGTTTTTCTACCAAATCAAAATTGGGCTATTAAAATTTGGTCGCATGTGATGCAAAGTTTATTTGTTTTTGACCCTGTATGGGGTAACTTCATAAAATACGTATTTTTAAAAACGTAGTTTCTGTCTGAAAGTAATACACCTTAATATTAAGACAAAAAATAACACAGTGTCATCAGTAAAGTGTTCATTAAGTGGAAAATAAATGTTAGTGGTGGATAAAAAATCCCAAATTATCTTATCCATCTGAAATTTTGCATGTGGGCTAGAAACTGCATTTAAAAAAACTTTTTCCAATAACTTTTTTCGATATTTTCATAAATAACCCCACTTTTGAATTATTTTTTGGAAAAATTAAAATTTGACAGATAATGCGAATCACGTGACTACTATTTTTTTGCTCAATTTTTATCTCGATCGAAGCAAAACTTGATGCCAAAGTCAAATTTTGAATAAAGCTATTAATAAAAAAAAATCCCATATGATGCGGACTTTACCTAGTAAAAATGCAATTGATCACAAACACTGTAACAATGAATACATATCAAAAATTCTGCGTCACTCGTAGTAAAAACGTGCGTACAGCGTTCCGTTGTGATTTTCCTACAGTATTATTTGATATGATTAGGAAACTGTAAATAGTTTGACTAGGTACACGTCACAAATGCATCCAATATAATTACCTTTGTTTTTAAGCACAGGCGGTAGATCTAGGACAATCAGCAGAAATTTGTCAATATTGATTTTTGTCAAAAACGAGTTTTGATCGGGATAAAATGTAAACAAGTTGTATATTAATCAACAGATGTCGCTGTTTGCTGTTTCCTTTCCAAGTATATACGTTGCCACATCTTTTTATTTTTTCTTTACCGTATAAGACAATCGAATGGATTAATTTTTTAATTAATTAATTAATTAAAGTTGTTAGATTGAAATATCGTTTAGCGGGATTTTGGTGGGTGGCAAACTGGCTAATTTAGACACCTTACATGTTACTGTTGTTTATTTTGTTTAGAGTAATAAATTATGTAGGAAATAAATTAAAAAAGAAAAGAACAACAGAAACAAAAAGTAAAAACCTAAAAATTCCGGATCCATTTACATGTTGTATGTGGTAAAAAGATTAGGTAACTAACACCAGGGCCGTATTTAAAAATAATGATCACATTCCTGAAGATGTACCTAATAATGATATCAAAACGTCTAAATATAATTAAGTGTGGTACATGATTTAATTCAGGGCTTAATGGGCTATCAGAAAATAAAATAAAAAATGCAGGTCCGTATTTAAAAAATTAAAGTTGATAATAGTTCCACAAAAACGAAACGTTGTAACGAAATTCTAAAAACGTCACAATATGGAGCGTACAAAGTTTCCTTAACAATGTTGTGTTTGTTTTTCTGTAGCAGATAAAATAAGCCGAGCAATTTGAAAAAACCAAAACTCAAAATTTTAGTTTTTTGCAAACATTTCAAAAACTAAAAAAGGTAGCTCAGATATTTTTTGCGATATTGCTCAGTACGAAATTGCGCAACTTTGCCACAATTTGACCGATGCTGTATCTCTTATAGTTTCCGAGATCCCCATGATAAGGCTCGAATTTGGGACACCCTGTATAAGAAATTTAGTATTTTCGACAATAAAGAGCAATAATTTCAGACCACGAGAACGCATTCACTTGACAAATCTTCCAAAGAAAACACACATACCCCGAGCCTGATAAATTCCCGCTAAGTCGGATAGCACGCCCTAACCTCAACATATTAATTAGCCGCAAACCACAGGTGGTAAGTTGATACATCGCTTAATGTGCCTCAAGTTACGCAAACTTTTATGTCGGGCGGTTTGCCACAATGCTCCCATTATTTTAGGCGGATGGGAGTTTTAGTATTGGGGAAATCATATAAGGGGAATGGAATCGTATCAGTTTACTTATAATGCTGTGATAAAAGCACGATGTTCTCATTTACAATCTGCGACGATCAGTTAAGATAGACAAATCACTTCATAGACCAGGGTTGAATGAAGCCTTTGAAAACGGTAAAAAGTGAAAAAATAATAGTAGGATGAAATCCATTGGAGAAGGAAGAGAATATAACAAAAATGAAAGGAAAAATAATTTACGGGCGTCCGAGGTCGGGAAGTGGAAAGGGGTGAGTTTTTAAGGGTAGAAAACGATTTAACTCGATTTCCGGCAAAACTACAAGTCCTATGAAAAAACGTTAAATGGCAAAGTTGTAGGTTGTAGGTAATAAAAAGATCTACAACTTTTGTATTTAGTGAAAACTTACCTTTTTATGTCCCAGACACACTGTAGTTTTTTTGATTTAAAATATTTATTTTTTCACCTTATTTTGAATTAATATCGATAAAGCACCATAATTTTCAATCGAAAATTCTCACGTCAAAATATCTGCTTTTTTAAAAAAAGGAGGTGGGCTTTTTGTTCGTTAAAATCTCTACTTTCTGATGGTGTCAAAAAAATATACATTACTATGGTAAATGTTCTCAAAAAATGCAAAGAAACGAAAAAAACTCGAATCCGAAATTTTTTTTTTATTGTACAATTTTGAGCTATTTATTAAAATTTATACTTTAATTACTCGAAAAACGTAAGATTCCATGTTACATTAATAAACAAAAAATTACACGCCCCATGGCAATAACTCCTTTGTAGGAGTTATTGCCCATGGGCGTAAATTTGTCAGTGTAAATGCGACGTGATTGATCGACTAGTCCGCCATTTTAAAAAATGGCGGCTATCATCCAATCACCACTTAAATACAATGATTTTGCTCAAATTTTATAGTAAACCTATGTTAAACGGTAATTTTATGAACGCGAATATTCCCTAATGTGTAATTAAGGCCCCCAAACGATGTATCAATTTTGCGTTAAGGAACATCAGCCTATCACCAGAGGAAAAGTTTGCAAAGCGTCAGCCCAAAGTTATTATCGGTATTTAAACCAAAAAGTTATTTATTTTGGGAGTCTACTCCACTTAGCTATTTTTTAATTGACACTAATTAACTAGCTTACTATAGTTTGTTTAAAGGTGGTAGTATAGACAATGAAGTAATATCTATGGATGGAGTGATGGAACTATTGGAGTGTTATCTACGTAGTTCCTACTTTCAAGTAAAAGATAGGTTTTATGCCCAAGATGACGGTCTTCCAATGGGTTCATCTCTCTCCCCGGTGGTGGCTAACCCAGTGGCGGCTCGTGGGGTAGAGCCACAGTGCCATGGCACTACCTGCCCTCCTGTCTAGCGTCCTGACCTTTACAAATTACCAAAACCTATGAAAATTAATATTCTCGTTTTTAAAGCAATTAGCAAAATAATTTAAAAATGGAACACAGTCGGGTGCAAATTTCCATCTAAAAGGAAGCGATTATGCGTAAAACGGTAACGTAGCTTACGCGCCAAGCGCGACGAGGCACACGGGAGGTGACGAAACGCCATCACCTCAATAAAAAAACGTTGAAAAATGACCTTGAATGCAAGCAGGCAAAAATCTCGACGGGTAGCCAGGCTCTCTTCGTTTGATCGTTTGATGTTAGACGTTTCAAACAGCTGATGTTCGCGTCGCGTCTCGATTTGTTTTCGTTCGGCCGGCGGCTGATTTAATGTAGGGTTAACGAACTTTTTATTTTAGAAATACATAAGTAATGAATACTATTAGATTTTTAAAGGAAACTTTATGGAAAAAATACTTGGGTGTGCGGTTGTGATGAATCTAATAGACTATTTTGTTTTATGTGTGTTTTATTTGGTGGGAAGCAAACTTGGTCCCAAAAAGGTACAGATGATTTGGTCCATTTCTGGGACAAAATGAAGACACATGAAAAATCGAAGGTACATTTAAACAATATATTATTATTTAATTTCAGTATGCTTGGTAAAATTAACATTAAAACTCAATTAAATTCTGCATATCACAATGAAATAATGAAGAAAAACGAACAAATTGATAAAAACAGATACATATTAAACCAAATTATAAACTGCGTTCGGTTTTGTGGTGCATTTGAGTTGGCTTTGAGAGGTCATGACGAAAAAGAGACGTCGAAAAATAGGGGCATATTTCGTGAATTAATAAATTTCAGCTCAGAATTAGACAAAACTCTTAAAGATCATATTGAAAAATCGAAAGTATTTAAAGGAACATCAAAACCCCTATAAAATGAACTTCTGGACTGTATGTTAGATGTGTATCATGATGAAGTCATAAAAGAAATAAAGGACTCTCCGTTTATCGCAGATGAAACCACTGACATTGCTTGTGTGTTTCAACTTGTTATCGTGTTTAGGTATATTCAAGATATGATTGTAAATTCATAAATTAAATTAGGTGCCTTTTTGCTTATTTTTCCTACTTTAAAAGCAAGAACTATTAACAAAAAAGGGCGTGGCACCCAAAATTTTTTTGCCTGCGGAGCTAAGGGTTTACCTGGCCCTACTTCACTAAAATGGCACGAGCCGCCACTGGGCTAATCTGTACATTGAATGGTTTGAGTCACACGCTATTAACACTACCAAGATGAAACCTAAACTTTGACTTGGATATGTTGATGATGCCTTTATTATGTGGACAGAGAGCAACGAAACGCTAATACGGTCTTGGAACATATTAATAGTATAAGATCATCCATTAAATTTACCATGGAAACAGAAAAACATTTCACTCTACCTTTTCTCGATGTTCTCGTCAAATGAAGTGCTGAAAACATAAAGCTTCAGTGTACAGGAAACCCACTCACATGGGGCAATACCTTAATCACGGATCGAATCATTCAAACTCCATAAAACGTGGCATAATTCAAACTCTTTATCACATGAGCATCTAACGTTTGCAACAATCCGGAAGACCTTAATATTGAAATTTCAAACATCAAAGAAGATTTAAAACAGAATGGTTACCCTGAAACCTTTGTAACTAATACAATACCATCTCAAAACTAAAAACTAATACAGAAACGAAAGAGGAGCAAGCTTTTCTTACAATACCTTATGTCAAGGGGATTTCTGAAAAAATTAGAAGGATAACCAAAAACTATATTATCAAAACAGCCTTCAAATCCGGAAATACGCTAAGAAGCTTTCTTACAAAAGTAAAACCCCCCCGTTATGAAAACACAAAAAATTGTATCTATCAAATCTCTTGCGAGTATGGCGAATCGTACATTGGAGAGACAAAAAGACCTCTTCCCGTACGAGTTAAAGAACATCTGAAACTTACTCAAAGAGGTGAAATTTCGAGATCAGGTATAGCGGAACATGTATGGACTAAATACAGTGGTCAGAAGCCAAGGTTTTGAATACGGAACAGCACTGGAGAAAACGAAAATTCAAAGAAGCAGCTTTAATGAATCAAAATACCCATATAGTTAGTAAACCAAGTATAGATATTCCCAATATCTGAAAGCCTCTTCTCGTCCAAAACCAACAGCTCAAACTTCACATTCCAATAGGCACGTAGGCGAAGTCATCAAGCTTCATTGCACACGGATAGTATTTAAGACAGTAGCCTTAGAATTATAGTTTAGTTTACACTTGAAAACGGTTAGAGATACTATCTAACCGAAACGTTGTGTTAAGTAACAAAATAAAGACAATGGAAGTCCGATAAGGTCATTTTTTTGATGGCTAACCATAGTTATAAGAATTTACTTACATTAAAAAGTAAACTGATCATTTCTTGGAGCGAAAAATTCATTTTGAGGTGCTTGTACACGCATCAAAACACATTTAGATCTTGTATCATCAAAGGCCACTTCTTTTTAATACTCGACGAATCTCCAAATATATACAATACGGACCTTTTGAAATCACCAACCAAATACGAATCCCGTAAGTTTAAAACGAAATAAACTAATAAGTTTAGATAAAATTCAATCCTTCTTTATGCTGCAGAGAAATACGTTCGTGAATGCAGTTTTTATGTTCCTATAGTCACTATGGGAGCGATATTGAGTCTACAGTAAGTTCGTTGAAGATGCTCTATGCCCTTTCAAATTATATTATTCCATATTTTTTCGAGCTTTTTTCACGCTGCACGTCTTTTGTTTGACCTCTTTCGTCTGACAATTATATTTTTTAAATGAATCTTGACTTTTTATTAAAAAACTTCAAAGCAATTATTTTAATACCGAGAATTTAAAACTTTAAAATTACGGTGCTTTGAAATAGTTTTTGCTAAACCAGACTGGGACATGCATGAATAAAAGCAAAACCCCCCCCGTTATAAAAACACAAAAAATTGTATCTATCAAATCTCTTGCGAGTGTGGCGAATCGTACATTGGAGAGACAAAAAGACCTCTTCCCGTACGAGTTAAAGAACATCTGAAACTTACTCAAAGAGGTGAAATTTCGAGATTAGGTATGGACTAAATACAGTGGTCAGAAGCCAAGGTTTTGAATACGGAACAGCACTGGAGAAAACGAAAATTCAAAGAAGCAGCTTTTATGAATCAAAATACCCATATATTTAGTAAACCAAGTATAGATATCCCCAATATCTGGTAGCCTCTTCTCGTCCAAAACCAACAGCTCAAACTTCACATTCCAATAGGCACGTAGGCGGAGTCATCAAGCTTCATTGCACACGGATAGTAGCCTTAGAATTACAGTTTAGTTTACACTTGAAAACGGTTAGAGATACTATCTAACCGAAACGTTGTGTTAAGTAACAAAATAAAGACAATGGGAGTCCGATAAGGTAATTTTTTTGATAGCTAACCATAGTTATAAGAATTTACTTACATTAAAAAGTAAACTGACCATTTCTTGGAGCGAAAAATTCATTTTGAGGTGCTTGTACACGCATCAAAACACATTTAGATCTTGTATCATCAAAGGCCACTTCTTTTTAATACTCGACGAATCTCCAAATATATACAATACGGACCTTTTGAAATCATCAACCAAATACGAATCCCGTAAGTTTTAAACGAAATAAACTAACAAGATTAAATAACATTCAATCCTTCTTTATACTGCAGAGAAATACGTCCGTGAATGCAGTTTTTATGTTCCTATAGTCACTATGGGAGTGATATTGAGTCTACAGTAAGTTCGTTGAAGATGCTCTATGCCCTTTCAAATTATATTATTCCATATTTTTTAGAGCTTTTTTTAACGCTGCACGTCTTTTTCCTGACCTCTTTCGTCTGACAATTACATTTTTTAAATGAATCTTGACTTTTTATTAAAAAACTTCAAAGCGATTATTTTAATACCGAGAATTTAAAACTTTAAAATTACGGTGCTTTGAAATAGTTTTTGCTAAACCAGACTGGGACATGCATGAATATGTATAATAGAATTTAGTTCGCCGTGGTTAGTCCAAGCAAACAGAGTCCCGGTCAAAAGTTTCCAACTATGTAGTTTAGTTTTTGGATTATTAAGGTGAATATTTTGCTACATTATATTTATGCCCGTATATATATGTAGGTTGCAAGTTGCAACAAGCGCATTGTTTTAAAATTTGAGGAGAGTTTATTGTTTTCGAGTTAGTCTTGTTTTCTATCAAATGCTACCAGTCAAAATCCTTTGTAAAAATCGATGAATGCAGTTGATACATTTAACTTAACACAGTTTTTTTGTTACATTCACACTGATGATTTAATACAACAGGTTTGCTAAGACATAGTTTCTATTGATAGCTTATTTTGTGATAACCCATATTAAATAAATTGCTTGTGTATCAAACCCGCTTTATAGACTAGGATCGATAATTTTTGAAACCAAAAACAATAATAGTAGGATGAAACCCATTGGAAAAGGAAGATAATATAACAAAAATGAAAAAAAAAATAATTTACGGGCGATCCGAGGTCGGGAAGTGGAAGGGGGTGAGTTTTCAAGGGTAGAAAACGAGTTATCTCGGTTTCCGGCAAAACTACAAGTCCTATGAAGAAACGTTAAATGGCAAAGTTGTAGGTAATAAAAAGATCTACAACTTTTTTATTTACACTTTTTTTACATAACCTCAAAATTTATGTGAAATATTCAAATAACCAAGTTTTTGGTTTTTATTTTTATCTTTTACAAAAAAAAATTTTTTTTCACGAAATTTGGTGAAAACTTACTTTTTTATGTCCCCAATACACTGTCATTTTTTTAATTTAAACTATTTTTTTTTTAACCATATTTTGACTTAATATCGAAAAAGCACCCTAATTTTCAATCGAAAATTCTCACGTCAAAATATCTACTTTTTTAAAAAAGTTGGTAGGCTATTTGTTCGTTGAAATCTCTACTTTCTGATGGTGTAAAAAAAAATGTACGTTACTATGGTAAATGTTCTCAAAAAATGCAAAGAAAAGAAAAAAACTCGAATCCAAATTTTTTTAAATCATTATGTACAATTTTGAGCTATTTATTAAAATTTATACGTTAATTACTCAAAAAATGTAAAATTCCATGTTACATTAATAAACAAAAAATTACAAATCCATAAAACATAGATAACATAAACATAAATAGCTCAAAATTGTACATAATGATTAAAAAAAAAAAATTTTGATTCGAGTTTTTTTCGTTTCTTTGCATTTTTTGAAAACATTTACCATAGTAATGTATATTTTTTTACACCATCAGAAAGTAGAGATTTCAACGAACAAAAAGCCCACCGACTTTTTTAAAAAAGCAGATATTTTGACGTGAGAATTTTCGATTGAAAATTAGGGTGCTTTTTCGATATTAAGTCAAAATAAAGTGAAAAAATAAATATTTTAAATCAAAAAAATTACAGTGTGTTTGGGACATAAAAAGGTAAGTTTTTATCAAATTTCGTGAAAAAAAATTTTTTTTTGTAAAAGATAAAAATAAAAAACCAAAAACTTGGTTATTCGAATTTTTCACATAAATTTTGAGGTTATGTGAAAAAAGTGTATATACAAAAGTTGTAGATCTTTTTATTACCTACAGCTCTGCTATTTAACGTTTTTCCATAGGACTTGTAATTTTGCCGGAAATCGATATAAATCGTTTTCTACCCTTAAAAACTCACCCCTTTCCATTTCGCGACCTCGGATGGCCCGTAAATTGTTTTTCCTCTCATTTTTGTTATATTCTCTTTCTTTTCCAATGAGTTTCATCCTACTATTATTTTTTTTCACTTTTTACCATTTTCACAGGCTTTAGCCCTGGTCTAGTTGTCTACTAACTGTTCTTAAAAAAAACGTAATTTTCTCGAAATAAATATCGATACGAAAAATGCAGACCATCTTTAAAATTGAAAGTACGAATAAAAAAAACCTTCGATGCTGACCTAAAAAATTTTAATGAATAAATCCACAACAAGAAAGAATCTCCGATACAAAATTGAACATCTATATATTTTTGTTTTATTTTATAAGGATTATACTCCAAACAAACTCTCAAGAAGATCCTTTTATTGACCGAAAAGTTATCGAGACGATAGCATGTTCCCACTACCTACCTTTAGACTCTATTGGTCTGTTGCAAGGAAACATATTTCAAATTTGTTCAATTGTAGTAAGTTACAATTGACCTAGTTTCAACAGCGCGCTATTAGAAACGCCTCATGAATTTCTATATATTTAATACTCGGATTCTTCCATAAACTTTTACAGTTGGGTAGAAATTTTTGCTTCTGCAACAAATTAAAAAACGGGATGTTATCAATTTAATAAATATTTATAAATAAAAATATATTTTTTTAAATGTATTGTCATTATTTTGTATTTCAACTAACTTACTAAGTCTAAAAAAATCCGACAAATAATATCTTTTAATAGCAACTTTCATACCCCCTTTTCACCCCTTTAGGGGCAGATTTTTAAAAACCATAAGAAGTACTTGTTTTATTAATTGTATATTAGAGAATTTATGCAGAGTTAAAAGAAAATCGGACCAAAAATATATTTTTTAATATAACCTTTTATACCTACCCTCTTTTTCCCTCCCTAGGAGCAAAATTTTCGTAAATGCCTAAATATATGTTTAGTTGTTCCAAGCAACACTTACCCCCTCAATTTCCACCCCCTAGGGGCCAAAATTCTCAAAACAAAACACGTACTTGCTTATTTTAACAAAGTAAGCATATTACTAATATTCAGCAATATAACTTTAAATTATAGACAGTTATATGTACCCCCCCTCAAAATAGGTTACACCCCTGTTTTCAACCCCTAAGTGAATTTTAAAAAAATTACGAAACACGTATACTATTATTGGATTAAAGGAGCTTATATATCAATTTTCAGACCTCCACCAGTTTTAGTTTACGAGATAGAGGAATTCCTATAAAAATTTCAATCCCAATTTTTACCCCCTTTGGGGTCGATTTTCGATAAATCCCTTCTTAGTGGATGCCTAAAGGAGAAGACGTTTTCGAAATTTCAAGATTCTAGGATTGGGTTATAGGGTGTCTGAAAATGATGAGCAAAAAATTTAGGGAATAATTCTAGACCGAAAATAAATACTATCTCTTCCTGTAACATTTTTTCGAAAATTGATTATTCACGGAGTTACAGGGTGTTCAAAATAAATTTTATTTGCAGTTTTAAAATACATACAAGTTACTATAGAACAATAAATTAAACATTCAAATCAAAAGTTTAAAGTGGTGTCCTTCCTCTTCAATGATGAACTCCATGAAATATTCCTTCCTTTGCTATGCTATGTTTAAGGTAGAAAATAAATTAAGATGATTTCGTATTCGTCACACACAAGCAATGTTATTTCAGCGTTTTTCTTGAAAACGGTTAGATTTATCGAAACAAAAGTTGTAGGTATACCTTTATTATGTCAAAAGGTTAGGAGAATAAAAATATTTAGTCAAAATGCGCATACAGTGTAGGACAAAAAAGTTGGGACCATTCAAATCAAAGTATAGGCTCCTATGTGGCCCCGTCCAGAGGCGGATCCAGGATGGGGGGGGGGGGGGGCTTTTTACCGAAATTTAAACCGAAAATGAATGATTATTTTAAGTTCCTTTTAAACCAAGGATTTTTAGTTGAATAGAATGCCTGTTACAAAAATTTGTGTTACGTTTTTCACAATATAAAATATAAATATACTGATTTGTTTTGATTTTTTGCATACGGGCCCCCCCTTAGGAGTATTTCTGGATCCGCCAGCCCCTCTACTAAATGCGAAAAACGGTGGGCAAATTTGTATTTCTCATTCCGAAAAAGCTCCATATACGAGATTTCGTCAAAATATTATGAGAGCGGCAAAAGGTATTGCAAACAAAAAACTGAAAATAAAATTTAATTTTAACACCCTGTAATTCCGTTAATAATCAATTTTCGAAAAAATGTTATAGGAAGAGGTAGCATTTATTTTCGGTCTAGAATTCTCCTCTAAATCTTTTGCTCATCATTTCCGGACACCCTGTATATAAGTATAGATTATGCAAAATTAACTAGATACATATTGACATAGAAAACGCTCTAACGCTTGGAATTACAAACTTGCAGGAATGTTCGAGTTGCGGAGCTCCAGAATAGTTTTTTGTTGCATCCAGAGAGTTACTACATAAATATGTTAAC
The DNA here is from genome assembly GCA_963969555.1 of Polydrusus pterygomalis. Lineage (NCBI taxonomy): Eukaryota > Metazoa > Arthropoda > Insecta > Coleoptera > Curculionidae > Polydrusus > Polydrusus pterygomalis. Next base: position 53,580,595 of record OZ018385.1, read on the forward strand.
CGGGAATTCAGAATTCAGTTAAACCGTGAGAAATCTGTATAAACAGTTTTGTTAAAAGCTATAAATTATACTATGCATGGAAGCGAGTCCATGATTTGATACATATTAAAAAAAAACTGGGGTTATTTACACGCGCCATGCCGTGGTGAACCCTTAGGATTCAATTACATAATGACATCGAATAAAATTTAGGCTCATCTGGTCTGGTTTTTGTAAGATCCGCTGTTGTTGTTTCGTTTCCTTTTCCCTAAAATTCGCAATAAAACCGCTCAGGGTTTAAGAATTAGAGCAATTAGGTAAGACATCTGCTTTCTATTTATAGGTCACAATAAATTGCACTTTTATAAGGCCATTCTTCCTCCCGTCGAATAATGGCCGCCTAACTTGTATTTGAGTCTGCACGTCCTGTATTTACAGCCTTATATCATTTGTTCGGAAGTTTCCAGTATCCATAATCTATCAATCAGAGATCACAGAAAGTTTCTAAACTTAATGACTCAGGACAATTCCGAGCAGTTGCAAAGTCTCTACTTAAAGTAAATACGCCTTCAAGCATAAAATCAGAAACTAAAGGTCATCAAAATCGCTGTCTAATGAAGTTTAGGTATCAATTAAAGCTACTTTACCTCTAGCTTAATTAGTTGCGTGGATACAAGATTCTGTTGTCCTTTTAATTAGTAATGAGAAAGTTCCCTTCTTAATTGGATTGGTCGGAACGGGATTAGATCCTGGGAATGATTGGAATTAGGGCTATATTTATTTATAGAACAAAAATTTGTTGAAGCCCGCTTGCATTTTTTATGTTCTTCGAAGCTGGTAGAAACATAATAGTAGGTATTTGATTTAACGAGGGTATAATGTAGGCCATATACAGGGTGTTAATTTGAAAAATTCCCACCTCGATTTTCCTGCTTTAAAATGAAAATGTGGAAAATCGCTCGGACCCGTCGATTTTTATTTCGAGGGGGACATCTTTTGCGTATATTATCAATCTTAGTACTTCAAGCCCTTAGGAGGGAGGGGGGGGGGGGGGGGGATGAGACCTAAATCTTAAATGGATACCCTTATTTTATATAATTGTTTTGGATTCTGCATAAAATTCTGAACATTTTTTAATAAAGGCATTATTAGTCCATACTTAACAGTGTCCGAGATATTTACTCTTAAAAAATGACATTTTTGAACTTTGACAGCGTCTAGCTTTCTAACTGTACGTCTTAGAGCAAAACGGCTTACATGTCCCTATCTTCGATTTTTATTATCTTTCCAATAGTGTCAACTTCCGGTCACACCGGAAGTACTATATTTCTTACATCCGGTTTAACCGAAAGTTCACACTATTGGAAAGATAATAAAAATCGAAGATAGGGACGTGTAAGCCGTTTTGCTCTAAGACGTACAGTTAGAAAGCTAGACGCTGTCAAAGTTCAAAAATGTCATTTTTCAAGAGTCAATATCTCGAAAACTGTTAAGTATAGGCTAATAATGCTTTTATTAAAAAATGTTCAGAATTTTACGCAGAATCCAAAAAAAATTATATAAAATAGGGGTATCCATTTAAGATTTAGATCTTACCCCCCTTCCCTCGTAGGGGCTTGAAGTAACAAGATTGACAATATACGCAAAAGATGTTCCCCTCGAAATAAAAATCGACAGGTCCGAGAGATTTTCCACATTCTCATTTTAAAGCAGGAAAATCGAGGTGGGAAGTTTTCAAATGAACACCCTGTATACTAAATGAGGTGGTGATGGATGGTTTATTTATACTCTATACTTTTACTCTAGAATAATAAGCTGTTGCCGATGAAATCAAATACTCGCCCCTTTTGGGTTTAATTTGAGCTAAAAGTTACTTAATTTGTAACTATTGGGAATTTACAAGTGCCATGGCGTCGCATAACGCCTCTTTCAAGAAACGCTGTTGGCTGACAGTCAATCAAAAATATAACTTTACAATAAGAACAGTAGTTCGGTATATTATTCAGAAAATTTCGTCCTGATTCTCCGGGGCAATGTCTACCTCTTAGCGGCAGCAAGTGAAAATAAGAAGATGACAATTTTGACATTAGAATGATAAAAAATGTAAGGTTAATGTGAAATAAATGACATAAGAGGTTCGTCGTTGAATATTTCTAAGCAAAAAATGTAAAAAGGAGACTTGTAAAAACTGCCGTGCTTTAACACGTTTAAATTCAAATGCAAAACACTGCAGGAAAATTGCAGTATTAATTTGGGCTGGCGATAATATCCTCGTTTAAATATTTTAAACTGGAAAATGGAAAAAATCCAAGTAATGCAAGGAATTTCAGCAAATCGTTATGCTTGTCAGGGCAGGTAAAACAAGCGAATTTTTGCTATATTTGTGTCCGGTCTAAGAAAAAGATTGTAGAAGATGATTTCTGTGCGGACAGACAAGTCGTGTCTGTCATTCGTCAAATGAGAATTTTGCAATGCGCATGTCCATGTCTGCTAGGCTTTGTTTACATGCTCGAGGCCATAAATTTGCCACTTGGTGATTATTGATTGCGGATATGTCTATATCTCCAGACTGTCCGCGGATAGGGTTTACAATAAGTAGGACAAATGGATGAAAAATTTCATTTTTCGGGAAAAAGTAATTCTTAATAAAAAGTTTTGCTTGTAAAAAAAAATGCAAGTCACGAAGAGAAAATTTTGATTTTTTATACAGGGTTCGCAAAAACATGATTTTTCTCCAAGAGTAAACTACCTTTATTTTTCATTTTTGACCAAAATGCCAATTAGAAAACTTATTGAGAATAACGTTTGTGATTTAAATCAGAGATTTAAAATAAATCTTTGATTTTTTTAGTTTTTTTAATTTTTAGAGGTAAATGGAAATTTTGCTGCTCAATAAAAATATTAATATAAAATTTTATTAGACTCTATTTTCACAATGGGTGGTGTGTATCTTATTTTAAAATTTTAAATGCATTCCTACCACCTTTTGTAAAAACAGGGCATTTTTATAGAGGGGGAATGTTTGAATAGCCAATTCTGAAATTATTATTTGTTGTTATTTTAAGATTTTTTTGTGTTATTTTCGGGGTCATTTCATTTGTGAAATTAAAAATACATATTTCTGGTAACACCAAAAATCTGTTTTTGAAACTTTTGGATACCCCTCTGTCATTGATGATGTATGTAATTCGACCGCTAATGCTGCTATCCAAAAAAAAATTCTTTTACCTCTAAAAATTAAAAAAACTAAAAAAATCGAAGATTTATTTTAAATCTCGGGTTTAAACTACAAACGTTATTCTAAATAAGTTTTCTAATTGGCATTTTGGTCAAAAATGAAAAATAAAGGTAGTTTACTCTTGGAGAAAAATCATGTTTTTGAAGTTTTTGCGAACCTTGTATATTTTCTCTTCGTGAATTGCATTTTTTTTACAAGCAAAACTTTTTATTAAGAATGACTTTTTCCCAAAAAATGAAATCTTTCATCCATTCAGTCTGTATATCTATCTATCTATACTTGATGGTTATAATATAAAGTTGCCACAGTGGATCTTTGCCCGTGCGTCATCAATCAACGATCAGGACTCGACGTGGTTAATAACTCTGCATCCTTGTTTATTACAGTAACAAGTTTGAATAAAAGCATAAAAGAACGTCTCCAAAATTCCGCAATAATATAACGTGCTAGACAAGGATAAAACTATAAACGTCAGTTAATTACTTTCTTTATTTGTTTAGTTGACAACCGTTGTATTTTAGAACGTCATTGTCAACCTTATTTTGATCTGCCAATCTAATTCGTATTTTGTAAATCTGTGTGCCTTAGAACTGTTCCTGTTTCTAAAAATAGTTCTTTTTAGAGGTAATTATACCCACCATCTGTTTTGGCGGTAAGTATTTATGGATTTTTATAATAACTAATTTATTTATTTTAAATATTCTAACCGTGAAAGTTCTTTGAAACGTTTACGGCAGTGGCTAAATTCCCTTAAATAAAAGGATGTTAAAAATTTGACTTTTGCGATTTTAATAGTCAATAAAACACCAAACTTTTGTAGATTTTAAGCTTTAAAAATAGTATTAAATGTATAAACATTTGTTTGTCAATTTCTTTTAGATAATAGAGAATGCCGGGCAAAACTTAAAATAAATAATAATTTCTCGTGATATTATGTAGGTACGTCAAACGGTAGGCAGGCACGTCCATTTTATGAACTTAACTTAGTTTTGACTTTTTTCGTCTCGTAATTTTGATTTGATTCATACGATTTTGATGACGTAAAAGTGATGACGCACGGGAAAAGAACCACTGTGGCCACTTTTGGCTGCCATTACGAGTAGTGTTGTGATGCTGTCAAATATTGCATTTGTGACATAAGTATTACTTTATGCTCTTGTTGCATTTATAAACGTATATTTTCATCTAGCTTAATTTCAAACACCATACGGGATTCGGATTACAGCACAGTACATTCAAGATTATGACAAAGTTGAGGCAAAACAGATATTTCCTTTTAATAAGCGGCCGCCATGCGGTAAAACTAGAAACTTATTCATTAGAGGGACTCGCAAGGCTTTTAGCAACTTCCAAGTTAGTTCGTGTGAAAAATAAGCCACATATAGCCAGCGGCGCCGGGGCCGATTTTCCAAAATCTACCTTTTTATTACAATTTTCTGTTTAAAAACAACCCAAACAAAGTTCCACGTATTACTGAATACTGAATTTATGGCGATGAAGCGGGGCGATGAGGTGACTTCGTCAAACATCACCAGCACAAATTTAATGATCCCCTCTTTTCAACCTATAGACCAGGGCTGAAGCCTTTGAAAATGGTAAAAAGTAAAGAAAAATAATAGTAGAATGAAACCCATTGGAAATGGAAGAGAATATAACAGAAATGAAAGGAAAAATAATTTACGGGCGATCCGAGGTCGGGAAGTGGAAGGGGGTGAGTTTTTAAGGGTAGAAAACGATTTATCTCGATTTCCAGCAAAACTACAAGTCCTATGGAAAAACGTTAAACGGCAAAGTTGTAGGTAATAAAAAGATCTAAAACTTTTGTATTTACACGTTTTTTACATAATCTCAAAATTTATGTGAAAAATTCAAATAACCAAGTTTTTGGTTGTTTATTTTTAACTTTTACAAACAAAATTTTTTTTCACGAAATTTGGTGAAAACTGACCTTTTTATGTCCCAAATACATTGTAATTTTTTTGATTTAAAATATTTATTTTTTCACCTTATTTTGACTTATTATCGAAAAAGCACCCTAATTTTCAATCGAAAATTCTCACGTCAAAATATCTGCTTTTTAAAAAAAGTCGGTGGGCTTTTTGTTCCTTGAAATCTCTACTTTCTGATGGTTAAAAAAAAATATACATTACTATGGTAAATGTTCTCAAAAAATGCAAAAAAACGAACGTCTTATTAAGTAAGTATTAACTTTATTAACTTATTTGGTTGTTAATTATTATAGTAGTATATTTTGACTTGCAATTTTTTGTTTACCAATGTAACATGGAATCTTACCGAGTAATTAAAGTGTAAATTTTAATAAATAGCTCAAAATTGTATATTATAATGATTTAAAAAAAATTTTTTTTCGTTTCTTTGCATTTTTTAAGAACATTTACTTTTCGATAATAAGTCAAAATAAGGTGAAAAAATAAATATTTCAAATCAAAAAAATTACAGTGTGTTTGGGACATAAAAAGATAAGTTTACACCAAATTTTGTGAAAAAAAAAATTTTCTTGTAAAAGATAAAAATAAAAAACCAAAAACTTGATTATTGGAATTTTTCACATAAATTTTGAGATTATTTGAAAAAAGTGTAAATACAAAAGTTGTAGATCTTTTTATTACCTACCATTTAATTACCTTTGCCATTTAACGTTTTTTCATAGGACTTGCAGTTTTGCCGGAAATCGAGATAAATCGTTTTCTACCCTTAAAAACTCACCCCTTTCCACTTTCCAACCTCGGATCGCCCGTAAATTATTTTCTTTTATTTTTGTTATATTATTCTCTTCTTTTTCCAATGGGTTTCATCCCATTATTATTTTTTTCACTTTTTACCATTTTCAAAGGCTTTAGCCCTGGTCTATTGTTAAATTGTGAGTTTTCTATCTTTGATAAAACCAATTTGTAACATTTTCTAAGATTCGATAAATAATCTAATACAAAAATATCCGGTAAACACGTAAAAATACCTCCATAAACAGAAAACCGAACTAGCGAACTATATAATAATTTTTTTACGTTTTTCGCATTCATTCACCCGCATGTTGTATTCACTGGGGAGCAATTTGAGCCACAAATGAATTTTTATTACCCCAACGTTAGTGTTTTATGTTAGTAAGTTTATTCGTCCAATTTTCAAAATTACTTATTCGTGATTTGGCAGAAAATTGGTTTATTTCATTAGTTTTTTTTTATTCGCTTCTCATAAAAAAAAAATTTTGGGTCCTGGAAAGGTTATATAAACGTTTCTATAGCGTGTTTGAATAGATTAATTATTAATTGTTTAAAATATTACTGGACACAAATGCCTTCATGTGTACATGGGTTTTATACGTAAAGTCAAATTAATCTGGAGTACAAACAAACCCGAACAAACTTTTTGTAAGTTTTTTTACACTTTTTGTACATTTCTTGTACAGTTTGTGTTATTGGGGTAGTTGGAGTAACTGAAGTAGGAGTAGTTGGGCATTTGGAGTAGTTGGGGTAGTTTGAGTAGGAGTAGTTCGAGTAGAAGTAGTTGGAGTAGTTGAAGTAGTTGGAGTAGTTGGAGCATTTTGAGTAATTGTAGTAGTTGGAGCTGTTGGAATAGTGAGTAGGAGTAGTTGGAGCGGTTGGAGTAGTTAGAGTAGTTGGAGCAGTTGAAGTAATTGGAGTAGTTGGACCAGTTTCATTTATCAAATACACTTTTAGGATAATCCAACTAATAGGTAATACATTGTTTAACTCAAGAATGGGAAACAAAAAATTATAATTAAAACTATTTACATTAACCATAATTATTATAACTTTATATTTCTACATGTCCCCCTCCATTTTCTATAAATTTTTTTTCTTTTGTTAAATTCTTTGGCTACGTTCATTAAAAAAACCGGATTGATTCTAGCGATACACTATCTTATAACATTTTCCAGATGGTCCAAATTTCTAAAACGCCGATACTTAATCTACACCTGGTTTTTTACGTAACCCCAGAGAAAGAAGTCTAGTTAATTTAATTTTTTTTCTTTATAAATCAAATGGAGACTGTCTATGCATACTTCAATGTATAAAAAACTATTTAGGAGATGCTTTAAGTCAATGTAAATCAAATTAGATGAAATTAACTTGTTCCCTCAGAAAATAAAATACGGTATGCAGCAAAAATATTTAATATTTTTATGTTTTTATTTTAAAAAGCCGTAATATTATGAAAACAAACTAATCGGACTTATGATTGTTATTATTATTATTATATCTAAACAAAGTCTGCAGAAAATCTTGTTTTCGTACTGTTCGGTTGCCATTTATTTTTTTATGCAGTGTTATTAAGAAAACACGATTAAATCCATTTTTTTGTCCAAAATAGGCGAAATTTGGAATTTTTGATCCTACCTCGTATACCATAAGATTTTTACCGGATTTAATGGGTGTTATTTTGGTTTGTGAACATGCAGAACCTATCTAAAATAAAATTAATTTTCTAAACTTAAAGAGAAAAAACTTTTCCACGTGCTGCGCACTTTCTGCCGGTCACTGTATATATAGTCTTTTAGCAAAACTCATCCATATCTTGTATATAGGCTGAAGTGAAATAGAAATATATTATACGCAAATTATAAAAGGGTATTTTCTAAAATTAGGCAAACAAACTTGCGTGTATAAAACATCAAAGCCGCCCCGTAATAAAAGTCCGTTTATTGGTCAAATAGGTCCCTCGGGAATGGCGTATTGCATTTTTGTCTGACTTTATTACGCGTTCGCACAAAGTGAAATGTTTAGTAGATGAATTTATTTTTTTTTAGTCAGGAATTTTAATTTCGTGGAATTGTGGAATGTGGACATTTTTAACACTGGCTTTTAATGTAAAGAAATAAATACAAAATCGACTTAGCGCGATCAAAATGCAACGTAACGCAACCAACCTGACCCAAAACTATCTTAAATGTTTTTGATGGATTTAAAAAGCCAGTGTTTTTTTTACCGTATTTTTAAAAGCAATTATTAATCAGTTAACTACATGAAATGGAAAATACGTAAAATAATTCGAGTGGAATTAAATGCGCGCCAATAATATTACCGACTTTCTGTCGAGCTGATATCGACAGCACAAACAATCCCCTCTCTTTAACCGAGGGATCGATTTTCCATGCATTGGTCACGTCGGCAACATTGATTGATCTGTTGTATATAGTATATAAATAGACCAGGATCGATAATTTTTGAAACCAAAAAAAATAATAGCAGGATGAAACCCATTGGAAAAGGAAGAGAATATAACAAAAGTGAAAGGAAAAATAAATTACGGGCGATCCGAGGTCGGGAAGTGGAAGGGGGTGAGTTTTTAAGGGTAGAAAACGATTTATCTCGATTTTCGGCAAAACTACAAGTTGCATTTTTTGAGAACATTTACCATAGTAATGTATATATTTTTTTACACTATCAGAAAGTAGAGATTTCAACGAACAAAAAGCCCACCGACTTTTTTAAAAAAGCAGATATTTTCATATGAGAATTTTTGATTGAAAATTAGGGTGCTTTTTTGATATTAAGTCAAAATAAGATGACAAAATAAATATTTTGAATCAAAAAAATTACAGTGTGGTTGGGACATAAAAGGGTAAGTTTTCACCAAATTTCGCAAATTTTTTTTTTGTAAAAGAAAAATAAAAAACCAAAAACTTGGTTATTTGAATTTTTCACATAAATTTTGAGGTTATGTGAAAAAAGTGTAAATACAAAAGTTGTAGATCTTTTTATTACCTACAACTTTGCCATTTAACGTTTTTCCATAGAACTTGTAGTTTTGCCGGAAATCAAAATAAATTGTTTTCTACCCTTAAAAACTCACCCCTTTCCACTTCCCGACCTCGGATCGCCCATACATTTTTTTCCTTTCATTTTTGTTATATTCTCTTCCTTTTCCGATGGGTTTCATCCTACTATTATTTTTTTCACTTTTTACCATTTTCAAAGGGTTCAGCCCTGGTCTAAGATATATTTATTCTGTTGGATGATACAACTAATGCATGTTACTGTTATTCTACGTGTATATTTTTTTTAAATATTATTTTATACGAAAGCCAGGGGTGGAACAACGACATTTACTTTCATTTATGTAAACAAGGGGGTTTAAACGCCAAAAATAGCCACGCATTGACATTAAGTAAAAAAAGGAAAAACACTCGTTCCTATTACGAAACCCAACTAAGACATTTAAAATTCCAGTGCACTACAAAGAAATACGCTCGGTTATACGAGTCACTCGAGTCCCATAAATACAGCAGAATACATCACTGCCTGGAAAAACGCTCTGGAATTTTTGAGCTGTCTATCTTGACGTGGTCGAGATCTGTGCGAAAATTGCGGATATATTTTGGAAAGGGCAATTTGTGTAGAGAAAAGGACTATATTTCTTTGTCGGTACTATAGATTTATACAATCAACCACTACAGTTAGGGACATGTTTCCTTGTGATAGGCCGATAAAAGACGAACAAAAGAGCGCAAACAATAATAGGCTCTACTCTTTCTACAGGGTGTCCCAGAATATGTGGGCAATACGCCAATCCAATACAAAACCGGGAACACTTATTGGAACTGATTAACTTCCATTGTCGCGAAATAAGGAATAATGTTGGCGCATTGTGGAGGATCCAACAATCTACAATTAAAAGATGTAGGGAATACATTGCAGTAGAAGGAGCTCATTATGAACCGACGCGACGTACAAAATAAATCAGTAAAAATATGGTATTTATCGAATATTTTATAAAAAAAGGCATATGGAACAAAAAAATTTTTCTCGTAAACGGTTTACTTTATCGATGTCGATGAAGAGTACCTTTTTTTTTAGTTTAAGGTTTCAGCTGTTCAATAGTATTATTGATATGCCTCTATCATACAGGGTGTAAAAAAAATAAGCATTATTCTGTTAAAGCTAGTCCGTCCCTGGAAAACTAAATAAGCCGAATAAAATTAAAATGGTTCATTTTGAGGAGACTTACCTAGCAACCATCATACTGAAAAATTATTAAATTACACCAAGTACTTTAAGAATTATTCAAGATAAACCCATATTTCCAGGGGCTTATATCTCAGTAGGGAGGGCCTGTAGGAAATTTTTTTATGGGAACTTGTCATATTATTTTTTCATATTCTATCCGAATCCGGGAGATTGCCCACATATTCTGGGACATCCTGATACTCCTTTAAAGTTTATTATTAAGTATACCACTTCAGCTCCGCGCCCAATTCGACTTCTCCATGGAAACCCCTTCCCGAATTTTTGATCTGTCTATCTTATTCCCGTTTCTACCTGTCATTGTTATTTATTTATCAGCATGTGAATGTCTGAGGATTTTATTCCACTAGGTCTAATAATTTTAAATTAGCAAGATAAAGGAAATAAAATTGATTTAAACCACAGATATAAATAGAATATGAGAACGTGCTCGTCATAGCAAAATATTTATTTTCTTGGCTGGATGAAAAAGTGCACTTTTCTGGACTGGTTGTTACAGAAGACTAGTAATAGCATGTTACGTTACAAGGCCGGTAGGCGACTTATTACAGTACGAGTTGGTTTATGGACGTAGGAGCCGAGTCTGGAATATAAACGAGTGCTTTAATAACACCTAACGGACGTGTATCGTATGATAATTTATTTCATTTTGTCATTATAATCCTTTTTAAAAAGATTTAATAAAAATGTTTATTACAAATTTAAAAATATTATTGGCAATATTAATTGGTATCACTGGATATAGTTTAAATAAAATAAAAATTACTAACTTTAGTTAAGCAAAATATTTAAAAAATTGTAAAAGAGAATCTATTCTGTAGTTGCGTAATATTTTTCATTTACTAAAGTTGGTAGAAAAAATAATTTTACAAGTTAAAGCATCTAAACATTCTAAACAGAGTTACTTGGGATCGATGTGAATGTCTGAGGATTTTATTCCACTAGGTCTAATAATTTTAAATTAGCAAGATAAAGGAAATAAAATTGATTTTTCTATTTCACGTTCATAATAAGCTCAGTACGATACGCATTTGCGTATTGTAATGAAGCTATTTCGATACGCGTTTTTTCTTTATTTGATGTTGGTAACATTTAAATGTTTTATTTCATTGACTTGCGCGTCCTTTGTGATTTACGAAAAAAAACATTTTTCGCAGAGGAAAAATAGCTTGATAGCCTACTTTTTATTCTGTGTGGATAACAGTCATGTATGTTGGTTGCATAAATCTATAAAGCAATCTTTTGTAGATGCTTCAAGCTATCATTTTCTGCCAAATCCTATCCAAAATTCAATCTACTAACCTTCCAATGTCGATTTTAACTTCAACTTTATTTGAATTTTCCATCTTCCCTATACTAAATTGCAATGCCGTGACGTAAAATCACGTCTTTTGAAATTCGAAAAAAGTAGCAAAATCTCCCGAATTTCCGAACGCTCTGTATATGTACCGAATGTACAAGGATCACACAACGTATTCCGTCCAATTTCAAATCTCATATCGCTAAAATAAGTTTAGAATCTCGTGGTGAAAATGGGTCAATAAATCAAAAAATGACAGTTTGCAAAATAATTTTTGTTGTCCAGAGGCTACTATGATAAAAAACAGTATTATCAACATAAAATTTAGACATAAAAATTAACAAAATTTGAAGGATTTATTTTCTTTTTAAAATGTATTTTTCTTGATTATAAAAGGTGAAACAGAAAAAAATGTATAAAGCACATGTTTCATAAGGCGTTTTAGCGCACGTGTCAATAAAAAAACTCGCCACTTTGTGGCTCGTTTTTTAAAATAGACGCGTGCGCTAAAACCGCTTCTTATGAAACGTGTACTTTAATATACTATTAAACCACAGGATATAAATAGAATATGAGATAACGTGCTTGTCATAGCAAAATATTATTTTCTTGGCTGGATGAAAAAGTGCACTTTTCCGGACTGTATGTTATACAGAGGCTAAGTCTGGTTAAGTAAATATTTCGTTCTAGTAGTACTTAAGCGTTCCTTTTAAAAATGTAATCCAGCTTAGCAAATATATTTTCCTCCTCCCTTGCGGCCGTTACTTACCATCTATATTTCTCATACGATTATAATACGACACAGCTTACAACTTAGCTGAACAAAGATTTTTACTTAGCTGTTTAAAAGAAGCAAAAGAGAAGTACCTAATAGCAAAGAATATAAGAAATCCACAGAGAAAACGTAACATCAAAAATGGCGACGAGCCGGTTCTGGAATGTATTTTAAGAATGTCGCTAAACAAGGAAAACCGAATAACAAGAGGGTTGGAGACAATGATGTTTCTTGAATGATGAAAGTGTTTTGGACTTCCATTGTCTTTATTTGTTTTAAATCACAACGTTTCAACTGGTAAGTATCTCCAGTCGTCTTCAGGTGAATACTGAGTTACTACCATTATTTAAATTTCATTTTAAAAAATATTTCCTAGTATAATTTTCTTTCTTAACGAGTTAATCAAACGTTTATAATACAAAACAAATTTTTTTAACTGTCTCTTTTTTATATACATATACCTAATATACCTATTAAGTTATAGTAATAATAATTGTTAGTTATTCTTATATACTTATCCCTGTAATAGACTTGTAAAGTGGTTGGGAGTAAAGTAAAAAAAAAATAATATCTATTATAATTTGAAAAATGGTTTAGTTTCCATTGCCAAACTGTTGTTCTTACCGTTTGTAATTTATTTTTAATGTAATATTACAAATTTTATTAACGCTCGTACTTGCGGGAAGCTTATATTGTAAAAGTTTTAACCGGTTAACGAGAGCAATAAAAGCGTCTAGGGCATACAAACTTAATTTAAAATTTACCACAAAGCTTATTTTTTTTTTTTTTTATTTGGAAATGAATTAAGTTTGTTATACGAAAAAGCTGCTCTTTTGTTCGAAAGGGTTTTCATCATTTTCATCATCGTATGATGTAAGACCTGGTAAACCATTTCATAACTGTGAGAATCGGCTTCAATCAAGTATCTATCGATAACAGGACGAATATAATAATGTTACACAATGCGGCAAATTTGACCTTTTTTAGTGTCACTGTCACTAATACACAGTTCATATTATTATAGCATAGCATATTTATCATTTATGTCGGTTTGTCTATCAGTCTCGTACAGTAGCCCACAACTCTTCGGGTTTTTCTTGAAAGAAAAAATGAAGGTTAAGAACTGGGTCGTCCTTTTACCCGATTTATTTATAACAAACACTCAAAGTGGGCAGAAATAATGGCTTTGAACTTTAATAGGAATGTTTAGTCAGTCTATTAATGTTTTAAGACAATGTCCCTAATTTTATTTTTCTTTTCCTAGACCCAGAGCGGTCGCAATTACTCTTAAAAAGTGTTTACAATTACCCATTACTAACAGTATGATAAAAATATTTAAATTACCAATTACCCACTAAAAGTAATTCATTCCTTGATCAATTACCGCATTCGAATTACTGACTTTAATTCAATTACTTTTATACTAATTCAATTAATTTATAGTAATGGAACTACCCTAAAAGTAATTGAATTAATCTGAATCTATAAATTATAGCTTTTTGACAAATAAATTACTCTGAGTAATTTAATTACATGTTGGTAAGTAATTGAAAATTGAATTACATTGCAATGAAATTACTTTTTTTACATTTTACAAAAAAAGAGTTGTATAGATAAGGTATTATTTTTTTTGAATAGCAGTTATTTATTTTGAATAGCAGTAGGTCCTACATCACACTTTATTATAGAAAGAAATTTAAAAAATTTCGAAATTTATAGTTAAACTTGAGCTCCTAATTTTGATAAGTACCTACTTACCTTTACCAAATTGACCAATAGTAACAACTATCGTTTTTATATAATATGATTTATTTGTTGAAATAAAACAAACGTAACATTAGGGAAAATAAAAAATAATTGAAAAAAAACTAGTTAGGTACTAATAACTACTACTACTAATAGTACTATAATATACAGATAGGTAGGACAAAGAAACGCGAAATTTTTACAAAAACAAATACCTACGAAACGTTTTTTTTTATTGGCTTTCAAAATAACTAATTCTTTGAAGTGTTTGTCAGGTAGAGCATGTCTTCGGGGACTATTGATGATCTCGGCAAAAGAAAACAGCCTTTTCAACCGGAGCAGAGGAGGGTAAACATGTGTTATATTTATAGAACAACTTTTTAATAAACCGATATCTATTTAATGATTCATTTTCCAATTGAATTATTTGGGAGTAATTCAATTACCTTTATTCCAATTGAATTATTTGGGAGTAATTATATTACTTTTTATGTGATTGAATTACTTTTAAGTAATTCAATTACCTCAGATTTCTTAAAACCTATTACGAATTACAATTACTTTATCACAAAAATTGGAAAATCAATTAAAATTACTATTTTCAAAAAGTAATTCAATTACAGTAATTCAATTAAGTACTAAAAAGTAATTGAACACGATTATTCAATTATTTTAATTCAATTACCGACAGCTCTGCCTAGACCTACATTTTTTTTTCAAATTGCCACAGAACACCCTGCTTACTCCCCTATTTTTCTTCCTTTCACACTTTCCTTTTCCTATTTATCTTTTTACACATTTTTATTCTCATACAACATTAATGGACACGGATATATCTCAGGTGGATAAAGGTCCGCGGGCCGGGGCTATATTTTAAACTTGTTAGGTGTCCGTCCTGCGAACCTATACTGACGATAAATCTGGATTTTGTATAAATAAGGAATCTATTTATGCATTATGTATGGTCCTTGGAATTTATAGGGTAGAAAATTTAAATAAAATAGGATAGGTTAGTAGAATCAGGGGTTATTTTGAAATTTTACAGTGGCGCCGGATCCTGGGTCGCTAAGCAAGTGTTTCAGACTTTTGCGTGACAAGTGGTGGGGATGGGGGGATAAGATGTACGTTCCCTCTAGCTGAGCAAAAGGTGTGTCCAAGAAAGTATGCAACATACGGGAAAGTTTTTTTTATCACCGATTTCTCAGAAAATTTTATTCTTTATAAAAGTTGGTTCATGCCTTGAAACTATAAATGCATATTTTATATTTCACCTGCGGCTAAAAGTAAGGGAGTAAATGCCATTTTTTCAAAATTGCCTTAAGAGTAAAGTACCTTAATTATTAGAAATACAGCAAAATTTTATATGAAAATGTTCTTGCAAATTAGTAATTTAGTCCAAATACGAAATTTGAGTTAAGTGTCACAATTTTTATTTTTTGGTTAATCTCTATTTTCCCCTAAACAGTACACCTCTGGTCGATTTTTTGTTTACGCAATTTAAATATATTTATTTAATAACTTAAACGTGGGTTTATAATAAAAATGGATTAAGTAGTTGCAAACTTTTTAGCACTTTTCAATGTTACGAGTTTGTTCAGATATTAGCGTGTTGCACGCCTACTTAAACACATTTTAGCCAACTTATGTTCTGAACATATAATAGAATCCAACTCTATTTATATTACTGGAAATAATTAATAATTTATTTGTCGTTTTCACCCAGTACATTGAAGTCCAAAAACCTATTTTAAAGAAATGCATATAAAAAAAATTAAAAATTGACACACCTAACTTAAATTTCGTATTTGGACTAAGTTATTAATTTGCAAAACCATTTCCATATAATATTTTGCTGTATTTCTAATAATTAAGGTACTTACTTTATTCTAAAGGCAATTTTGAAAAAATGGCATTTGCTCCCCTACTATTAGCCGTAGGTGAAATATGAAATATGCATTTATAGTTTTAAGGAATGCATCAACTTTTATAAAGAATAAACTTTTCTGAGAAATCGGTGATAAAAAACTTTCCCATATTATGTTGCGTACTTTTTTGGACACACTGAACATAAGTATCCAATTTTTATTTACTTGGCATCAGCTTTTAATATATTTGACAGTATTTTTGTTGGCGTGACAACTGTAAGGCTAAAATGGAAGAATTGAAACAAAATATCGTGTTTCCTATTCGAAAATCGGTTTTCTATATTATATTGCAACATAAAAAGTGATCAATTTCCCGACAACAAGCAAAACGAAACTTGCAAATCCAATGTATAGCGGAAGATATTGCCGACTGTATTCGTAGACAATATATCGTGGTTGATAGATGTTCCCCGGGCAATCTCGGACGCTGCTGGCGGATGTTTTGATCTATTACTGATGAAAGCGACCATACGTCTTGTAATATACTGAGATAATAGAAATATACAGGGTATTTCAAACTCCTCTGAAAAAATTAAATAATGCTTCTATCAGAAACATTATTTATGGCACACGAGCCAGGCGCGTATCTGGAGTAGATCTTTGGGGGGTGGGGGGTAATGATTCTGGTGGGGTGTTATGAAATTTTTTTTTAATGATAGTTTTTTTACAAGAATATAGTTTAAAATAATTCGTGAAATTCTTAATATAGACAGAAAATAATAATGAACGATAAACATTAGTATTATTGTGAAAAAAGCGTGGGGTGCTCGATATACGAAAAATATAGCACAAAGCGACCCACGCTTTTTTTACAATAATACTAATGTTTATCGTTCATTATTATTTTCTGTCTATATTAAGAATTTCAAGAATTATTTTAAACTATATTTATTTTCCGCTATTTAGTTTCATTAATTATTAAATCGTATTTTTAATTTTTTTTAGACTATATTTATTTTTCAGTTTTTAGTTTGAGTTATTGTCAAGATAAAAAAAAATTTTTGAGTAGATTGAGTTAGATTATTGTATTGTCAGCGGTTCTTGATAAGTCTACAAAATTTAAATTAAATCTGACCGTTTAAAGTGGGTCAAAATCGGGTTCAAGGAAGGCGGTTACAAACAAACATACATACAAACCCGAACAAACGACAAAAAATTTCAAAATAAAATTTGTCAAATTTTTATTTTGACGGGTAGTATTTTTTTTAAAAATGTTCTCTATTCTTAGCGACAATATCTATACGACCCCACGTTTGTTTCATTACTATCGGTTATTGTAATAATTCTGACATATTGACAGGTGTTAAATTTTGACAAGAGAATTTTTTGCGAGTTTTTTTCAACTTTCCACCGTCAATATACATACGACCTTATAGTTTTTTCATAAATATCATTTTCGTAAACAATTTGACAGCTGTCAAATTTTGACAGGAGAATTTTTTGCTTATTTTTGCCGAAGTATCCGCATCGAATACTATACGACCCCATAATTTGTTTAGTCAAAATCGCTTCTTCGTTTTATACCTGACAGCTGCTGTCAAAATTTGACAGGAAAATTTTTTGCGTGTAGATTATTGTATTGCCAGCGGTTCTTGATAAGTTTACAAAATTTAAATTAAATCTGACCGTTTAAAGCAGGTCTAAATCGGGTTCAAAGAAGTCGGTTACAAACATACAAACATACAAGTGAAGCTAATAAAAGCGTATTAAAAAAAAAGACGCCAATTATAATATTGTTCAGAGAACTGCAAACTGCAGCTGATTGAAGTCATTCTAATCAAATGTTTACCGATTTATTGCTCTCGATTTCCACTTGTCCAATTAAAAAAAAAATGTAAGCAAAATAAAGGCTCATGGGGGAGGGGGGTAACTACCCCCCATTAGCGCCCCCCCTTCCCTATATCGTCGTGGCTCTCGAGTGTGCGGGTATAGACGCGCAAGGGCTTCCATTTGTACCGGTTTATATTTAAAATAAGAAAAACAATCATCGTAATCTGCGATAATTTTATTGCGATACCTTGACTCAATAAACCCCAAAAAATCAACGATTTTACTTCAGTTTTTCCGGCTTCCCGTTCAAAAAAGTAATAAAAAAGCGGTTAGCAAAGATCGACATATTTCATAAGGATTTCTAAGAACCGACCTTAAGGAAAATAAATGATGAAATCAAGCAGCTTTCCACGGAAAACTGGGGGAAATGTATTTACGTTTATTGGGATTGAAGGTTATGACATTTCTTTAAGAAATATGTGGGTCGCCGCCCGGTACGTAATGGGAATAAGGTCATTTTATGAATGCTTATTCGAATGGAAACCTGATGTTAAAAGTGTGAAGACGGTATGTCTGTTCTGTCTGTAACTGCATATTACGTAGAGTGCTGAACTTGATTGACACCCGTATCACCGGCGGTTGTACGGGGGGGGGTAGAGGGGGTAATTACCCCCCCCCCCCCCCCGACACAAGAGCTACAATAAGAATATACACAAGAGCAGCACTTTCAGAGCATCGACGACTGTTGTGTAAAATTTTTTTGGGTGACACGCAAAAAAATTGTTGCATGCGGCGCTAACTATTTTGAAAAGCAAGCACTATCAATGAAAAAGGGGCGTGGCACCCAACAAATTTTCGCCTGCGGCGCCATTTTTTTACGCTTTCGATATTTACCCCCCCCCCCCGACTTTTCTTACAGAACCGCCGGTGACCCGTATAGGTAATGGAACCGAACTACAATACTAGTGTCCGACAGAAATACGATTTTCAGCCGAAACCGAAACTTATTTATACGTGTTAAAAATTTTATTGCATGCTGAACTGTAAAAAAAATGACAGAGAAAAAAATCTATTACCTAATATACGTGTGACTAGTATCTAATGTCCGCATCATATGGGATTTTTTTAATAATAGCTTTATTCGAAATTTGACTTTGGCATCAAGTTCTGCTTCGATCGAGATGAAAATTAAGCAAACAAATAGTAGTCACGTGATACGCATTATCTGTCAAATTTTAATTATTTTCAAAAAAAAAATTCAAAAGTAGGGTTATTTCTGAAAGTATCGAAAAAAGTTATTAGAAAAAGTTTTTTTTAATGCAGTTTCTAGCCCACATGCAAAATTTTAGCTGCATAAGATAATTTTGATTTTTACCCATATTTTGCAAATTAGGTACACCACTTTTGCAAAATAAAACTCAACGCAACCTACATAAAACTTCTTAGTTTTGAAAATGCCTTATTTCAAATAGATTTTCTTTAAAATAGCGCCATATTAAATGTGTGTTTTTCTACCAAATCAAAATTGGGCTATTAAAATTTTATTTGTTCTTGACCCTGTATAAGGTAACTTCATAAAATAAGTATTTTTGAAAACGTAGTTTGTGGTTCAAAGTAATACACCTTAATATTAAGACAAAAAAAAACACAGTGTCATCAGTAAAGTGTTCATTAAGTGGAAAATAAATTTTAGTGGTGGGTAAAAACTCAAAATTATCTTATGCAGCTGAAATTTTTGCATCTGTGCTAAGAACTGCATTTAAAAAAACTATTTCCTATAACTTTTTTCGATATTTTCAGAAATAACCCCGCTTTTGAATTATTTTTTGGAAAAATATTAAAATTTGACAGATAATGCGAATCACGTGACTACTATTTTTTTTGCTTAATTTTTATCTCGATCAAAGCTAAACTTGATACCAAAGTCAAATTTCGAATAAAGCTATTAACAAAAAAGTTTCGGGCGGTTTTTGATCGAAACCGAAACTGTCACCAAAACTAGATTTTTTGGCCGAAACTATAGCCGAAACCGAACCTTCGGTTGGTCACTATATAATACAAAAGGCTCAATTTTGTAAAATCATAGCTGAAAGTATGAATGACTAGTAAAATAGGTTTTGTATCCCCTGATATTATTTATTAAAAACTAAAATTAGGGGTTTAGGGCGTTGATGAATCAATCAGTCAATACTAGACGTATTGAATTAAATTCACAGTAACCCGAATTTATGTAGAAAAAATGTAACCACCCCTAGTCCCTAACTCCCCAAGATCTCGAAAAACCGGCGACTTAAATTAAAACATGCCGGGTTTCCTTAAGGAGCGCATTAAATATTGAGGCCGTCATTCAGTTTCCTTTCGGGATAAAAATGAATTTATTATAAGTGCCCTCGACATTTTTGATGACTCCTTTTTATAAAAATGTTTGCTTTACCTGAGAAATTGCATTTATTTAATTTTAGACTTAAGAAAAGGAGGAAATTATCGGTTTTACTCATCTTTTATGGTTGTAGGTACCAGCCAAATGAAATTCTGAAACTTGGCATAGTGTTTCTTAGGTCAATTAAATGACATAAAACAGTATGAACTCCTAACCATAGGCGTCCCAAACAAATAATTAAAATGCGTATACACACTTATAAGTTTGTTTTACATTAGGTGTTTGTACATACTATACTTTATTAACCCATTGTATTATAATAATATTATATTAAAATAATAAATATAAGGTAACTCAAAGATTCTATACACAAAACTAAAACCAGAAAAATAAACCTGACACGACACGACACTGCTCAGAAAATGCTTTAATTTTTTTACCAGAACTCCATTCTGGGACCATTCCCTGGCCCGTCCATAAGTTATATTTTATCTTCGTCTCTTCCACGCCATCGGCGGTCACCGGCCTATCTCTGTCTGACAGAATCGATCGTTGAACGGGCTGGGGACCGCTTCTGCTATACCAGCTGCAGGTAGCTGGCGCTTATCACCCCAGACAACGTGCATAAATTGTGAACGGTTGCCAGTTCTACCAAATTTTCTGGTTTGTTAATAAATTATGTGGAAGTATACGAGAAACAAGGGTTTGTTAATTAGTTGTTTTTAAACACTGAAAACACTTTTTGTCTTGATTTTAGTTATATTGTTTCTTAAGGACTAAATAATGTATTATTATAACAATGAATGGCTTGTTATTTTTTTCTGTCACACTCAAAACTCCTCGGTTTAAAGTATATTTGCAAACTAGCTTTCAAAGAAAGTTACTGACACAATTGAATACTGATATAAATGAAACTACTTTAATAAAAAAACTTAAAGAATTGAAGAAGAAAGATCTGACAATCCTGGTTGTGAGGTCGGTCTCTTTGAGACTGTTTACCGCCGTATGGAATGATTGGATGGAATGTCCTCAACAAACTGAGTTTGGATAAATTATACTATCGTTACTCGGTTAATATAAGCATGCAAGTGCGTGTTTGATGTTTTGGATAATTTGGCACCTAGGGGGAGCGGGGTAAATTTCCAACGCAAAAATAGCGCAAAATAAAAAGATATATACATAAAAATTTTAGACGAATTCTTCTCTTGGAACAAATATACAGTGTGTCCAAAAAAGTGTGCAACATATGGGAAATTTTTTTATCACCGATTTCTCAGAAAATTTTATTCTTTATAAAAGTTGGTGCATTCCTTAAAACTATAAATATTTCACCTGCGGCTAATAGTAGGGGAGCAAGTGCCATTTTTTCGAAATTGCCTTAATAGTAACGTAGCTTAATTATTCGAAATACAGCAAAATTTTATATGGAAATGTTTCTGCAAATTAAAAACTTAGTACAAATACGAAAGTTGAGTTAGGTGTGTCAATTTTTAATTTTAGAACATAGGTTGGCTAAAATGTGTTTAAGTAGGCGTGCAACACGCTAATATCTCAACCAACTCTTAACATTGAAAGGTTTTAAAAAGTTTGCAACTACTTAAACCATTTTTATTATAAACCCACGTTTAAGTTATTTAATAAATATATTAAAATTGCGTAAACAAAAAATCGACCAGAGGTGTACCGTTTAGGGGAAAATAGAGATTAACCAAAAATAAATTAAAAATTGTGAACCTAACTTAAATTTCGTATTTGGACTAACTTACTAATTTGCAAGAATATTTCGATATAAAATTTTGCTGTATTTCTAATAATTAAGGTACTTTACTCTTAAGGCAATTTCGAAAAAATGGCATTTACTCCCTTACTATTAGCCGAAGATGAAATATGAAATATGCAATTATAGTTTTAAGGCATGCACCAACTTTTATAAAGAATAAAATTTTCTGAGAAATCGGTGATAAAAAACTTTCCCATATGTTGCATACTTTTTTGGACACACTACTGTACCTATATGTGTTTAGGCATTTACGAAAATTTTGCTCCCAGGAGGTGGTATTATAAAACACTATCAATTACTGCCATATACTGAACGTACAGTGTCCTTAATATTACCTACAAATAGATCTACCATAAAAATTTACAGTGTATACTTCTATTTAAACTCCGATTTTATTATCCCATCACATCTCGAAGAAAGAAAAACTAATTTCCCAAATGAACTTTTTCTCTTAAAAACAAACGAGGTCTGGGCAACTTTGTCGCAGGCCATTACTTTAAAAATCCGTTACAGTTCGATGTGATTCAGGAAATATAGTTTCCGAATAAAACAAAGTTTTACTTGTGTATACAACTTTTAAAGTTTTCAAGATAGTTTTATTAGTAATCATAGAGTGTTAAGAAACCGGCAGATAGCTTTTCCTGTTAACAATAACCGAGTCCTGTCACAGTAATAATAATATTAGGTATAAAATAATTTTCTAAAGAAATATTTTGAAGCAACTTGCAAAAAAAAGTAACAATTTTATTTTTTTCCAAAAAATAATTCAAAAGTGGGGTTATTTCTGAAAATATCGAAAAAAGTTATAAGAAAAGGTTTTTTTAAATGCAGTTTCTAGCCCACATGCAAAATTTCAGCTGC
Organism: Polydrusus pterygomalis; assembly: GCA_963969555.1. NCBI lineage: Eukaryota > Metazoa > Arthropoda > Insecta > Coleoptera > Curculionidae > Polydrusus > Polydrusus pterygomalis. The sequence continues at coordinate 53,603,356 of OZ018385.1, forward strand.
ATAGGATAATTTTTATTTTTTACCCACCACTAAAATTTATTTTCCACTTAATGAACACTTTACTGGTGACACTGTGATCTTTTTGTCTTAATATTACGGTGTATTACTTTCAGACAAAAACTGCGTTTTCAAAAACACTTATTTTATGAAGTTACCTTATACAGGGTCAAAAACAAATAAACTTTGCATCACATGCGACCAAATTTTAATAGCCCAATTTTGATTTTGTAGAAAAACACACATTTAATGTGGCTCTACTTTAAAGAAAATGTATCTGAAATAGAGCATAGTCAAAAATAAAAAGTTTTATGTACGTTGCGTTGAGTCTTATTTTGCAAAAGTGGTGCAATTTACAAAATATGGGTAAAAATCAAAATTATCTTATGCAGCTAAAATTTTGCATGCAGACTAGAAACTGCATTTAAAAAAACTTTTTCCAATAACCTTTTTCGATACTTTGAGAAATATCCCCACTTTTGAATTATTTTTTGGAAAAAATTAAAATTTGACAGAGAATGCGAATCACGTGACTACTATTTTTTTGCTTAATTTTCATCTCGATCGAGGCAGAACTTGATGCCAAAGTCAAATTTCGAATAAAGTTATTAATAAAAAAAAATCCCATATGATGCGGACTTTACTGGTCACACTGTATAGTTAAAATTGGTGCATGTTCCGTTGTGGAACTCGTGTGAATCCTGGTGGAACTTTGCACTTGACGTCTTGTCGGCTTGTTGTGATAAGGATAATAAGATGTCTGCCTTGCACTGTCGTCGTTGTTTTTCTCTATTATTTTGTACCTCCATTTTGTAGATTAATATTTTATTATAAAAAAATATATAATATATTCTTCCTACCTGACGTGATGATGTTGTCTCAAGCCGGAATAAATTATGCACAAAAGTAATATTCCACAATTCCTGAAGCGATCCAGTGATGCCATATTTATACTGTCTCTTAGGATCTCCTCTGATCTTACAATAAACAAAAGCGTTTTGCTGTAGCCGATGTGGAAAGGACGCAAAAGCCATGATGCCACATTTAAAAACATATTGTCAAAAAAATAAAACAAAATTTCATTTGTACCCAGTGCCATCTTTCATATGAGTGGGGCCCTGAGCCCAAGGCGGAAATGGGGCCCTGGGAAAAAAAAAATTGGGTGCCACGCTCTATTTAGGGTGTTTGGAAGGCGCCGAAGGCGCTCTTTTGCGCCCGCTTAAAATGAATAGTTAAAAATTTAACCAGCAATATAATTATTTTTAAATATTAGGTTTCACGAGAAAAATCTTCAATTTGCAAGGTCAGGGTCAAATTTTCGTAAAATTTAGTCGAATTATGACATAATATTTTAAAATCGAATAGTTACCTGGACACCTGATGCTAATTGTGTTTGCTCGATTTCGTATCCTAACTAGGATGGATATGAAATTATATCCGTTCAGTTAAGTTAACTGGAATTGCCTACTTATCCATTCTGTAGATTGTGCAAGAAATACCTAATATACAGATGGAAGTAGAGAAAAAACTATTTATTCTAACTAAAATATAAAGATGAAATCTCATCCTAAAACATTAATATTAATAACAATAACTGCAAATAATCCGCGCTATGTAAATGATTGTTTTCTTGATCGTAGGTGTGCAAAATCGTCTATTATGTCATCAAAATTTATTACTAGTAAGATCTCATTTTCTATGCACATTAAGAATAGACTATTTAGTCTCTCTTGCAGCATGGTATTCCTCAGTTCGTTTTTGATTCTAGCCAATTTAGAAAATTAACGTTCTCCACTGCAGTTAGTTATCATTATTGATAAAAATATTCTCAATGAAATGGCAACGTTAGGAAATATTATATCCTCTAATTTGTTAGTTGTTATAATATTGTATATCTCCAAAAAACTGATTTCCTGGGTTTTATATTTTTCGTCTGAATTTAAATATTCTGCCAAAAGATGCATTCCAACTCTAATTCTTTTCCACTGACATCAGAACTGTAATTTTCTACAAATCTGGTGCAAATCGACTTTACTGATTGTTTTTAAAATTGTGATTGAATATGCTGTCGTATGCAGCAAATCGCCGGTTAAGTTCAGCTATTAATGAATCCATAATTGGGAAAAAAACTTCAATTTTAAATTTTTCTTTGCCACTAAATTGGGCTTCTTCTCTTCGGCTGGTCCATCAAAAAATTTGATTCTCGAACTCCGTTCAGTTTTGCGTTGTGTATTCTGTTTGAAGTCACTATCTGGAAATTTATCTTTAGCAATGCTATAGTAGTTTTCGAAATCATTTCTTTCATTATTCAGAAACTTAATTAGTGATTTCAATAACTTTACTATACTGCTACTTCCATCGTAAGAGATCTACTTTGTAAACTAACATTTACTTTATTTACGCGGGGACCGTGGGGCCCCTAAGACAGCGGGGCCCGGCGGGCCCGTACGGAAATACGGCACTGTTTGTACCGTTGTACAATAAAACTTTTTGTAACTACAACCGAACAATGAACATTCCTGTTTCGTTTTACGGCCTTAACGAGACTCTAACAAGTCCAAAACCGCTAACAAAGTCTTAAAGGGACCATGCTCTCTGAACAATTTTTGACTTGATAACAGCGGTGACGCAAAGGCGAAAATACAACGTAACTTTTGTATTATTTTACGTCCGCGGCCTTTGAATGGGTTACTCGATTTTTAGAGTTCTCGATACAAAGGCTGGCGTTCAGAAACGTGTAAAAAGAAACTGACTACTTTGACGCAGAGATATTTTTTATGGACGTTTTTAGCATATTTCAGGAGGTTTCCTGACGTGTATGCAATGGTTATTTAGTGTTGTGTTTTCTTTTGTTTTCTGGAAAAATACGTGGCTACATTTTGGCACGGCCACCTTTTTATGTTCTTGTAAAAATTTAAAATAATTTTGAAAATTTTATATTTTATTTTAAGGAGAAATTGTGATAAGTATGGAGCTGGTTTTTAATGGTGGAATCTCATAGCAGTTTTTACCGATGGAGGTTGAAAATCTCCTATTTTAATATAAACTGTATGTATAGACCAGGGTCGATAATTTTTGAAACCAAAAAAAATAATAGTAGGATGAAACCCATTGGAAAAGGAAGAGAATATAACAAAAATGTAAGGAAAAATAATTTACGGGCGATCCGAGGTCGGGAAGTGGAAAGGGGTGAGTTTTAAGGGTAGAAAACGATTTATCTCGATTTCCGGCAAAACTACAAGTCCTTTGGAAAAACATAAAGTAGCAAAGTTGTAGGTAATAAAAAGATCTACAACTTTTGTATTAACACTTTTTTCACATAACCCCAAAATTTATGTGAAAAATTCAAATAACTACGTTTTTTGTTTTTTATTTTTATCTAAAATAACAGTGTTTTTGGAACATAAAAAGGTAAGTTTTCACCAAATTTCGTGCTGATATTACATACAAAAAAGTTAAGGATAGTATTAAAAGTGGACGTCCTGGTAAACTTGAGAAAAGAAAAAAAAACAAAATATTAATTCTTCTGGGAATATTGTAAAAAAATGTATTTCATAATTTCGTAAATCTATATGAAAATCCAGCTTTCCCCATATAAATTTTTCCACAATCCACCCTTCCCCAACCCGAAACTTGCAGAACCTCGACATCAAAAACACAGTTTCCACACAGCAGTAAGAAAATCGATCAGGGCTTCTTCCCCACTACTCGCGCTGGCCGAAATCCCCTCCACAATTTACTCCCCTCTCTTACGCCCTCCAGGCCGGAGTTGATTTTCGCCCGTCGAAGTGATCACGTGGCACGGGGGGACGTTTTTCGTCGTGGAAAACGTATAACCGATTTGTCGCGCAAAAATTTTGGAAAAAAAATTTTTTTTTTGGTATTTTTACAGCAAAAATAGGTTTTTAAAAGGTTTGAATGGTTAAACTTTGTGCCGAGTGTGTGAAAAAGTGCCCGCAAGAATAGTTTTGAATAATATAGAAATAGAATTTTTACCAAACCCAAAAGAACTTAAGCAGAATAGCCGATATATTATCAAGTCTTAAAAACTGGAACAAACCTAATCCAACTGCAATTTCGCGGCTTAATTTTAGCCTCTAACAGTTTGAAGTACCCTACATAAAGTTTTTAATACTAAGTAACTAAATCACTAAATCAAAAACACATCGACTCTTGCAATAACGAAGTGTATATCGTAATCTCTCATTTATTGTGAACATTGATTTTGTAAACATTCTATTATATAACTAGTGTGTTAACTGTATTTAAAAGAAAATGTTGTGACTATAACTGTTATATAAACTAAAATTTTAGTTTATAAGAAATAAATAAGACTGCTTGTTTGTCCGGTAAGTAAAATGTACTATTTTTAACGTTTTCCATCGTCGATGTTTCACTGGTTTACTCAAAATCGACTAGACCTATCGAATTTATTATATATACCATACTTTTATGTAGCTTGCATATTCTTTGCATATAATTTTATTTGTTATACGCAGGCAAATTTGAATTTTAATCAAAAAAAACGTTAAATTCCTTCGGAATTAAAATTGAAATTGACTATGTTTATAAATCGATTTTTGATGTTAAAATGAGGCTTTTGTGAATTTTTACAACATGGGGATAAAGGTTAAAAGTAGGTTACGATGAGGGGTCTGATAAGATTAATTAAAATTTGATTGAGGAAATGACGGTGACATAAAATGGGGTTTAGGCGTCCATCGGTTATACAGTGTGACCAGTAAAGTCCGCATCATATGGGATTTTTTTTTATTAATAGCTTTATTCGAAATTTGACTTTGGCATCAAGTTCTGCTTCGATCGAGATGAAAATTAAGCAAAAAAATAGTAGTCACGTGATTCGCATTATCTGTCAAATTTTAATTTTTTCCAAAAAATAATTGAAAAGTAGAGTTATTTCTGAAAATATCGAAAAAAGTTTTTTTAAATGCAGTTTCTAGCCCACACGCAAAATTTCAGCTGCATAAGATAATTTTGATTTTTTACCCACCACTAAAATTTATTTTCCACTTAATGAACACTTTACTGATGACACTAATCTTTTTTGTCTTAATTTTAAGGTGTATTACTTTCAGACACAAACTACGTTTTCAAAAATACTTATTTTATGAAATTACCTTAAACAGTACAGGGTCAAAAACAAATAAACTTTGCATCATTATGCGACCAAATTTTAATTGTCCAATTTTGATTTTTTTGAAAAACACAAATTTAATATGCCGCTACTCTAAAGAAAATGTATCTGAAATAAAGCATTGTCAAAACTAAGAAGTTTTATGTAGGTTGCGTTGACTCTTATTTTGCAAAATAGGTGCAATTTACAAAATATGGGTAAAAAATCAAAGTTATCTTATGCAGCTAAATTTTGCATATGGGCTAGAAACTGCATTTAAAAAAACTTTTTCTAGTAACTTTTTCGATACTTTTAGAAATAATCAAACTTTTGAATTCTTTTTTTTGAAAAAATTAAAATTTGACAGATAATGCGAATCACGTGACTACTATTTTTTTTTGCTTAATTTTGATCTCAATCGAGGCAAAACTTGATGCCAAAGTGAAATTTCGAATAAAGTTATAAATTAAAAAAATCCCATATGATGCGGACTTTACTGGTCACAATGTATATATTTTTTTTTTATCCAAATTCAGTTTCCTTTTATTAAAAATATCGTGAACACATTTTTTATAGATTAATGTAAGATTTACAATTTTTAGACTTCCACCAGTTTTAGTTTCTGGGATACAGAAATCCCCATACAAATTTCAACCCCTATTTTTACCCCCTTCGGTGTTGATTTTCGAAAAATCCCTTCTTAGTGGATGCCTACCTTATAAGAAGAAGACATCTTCGAAATTTCATGATTCTAGGATTGGGGGTTTAGACTGGGCGTTGATGAATCAGATAGTCGGTCACTAAAATCTTAAAAATAACTAGTTTTTTCTTGTACCGTGCAAGCAAAAATTATTTGCATCAAAGAGGGCTTGGATTAAAAAACGTAGGGCTTGGTTTAGATCACAATGATATGGGGAGGATATACCTATCTAACCAAATCTAGGTTATCATTTTGTCAAATTCATATTATGACATGATATGCCAAACTAATGAGTAATAAAATAAGTAGACAAATACAAATTTATTTTTGTTGTTTACAGAATTATATTACTTGCACTTTATAAGGAAATACATTTAGCTGCTTCTTAAGAATAGTCCTGCATGTTCCATAAGATCTTCCCACTTCTTGGGACAGGCGTCTTATATAATTTGTTGGCGTATTTTGCATTATTTCACGAACGTTGGCAACAAATTCTTCTGTTCTTACAGATGGTCTTCCTGCTCCTTTTTTGTGTTGTATAGAACCTGTTTCCCTAAACACAGCCACGGTTCTTTTCAGGCAATGATAAAAATCCCCAGCAATAAAAGCAACGTTAGGAAAATGTTTGTGAAAATCGTCCATGCACAACCCCGGATTGTATTGCCACTCACCATTTACTCTAACCCCGTTTCGAAAATACGCTTCCACCATAAATGTATTGTGCTGTTCCGTAAAGCCCATTGTGTAAATTGTTCAAGAAATTGGAAAAATTATCGATGAATCAAATTACTTGTAACGACTGTTAAGTTAAAGATGACGGAATACCTGATTGATTGTTAATTCAGGTAGTTACTGACACCCAACAGGTATTAAGCTCTATACGGCTAAGCATTACGTCCTTAGATGCAAGGCCCTCTTTGATACAAACAATTTTTGCTCGCACGGTAGTGAGATATATAAGGGACACCACCAATTAAATACAAACGTTTTCGTTAAGGCAGTGTATACACGACCGATATCCGGTGCATTAGGAAACGAGAAAAGTTTCCTACCTTTATCGTTCTCTAAGGCTTTTTCTAGTTATGTTTTCTTTGTGCTTAGAGAAACCAAGGATCAAATGCTTAAACCCCTTATCTTTTCGTTCCACGATTCAGTTTTAATAGAATGACTTTGGAGAATATTCTTGAGTTTAAAATTGTTATCGCAGTAAACTCAAATTTTATTTTAAAAATAAAAGATAGTTTTAATATTTTTTTACGTAACAAGTAAATATACTGTGTGTCCAAAAAAATATGCAACATATGGGAAACTTCTTTAGAACCGATTTCTCAGAAAATTTTATTCTTAATAAAAGTTGGTGCATGCCTTAAAACTATAAATGCATATTTCATATTTTACCTGCGGCTAATAGTAAGGGAGCAAATGCCATTTTTTCGAAATGGCCTTAAGAGTAAAGTACCCTAATTAGTACATGAACAAAATTTTATATGGAAATTTGAGTTATGTGTCTCAATTTTTTTTCTTAATATCTATTTTCCCCTAAACGGTACGCCTCTGGTCGATTTTTTATTTACGCGATTTTAATATATTAATCAAATATCTTAATCATGTGTTTATTATAAAAATGTATGAAGTAGTTGCAAACCTTTTAAAACTTTTCAATGATACGGGAGGGTTTAAATATTAGCGTGTAGCACGCATATTTAAACACATGTTAGCCAGCTTGGGTTCTCATAAAAATTAGAACAGAATCCAACTCTATTTATACGAGTGGAAATAAGTAATAATTTATTTGTCATTTTCACCTAGTACGGTCAAGTCCAGTCTTAGAGCAATTTAGAAAAAATGGCATTTGCTCCCTTACTATAAGCCGCAGGCGAACTATAAAATATGCGTTTATAATTTTAAGGCATGCACCAACTTTTATCAAGAATAAAATTTTCTAAGAAATCGGTAATAAAAATATTTCCCATATGTTGCATACATTTTTGGACACACTGTATATACAGGGTGTTCCGTAACTAAGGTCACTTGTGCTTATATAATAAAATATCCATGGTTAATTTTCAATAAATTGTATCGTAATTGGTACAAAGTTGCACAAATATCCCGTTGTAGGTAAAACGTGTTTACGCCATTTTACTTGTCAACCCCCGATTATACCTCCTATAATTCGTGTAATCTTCTTATAACACTTATCACACTCCGCTTTTTATATTTTTCTCCATCTGCTAAATATTCACAACAGCATCTTCTCAACAGCAAAAATCAATTTACCAACATAATGTATTTCAATTTTAAATTTGAATGAAATAAACTTTTCCCACGTGTTATTTAAAAGGTTTTTACGACAATTCGTTTGACGAAATACATAAAGTATAAATAAAATTTTAACTGGGCCGCAAACGTAGATACTTAAAAATCATTTATATATATTAGATATCAATTTGCCTGTATTACAATAATACCATTTTAACATTTATCTATTTTAACAAGAACAAATAACTTTTTACAGCTACTGTTATTGTCCGAGCGTCAAGGGCTATAAGCCGTCTAGACCGTGGTTAATATAATTTTTATTTATCATATTAATCCTAAACTTTTTTTCAAAACTGTCAATGTCAATTATTTTTCCATTACATATAAGTATTATTTTTTTGAATCTTTGTTGCAGCACAAAGAAAAACAAGAATTTAACGAGCACTGTCATATCTTTAAATATTTTATTACAAAATTCCTATCCAAGATCGCTTTGAAAAATTACAAAAGTTTGGACGAAAGTTGTTCGTTTTTAAACCTCAGCTAATCTGAGTAGTTTTAAATCTTCTGGCAAATTATTGGTCTGAATTTAGAGGAAATGATGATTAAAATGCTGCAGTTCTGGAAAATGATCAAAGAGAACAAGGAAGTTATTTGTTTTCGAGTTTAATTGAAATTAGATTCAACAACTGAGGGGAAATAATTTTAATAAAATAAGAGAAGTTTCGGAACAAAATAAATAAAATTTGATTATTAATAATGGTATTTTGAAAACAAAGTAATGTCAATTCTGATTGCCTTGGATAAATTTTGATCATATTATGATTTATTTAAAAATAACGTACGTATAACATTATTTCGGGTTTGCTAAATAGACAATCCTACCTCACAACCACGTCCGGAATTAGTGCTTTGTAACATAATACTGAAACGAGTTTCGGGAGAGCATGAATGCTACTATTACTAACTGCTCTTTCTCTAGCCGTCTAGCTGTATACGCTTTAATATATCTATACATCTCCGTCCATCCATGATATGATTGGTAGGTCTCATTTTATCCCTTATCGACGCAAAATTAACGACGAAGGAATGTAATAAGTAATCACAAATATCCCAACCTCTCGCACGCATCTACCTAAATACCCTTACTTACACTTCATTTTATTGTGCCGTCGAGTGCATGGTGAGTTTTTTGTGTGTTCCATGTGTAAGATGCCTTAACTGAATTGAAAAATGAAATTGCCACAGGATAGTCCGCAGCGCGGGAACCCGTCTCGAGTTGATGGTACGTGAAAGCGCGGCTAGTGTAGCATAAAATTGAGACCAAAAAAAGCTTTATTTATTTTTCCTTACCAAACTCAATACTGTCAACGTCGAAATCTAGTGAAAACCTCTTTCAAAGTAAACTTCATAAATCCTAGACGCACAATACCGTTTTGTTTGGCGAGGAAAACTTTCCAGTTTCCGTAATTTTTCCTAAACTTTTCAGAAAACTGCATTAGCTAAACTTTTCCTAATTTTCTTAGCTTTAAGAGCTGCAAGGTTATTATTGTTCTGATGAAAGCCGTTTGAGTTATCGCACTTCGGGGAAATTTAAAGCAAACTCGCAATGAAAAGCAAATTATTTCAGGGTTTGATTAAGTTTAGGGTTGGGTGTTTCCATAATCGTTTAACCTTAAGCATGAATCGCGATTAGGTTACCATTTTCTCATTATTTAAAAATGTTGCTGCTGTAGAATTGAATTTTAAAACTCATTAAATAACAAGCTAACACGGGCGGTTTTAGTGCCGAACCTTATTTGAAAAGGGGGAACCTACTGTGCCGCAGTAGACCAGGGTCGCTAATTTTTGAAACCAAAAAAAATAATAGTAGGATGAAACCCATTGGAAAAGAAAGAGAAGATAACAAAAATGAAAGGAAAAATAATTTACGGGCGATCCGAGGTCGGGAAGTGGAGGGGGGTGAGTTTTTAAGGGTAGAAAATGATTTATCTCGATTTCCGCCAAAACTACAAGTTCTATGGAAAAACTTTAAATAGCAAAGCTGTAGGTAATAAAAAGATCTACATTTATTGTATTTACACTTTTTTCACATACCCTCAAAATTTATGTGAAAAATTGAAATAACCAAGTTTTTGGTTTTTTATTTTTCTTTTACAAGAAAATTTTTTTTTACAAAATTTGGTGAAAACTTATTTTTTTATGTCCCAAACACACTGTAATTTTTTTGATTTAAAATATTTGTTTTTTTACCTTATTTTGACTTAATATCGAAAAAGCACCTTAATTTTCAATCGAAAATTCTCACGTCAATATACTATCTGCTTTTTTAAAAAAGTCGGTGAACTTTTTGTTCGTTGAAATCTCTACTTTCTGATGGTGTAAAAAATATAATTACTATGGTAAATGTTCTCAAAAAATGCAAAGAAACGAAAAAAACTTGAATCTGAAATTTTTTTTAAATTAATATTTACAATTTTGAGCTATTTATTAAAATTAATACTTTAATTACTCGAAAAACGTAAGATTCCACGTTACATTGATAAACAAAAAAATTACAAATCCATAAAACATAAAGATCGCAAAAAATATGCGAAAATAGTTGTTCTAAATATAATTAAAGGTAGGATTTAAATGGGATTTCATCACATTTACCATAGTAAGTAGAATTTCAACGAACCAAAAGCCCATCTACTTTTTTAGAAAAGCAGATATTTTGACGTGAGAATTTTCGATTGAAAATTAGGGTGCTTTTTCGATATTAAGTCAAAATAAGGTGAAAAAATAAATATTTTAAATCAAAAAAATTACAGTGCGTTTGTGTCATAAAAAGGTAAGTTTTCACCAAATTTCACGAAAAAAAATTTTTTTTTGTAAAAGATAAAAATAAAAAACCAAAAACTTGGTCATTTGAATTTTTCACATAAATTTTGAGATTATGTGAAAAAAGTGTAAATACAAAAGTTGTAGATCTTTTTATTACCTACAACTTTGTCATTTAACGTTTTTCCATAGGACTTGTAGTTTTGCCGAAAATCGAGATAAATCGTTTTCTACCCTTTAAAACTCGCCCCTTTCCACTTCCCGACCTCGGATCGCCCGTAAATTATTTTTCCTTTCATTTTTGTTATATTCTCTTCGTTTTCCAATGGGTTTCATCCTACTATTTTTTTCACTTTTACCATTTTCAAAGGCTTCAGCCCTGGTTCACAGGTAATTTATTAGAAAATAAACTACCTACTATATCGCTTGCTTAGATGCAGCGATGACAAACAAACTCTTAATTCGACGAAAATACGAGTATTATCACTCTATTTTGAAAAGTATACGTTCGTACCGTCTCCAATTCGCTCCGACCAATTACCTAATAAAACAACCGCTTTTCTTTACCCAATTACCTTTCATTCGTTCGCCAAACAAACTAATACCTATCCCATTTCGGGGAGAAGATCTAATATCTCCTCAACGGCAATCCCGAAACACAAGATTCAATAAATTTTGTTTATTCTACGAAAGTCGAGCAATCAATTTTGAATTTAAAACAGCGCAGTTCGACGAAAGCCACATACGGGATTGAATCAAATATACACAAATCTACATACACAGTACATTCGGATCGTCCTGTTTTAGAATTTGTTTTCAGTGGAAACTGATGCGATGCGATGACAGAACAAACGTCAGCGGAATTTATTCGCTGAGAAACGATTGTGATTTTATCGAAGATTTCTGTTATGTTGGTGCCGTTCAAAATAGCAAATTTAAAACTTGTTTTTGGTATTTTTATAACCAACCAAATGTTTATGTAATTATTGTCACACACAAAGACAAAATGAACCGGCACCGCGCGAACGACACGTAACGTTTAAAGACAACGACTGACTGCCACCTGCCGGTGGGTTAGTGCGGTAGAAATCATACAACCGGTCATAATCGAATAAATTAAATCAGATATCATTTACTGTTAATCAGTTGAATTTTTTACTGTGAAGATGACCTGACGAGATCTTCCACCAGGGTGATGACCAATATAAAGTGTCACCAGTAAGGTCCGCATCATATGGGTTTTTTTTTATAAATAGCTTTATTCAAAATTTGACTTTGGCATCAAGTTCTGCTTCGATCGAGATGAAAATTAAGTAATAAAATAGTAGTCACGTGACGCGCATTAACTGTCAAATTTTAATTTTTTCCAAAAAATAATTCAAAAGTGGGGTTATTTCTGAAAATATCGAAAAAAGTTATAGGAAAATTTTTTTTTTAATGCAGTTTTTAGGCCACATGGAAAATTTCAGCTGCATAAGATAATTTTGATTTTTTACCTATATTTTGTAAATTGCACCACTTTTGCAAAATAAGACTCAACGCAACCTACATAAAACTTTTTAGTTTTGACAATGCTTTATTTTTGATACACTTTCTTTAAAGTGGCGCCATATTAAATGTGTGTTTTTCTGCAAAATCAAAATTAGGCTAAAAATTTGGTCGCATGTGATGCAAAGTTTACTTGTTTTTGACCCTGTATAAGGTGATAAGTATTTTTGAAAACGTAGTTTGTGTCTGAAAGTAAAAAATAAAAAATAAAGTAAAGGGGTTTTAAATTAAATCGTTGAAAATAGAAAAAACTTACGTTGTTAAAATAAAATTTATTTTCCACTTAATGAACACTTTACTGATGACACTGTGTTCTTTTTTGTCTTAATATTAAGGTGTATTACTTTTAGACCCAAACTACGTTTTTAAAATTACTTATTTTATGAAGTTACCTTATACAGGGTCAAAAACAAATAAACTTTGCATCACATGCGACCAAATTTTAATAGCCCAATTTTGATTTTGTAGAAAAACACACATTTAAAGAAAATTTATCTGAAATAAAGCATTGTCAAAACTAAGAATTTTATGTAGGTTGCGTTGAGTCTTATTTTGCAAAAGTGGTGCAATTTACAAAATATAGGTAAAAAATCAAAATTATCTTATGCAGCTGAAATTTTGCATATGGGCTAGAAATTGCATTAAAAAAACGTTTTTTATAACTTTTTTCGATATTTTCAGAAATAACCCCACTTTTGAATTATTTTTTGGAAAAAAATAAAATTTGACAGATAATGCGAATCACGTGGCTACTTTTTTTTGCTTAATTTTCATCTCGATCGAAGCAGAACTGGATGCCAACGTCAAATTTCGAATAAAGCTATTAATAAAAAAAAAATCCCATATGGTGCGGACTTTACTGGCCACACTGTATATATTTTTAAATTACAGAAAAATATTAAATTCAGATTTTTTAAAAAAGGGGTGGACTACGTTTAAAAAAAAATCCACGGCCGCATGTATAATCACGAAAATTAATATCTTTTAGCAATAATTTCAAATAACTAATCACTCACCGTAGCTGAGGATGTGATCAATACTGAAATATTTCAGCTCTCCAATTTCCAATTCTAACTAAAAGCACATAATTTGATTTATTTTTTATTTAATTTTTCACAAAAAATTTGGCGATATATTTTTCGAATTTAAAAGCGAATTAATTGATTTTTAATGTTGGCAGCAAAATACTCTCTTTTTTAATTAAATTAAAAATATATTTTATTTTAAAAACCATCAATCAAATATAATTTAAAAGTTTTTGTTGTTTGCTGGTAACGAAGATGAATTTATATTTATTTTTTAGGATGAAAACCACGTTCATATTTTAAATTTTCGCATAAACTGTAAGGTTTTAACAGATACGAGATTAATTTCTTGCTATTTATGTTTATTTTATTTAAAATAATGCTATAAAGTCCACATTGCAAATTAGTAAGTTAGTCCAAATACGAAATTAGAGTGAGGTGTCACAATTTTAAATTTTTTTTGGTTAATCTCTATTGTCCCCTAAACGGTACACCTCTGGTCGATTTTTTGTTTACGCAATTTTAATATATTTATTAAATAACTTAAACGTGGATTAAGTAGTTGCAAACTTTTTAAAACCTTTCAATGTTACGAGTTGGTTCAGATATTAGTGTGTTGCACGCCTACTTAAACATATTTTAGCCAACTTATGTTCTAAACAAAATTATGATATTATCCAAGTCTATTCATATTACTGGAAATACATAATTAATAATTTATTTGTCATTTTCACCCAGTACGCTGAAGTCCAAAAACCTATTTTAAAGAAATGCATATAAAAAAAATTAAAAATTAACACATCTAACTCAAATTTCGTATTTGGACTACGTTTTGAATTTGAAAAAACATTTCCATATAAAATTTTGCTGTATTTCTAATAATGAAGGTACTTTACTCTTAAGGCAATTTCGAAAAAATTACATTTGCTCCCCTACTATTAGCCGCAAGTGAAATATGAAATATGCATTTATAGGTATAAGGAATGCACCAACTTTAATAAAGAATAAAATTTTCTGAGAAATCGGTGATAAAAAATTTCCCATATGTTGCATACTTTTTTGGACACACTGTATATAGAATAATACGCTGTTGTCAAGACTCCGACATCATCAGGCGTATCCCCTCGTATTTGTGTTCATCCACTGCAAGATCAGAGTCTCCTTCTCTTGATTGGAGTTGGTATATTCGATACCTCAAGATTGCTTGCTTAACAAAGGCCAATGTATACATTAGTCTATTTTAGCGTTCCTCGTATGAGAGTGCAAACATCACAAGTTGCATAAAACCCTAAATACCTTATTAGTTTTATAAATAAAAGTCATTTATGTTGTGTAAACGGCGTATCGACAAACTCGAAAAAGCTTTTGCTTTTTATGCGCTGCAGCTCTGGAATATTCGCGATAGCTTTGAGCATGAATGACACTTTAAAGGCTTGTTACCGCTAGTCGTTGTATGCATTTTTATATTGCCTTCTACTTTATTTATTCCGTTATAAATTATAAACTTGGCTGGAAAATAGATATATTATGCAACACATTTTTAACGTAACCGAAGCCGGCGAGGTCGTTATGGACAATACGTTCCAAGATGCACGTACATTACGCGATCAAGAGCCGCTAGATGATACAATTTTTTGTAACCTCAGAATATGTGTAAGGTCGCCAATACAATACTTTTTTCACAAAACACTATAAACTTTGATACATAACAAAGACCCAGAAACAAACTAAGTACGCGCCTGTCTCCTTGCAAATAGCCAGCGGTACGACTGCTTTAAACATACGGCCTGACGTGGGGGGAGAACCGCATCTGTTTCTACCGAACCTGTAATAGCTAGTCTCTACTCATCGGTCGAATAGCTAGTCTCTACTCATCGGTCGCCCCTTGTCTGTAAACGGATAGACTATTCGTTTTTGTAAATAAGTACTCAGTTTGAACCTCTGGGAGATTACGTCAGCCATATGTCATTTAGCTGGGGCTACTATTAATGCAATTATGACGAGTTATTTATAATAAAAAAGCTGACATTTTTTAGAGCAGATTAACCTAGTGCATATTATTAAATGTTCCGTGGAAAATAATGAAGCGGCTTTCACGATAAATTGTAAAAGGAGCCTTTTGCATAGGCACATATGTTAAAGTGTTCAAATAGCCCGGTAAATATAGCGGATGCACACATGATAACGAAATTATTTAAAATATATTTGTTAAAAGCTTTCGAGTAGGCCTACAACATAAACCGGTTTTTGATTATGTTTGTATTTAGTAGATTTTCCGAATTTTATTTTCAACATAATCTTTGCCAAGTTCAACTCATCGTCGCATCACTACCTATACAGGGATGGATTTATAAATTTGTTTAAAGAGGTGCAGGCGATAAATATCAATTATTCGCTTACCACGCCAAAATTAATAATTTTTTTAGGAGTGGTGGCCTTTGTGAGGTATGATCCTAATCCTAAAGGTTAGGTTTCTGCATTTTGATACTTTTTTTTCCTGACTTTCCATGAAAATCGTTTTCGGATTCGTAATCTACGCCCTAGAAATCAGCATGATTCCTAAAACAGCATGTATTATGACACGTTGAGGGTATAATAGATATTTATCTCGATTTCCGGCAAAACTACAAGTCCTATGGAAAAACTTTAAACGGATGTAGGTAATAAAAAGATCTACAACTTTTGTATTTACACTTTTTTCACATAACCTCAAAATGTATGTGAAAAATTCAAATAACCAAGTTTTTGTTTTTTTTATTTACACCATCAGAAAGTAGAGATTTCAAGGAACAAAAAGCCCACCGACTTTTTAAAAAAAGCAGATGTTTTGACGTGAGAATTTTCGATTGAAAATTAGGGTGCTTTTTCGATATTAAGTCAAAATAAGGTAAAAAAATAAATATTTTAAATCAAAAAAAAATAAAAGTGTGTTTGGGACATAAAAAGGTAAGTTTTCACCAAATTTCGTGAAAAAAAAATTTTTTGTAGAGGATAAAAATAAAAAACCAAAAACTTTGTTATTTGAATTTTTCATATAAATTTTGAGGTTATGTAAAAAAGTGTAAATACAAAAGTTGTAGATCTTTTTATTACCTACAACTTTTCCATTTAACGTTTTTCTATAGGACTTGTAGTTTTGCCGGAAATCGAGATAAATCGTTTTCTACCCTTAAAAACTCACCCCCTTTCACTTCCCGACCTCGGATCGCCCGTAAATTATTTTTCCTTTCGTTTTTGTTATATTCTCTTCCTTTTCCAATGGGTTTCATCCTACTATTATTTTTTTTTGGTTACAAAAATTAGCGACCCTGGTCTAATACAGTACTGACAAGCCTGAACTTACAACCAAAAAGAGTTTTAACATTAGAGTAAAAACGATAGCTGTTCTTATACAATGTGCCATTGCCATTGCCAATATTTCTATGCTAAAAAATCGGTTCGAGCAAAGCAATTTTTCCGAGTATATCAAACATTGGAAACTTTACTCGTGCTTAACGTCATAACACCTTTTTCCAAGCTTTTCCGGTAAAAAGCAGAAAAGCAAAAGCTGTTTCGGATTATGGATGTCGTGTTTACATTCTAAAAATAGGTTTTATTTATAAATGCGGTGGAAATACCGGGGTCGGTATGGCTATTTATTGACTTATGAGAGAACAACTTTACAGTTGAAGGGGCTATTTGTGAAGAAGTGCCCAAGGGGTTAAGGAAAATAAATACATGTCCCAAGTACAGGGGACAATGAGAACATTTTAATTTTTATTTAATTATAGTATTGGTATTGAATATCAAACTATAAGAAGGCCATATGAGCCGATTTTCTAAATCTGCTACGTTTAATTCATAGATGGCACAATGCGTTCACCAACAAGAAAGCGACTAACCTTTTCACTGCTAAATTAAAACATTGTTGCCGTCTATCTGTTTGACTTGCTGCATAAGTTTTTTTAAATTTATTTTTATAGCTTATCGTAAAACTTGATTTCACATAAGTTCCTACACATATCCTAGATTTAAGTAGCTTACATTTATTTTCCTACCTATATTATAGTCTAGACTTAAAAATGTCCCTATTTTTAATTGCTTTGTAGCTTATAATATTTTCAACCTTTTGACGTCCCAACGTTAATTACATGAAAACATATTGACCGCCATGTATTCTATTTCTAACAGAATTAAATGACGACTCTAACGATTCAATACATACCTAGGCAGTGGCGGATTCAGAAAAAATTGACAGGGGGGGCACTTACTTGTTATCTTGGGGTGCACGAAAAGCCTGTTGCGGACAAAACGCGCCGCAGGCGAAAATTTTTTAAGACCACGCCCAAATTTGGTCAATAATTTTTAGTAAATATTTTTAAAATGTATGATTACCTACTTATTTTATTGAAAATGAAATAAGATAAAAAAAAGGCCAATTTATTTTTCATTAGCGGGTACATTGTTTAAAAGTAAAGTTCAATCTTCTGGTTTTATTTCCAGCAAACTTATCAATAACAATAAAGTCCCTAGATCTACACTTTGTGATCTGTGTCAAGTTAATTTCGGGTTTAGGTCTTCCCTCAATTTTAATTTCAATTTTTTGCTCAATACATAATGAGCTAAAATTGTTTCTCAAATATTCCACATTCATAGCCGTTTGGGCATGTTTATTTTTATTAAAATAAGTCCTTACTACCCCAAAATAATACACTTTCTTTGTAAACAAAACCACAGATTACAGTTTTCTGTAACAAAACACAAATTCTAAAATCCTAAAATGTATGCTTTTTATCTAACGTGCTTTTACGCCATCTTTTCGCTAATTATCAAACCACGTTGAAAACCTGATTTTTAATATCGATTTCTAAATGCTGTAAAGTTTTGGCATCAAAAAAATATTTGGTTGTTACAGCACAATGCTTTGTCACTGTGTTTGAAATTTTGGGTGTTGCGCTTAGGTTGGTTCGTGCGAAATTATTATGACAGGGGGGGCACGTGCCCCTGTGCCCCCCTCTAAATCCGCCACTGTACCTAGGCTACAACGTATATGTTGGGTAAAATATGAATGATGTGCGGTTTGTTTGTATAACTTGGTTTTTATTTGCAATTATTACTACTTTTCAAAATGGTTAAAATAAGTAGGTTTTACTTTCTTACTTAAGAAACATCCAGTTTGCTTGTATTAGTGTATTACGTATTTTGCTATTTTTCGACGAAATAAAACCTATTTTAGTTATACTTGCTGTCGCTTTTTATCTACTTTTATTTGTTTAACATTTAACACCTAATGCAACGGTAAAATCATTGTGAAAATCGGTCCAATTACCCCGGAGTAATCAGCGTACATATTATTATCAAAAACATACATTCGGCTGGAATTGAGAACCTCCTTTTTTATTGTTTGTTAAAAATGCTTATATTATTAAAAATTCCAATAAAATACGATATGCGGCAACACCGCGACATCACATCAGTGAATTTGAGACATCTGTTGCCGAGGCGCTGCATTATAACGACAGATTTAAGGTAAGAGTTATGATCAACTCCACAATGACGTCTAAAACTGGGTTGTCAACTTTTCTCGGACATCCGTCATTCTTATATAGTTTATTGATATTCAACGGTATTGGTAAAGGAGGTGATACGTACGAAGTTGCCATTTCCACTTTTGGCACGAAAAACTAAAATGTTCACCATTTAAATTCATTCAGTGATCGGGTTTCCTTTAAAAGACAAAATAATTTAAATAATGTAATATAAATCAGAATTTTAGTAGCTCGATTCGATTTTGTATGTGGCTGTCGTTGAAACTCTATTTTAAATTCAGAATTGATTGCCGACTTGGTTGGAATAAATAAAAACCCGCTTTTATTGAATCTTCTTTCCAGATTACTTTGCGAGAAATTTAAACCCACTTAGTAAAGGAACGTATTGATTGGGTTTGTATGGTAATAATATAGACAGCCAAAGAAATAAGTTGAACCATAAAGTATATATAGATATGTACAGTTGACGACATGTAAATTCGTACACTTCACCCGTACATAACTCAATTACAACAAAATTGGGTAAAACGGGTTTCTCACTTTGCTGCTTATACTTGGATAGAACACCAGCTATATACATAGCTGTAAATTATTATTTTAAGTAATAATTGTTATTCTAAATATTTTTGTGTTTAAATTGCAGTCGCGAAATAAGAAAATTATAAAATAATACCAGTAAAACTACAAAAGCCTAAAGCCAAAAAGGGTAAATTTATTAACAAACAAAATAGTAATATTTAATTGCTGCGCCCGTGGATTCTAACACTAATCGTTATCAATGGCATTGACAAAATAATACTTCTGGTGTAATCCGGAGTTAGCCCTTCTCAAATTTCTTCTATTTTATCAAACAGCTCTATTTCATTCTGTGGTTTAAAATTTATTTGGTAAATTTGTTTTCCATCAATCCCCAAACATTTTCAATTGAATTTAAATCAGAACTTCTTGAGCACCAAGGCAGACATGTTACGTTGTTTTGTCTAAACCAGCTTCCTATATTTCTTGTAGTATGCACGGGGCAGATAACCTGCTGAAATATAAAGTTATTTAATTTAAAAACTATCGCGGCAGAAGGAAGAAAAACATTTTCCAAAATCTGAAGATCTACTGTTTAGTGTTCCACCAATATTCCAGCATACACCTGCACCGTAAACACTTATCCATGTCCACACATTAACGGAGAAACGTCCACTGGGTTGCTTTTTTTGAGTATCTATACTTCTCATCATATCGGGAATTTGGTGGTCTATATACTCGAACCCTTCATTATTATAAAAGTTTTCGCATCGGAAAAGATAACGTTTAGCCAAGAAAAATCATTTTCTGGAAAATATTGCATAGCAAACTCAATTCTTTATTCCTTATCACAATTTTTTAAAAACGGTTTGGATGCAGCTGCTGGATTTCTTAATTCGGAACATTGTCTTACTTGGCGTTGCGCAGTTCTAGATGAAGCAGGGAATCCTGTTATGTGCATAGCGGATACTGCAGTTTCAAATGGATTTTGCCTTTTAAAAATACTCCACCAAATTTCGGTCTTCTTCATTTGATGATTTTCTATTATTTAAACCAGACCCAACAGACCTTTTAAGTGTTTAATGATAGCGCTACTTTTTTACAATTCCTTGAACAGTACTTCTAGGTACTCTAAAATGATCAGCTATTTTTCCATAAGACCACCCCATTTCTACTTAAACATATTATTATTATTCTTGCTTTTTCAATAATACTTAAATGAGGCATTTTTAAATTATCTGTCGTCAACTGTACGTAGGTGTATAGCATGTGTGATTTAAGAAATACAGCTTGAAAGAAAAAAGATCGATGACAGAACCTAAAGATCATCAAATAAAAAAAAAAAAAAATAAGTGTAAAGTTTCTTTCATTAACTTGAACTGTGCCAGGAACTCCTTTTCGCGTGTAAAACTTGTCGGTGAAACCCCCACGCTTTTTAAATAAACCTCTTTAGGTAAGTCTTTCCGCGTGCCTGCAGTTAGCATTTCCAATTTCCATTATTTCCAAATGCCTAATTTATTTCCCAATCTTACCGATGTTCTCAATTCGGAATTCGACTTCCTAAGCAGTTGTAACTTAATTGAAATTTGTAGTATTGTTGCAAGACCGGCCTGTTTGCCCCTGGAATTTAGATTTCGACACAGGCCCGGGGGTTCTGTTCTTAATCACCCCGAGCTTTGGGATTTAATGCTTGTTTATTATAATGCTTTTAGGTGGACGCTTTAGATATAAAGGGTATGATCTTGTTCTTCATAAATCTTTTGTACAAAAAAAAATTGTTAAAACCTACTTGATACTTATTTATTAAGTCGCTGTTTTTTCGTCGCAAAACTGCTGATAAATAATTTATTTTAAGAGGGAATGACTGAAATTTCATAAAAATCAAATTTCCCGCTAACTCTCAAGAAGGAAAGGAATATTTAATGATTCGCCTTGTATCGAGAAAACGCAGATTCTTCAAATATGAATGTCATCCATATAGTTTTGCGCTCATAGACTATAACAGAGCAAAATATACATCGACGGAAGTGGAAAACATGTTTTGCATGATTTGAAACTTTAAGTCTTAGTATAAAACAGTGTGACCAGTAAAGTCCGCATCATATGGGATTTTTTTTTTATTAATATCTTTATTCGAAATTTGACTTTGGCATCAAGTTCTGCTTCGATCGAGATAAAAATTAAGGTGGGAGTATCAACATGCTAGCTTTTACACAAAATTTAAATAAAATCAATATCGACTGCATATTCTATGCGTAATAATTGACATATTAAATAAATATTAGGGAATTTTATAAATTATTTTAGGAGAATTGTAGAGCGAAAAATATCGGGTAAGACTTTTTTAACATTATTATGTCATTGTTGTTTCAATATACAATTCTCCCAAAATTAGCAATGAAATAAATTGATATTTTTGTAATATATCATATACTACCAAAATAATGTACCGACGGTATTGATTTTCTTTAAATGTTGGTTATTAAAATAATAAACTCAAAAAATCAACGCGAAATAGGTTATAGGTTGACACTAGATTGAATGACGTTGATAATTCCACCTTAAGCAAAAAAATAGTAGTCACGTGATTCGCATTATCTGTCAATTTTTTTTTTCAGAAAATAATTCAAAAGTGGGGTTATTTCTGAAAATATCGAAAAAAGTTTTTAGAAAAAGTTTTTCTGAATGCAGTTTCTAGACCACATGCAAAATTTTAGGTGCATAAGATAATTTTGATTTTTTACCCACCACTAAAATGGATTTTCCACTTAATGAACACTTTACTGATGACACTGTGTTTTTTTGTCTTAATATTAAGGTGTATTACTTTCAGACACAAACTACGTTTTCAAAAATACTTATTTTTTGAAGTTACCTTATACAGGGTCAAAAACAAATAAACTTTGCATCACATGCGACCAAATTTTAATACCCCAATTTTGATTTTGTAGAAAAACACACATTTAATATGGCGCTACTTTAAAGAAAATGTATCTGAAATAAAGCATTGTCAAAACTAAGAAGTTTTATGTAGGTTGGGTTGAGTCTTATTTTGCTAAAGTGGTGCAATTTACAAGATATGGTAAAAAAATCAAAATTATCTTATGCAGCTGAAATTTTGCATGTTGGCTAGAAACTGCATTTAAAAAATCTTTTTTTTATAACTTTTTTTGATATTTTCAGAAATACACTTTTGAATTAGTTTTTGAAAAAATTAAAATTTGAAAGATAATGTGAATCACGTGAGTACAATTTTTTTTGCTTAATTTCTCGAAATCTCGATCGAAGCAGAACTTGATGTCAAAGTCAAATTGCGAATAAAGCTATTAATAAAAAAATCCCATATGATGCGGACTTTACTGGTCACATTGTATAATAAATAAAAATATGACCCGAGATATTTCCCAATTTTGCTGCTAAAACTTTACTAGTTACAAAAATGGTAAACTTAACTGAATTCAGCTTAAACGTCGCTAAAGCAAAGAAATATGCTAAGAACTGTGGGAATCCCAGCACTTCCTCTAACTCTCTAAATACTTCCTCTGTTCTCCGTTTGCTAATGTGATAAACTCGCTGGCAAAACGCTTGTAACTTAATTGGAAATTGCTGTAGTTTTGTTCGAAGTCTGTTCTGTTAGTCGTTTTTGGAATTCGAGAAACAGTAGGATAAAGAAATCCCTGATAACTGCTCCATTCAAAATTTTATGAGTTTTAAGTCAGCGTCTGGTCATTTTTTCAAATTTCAGATTTCGGCATCGAACGGTGTTTAAAGAATTAGTGTTGATTATGTAGTTATTTGAGAGGTAAAAGATGCAGTTTAGTGTTTAGATATAATTTACCGAGTACTATTATGCTTAATCAAGTTGTATACAGTGTGACCAGTAAAGTCCGCATCATATGTGATTTTTTATTAATAGCTTTATTCGAGATTTGACTTTGGCATCAAGTTCTGCTTTGATCGAGATAAAAATTAATCAAAAAAAAGGTAGTCACGTGATTTGCATTATGTCAAATTTTAATTTTTTCCAAAAAATAATTCAAAAGTGGGGTTATTTCTGAAAATATCGAAAAAAGTTATTAGAAAAAGTTTTTTTTAAATACAGTTTCCCGCCCACATGCAAAATTCAATTAAATAAATAAATTAAAATTATCTTATGCAGCTGAAATTTTGCATGTGGGCTAGAAACTGCATTTAAAAAAACTTTTTTACAACTTTTTTCGATATTTTTAGAAATAACCCCACTTTTGAATTATTTTTTGGAAAAATTAAAATTTGACAGATAATGCGAATCACGTGACTACTATTTTTTTGCTTAATTTTCATCTCGATCAAAGCAGAACTTGATGCCAAAGTCAAATTTTGAATAAAGCTATTAATAAAAAAATCCCATATGATGCGGACTTTACTGGTCACACTCTATAAGCACCCCCATCTGATGTTTGTTCTTGTTCCAAAATAAACAAGGGGTTAAATCCAACAGTATTTACTACACACTTTTAGGAAAATGACGTTTTAGAGTAATAACTAATTATTCGGTATTCAGCGAGTACCTACTATATTTGATAAAGGTTAAAATTTTAAAACAGGTTTTTGATCGAGGAGTTAATATTTACTTTTTTCTTTTTCACGTTCATAATAAGCTCAGTACGATACGCATTTGCGTATCGTAATAAAGCTATTTCGATACGCGTTTTTTCTTTATTCGATGTTGGTAACATTTAAATGTTTTATTTCATTGACTTGCGCGGCCTTTGCGATTTACGAGAAAACCCATTTCTCGCAGAGGAAAAATAGCTTGATAACCTACTTTTTTATTCTGTGTGGATAACAGTCTTGTATGTTGGTTGCATAAATCTATAAATCAATCTTTTGTAGATGCTTCAAGCTATCATTTTCTGCCAATGCCTATCCAAAATTCAATCTACTAACCGTCCAATGTCGATTTTAACTTCAACTTTATTTCAATTTTCCATCTTCCCTATACTAAATTGCAATGCCGTGACGTAAAATCACGTCCTTTGAAATTCGAAAAAAAGTAGGAAAATCTCCCGAATTTTCGAACGCTCTGTATATGTACCGAATGTACAAGGATCACACAACGTATTCTGTCCAATTCCAAATCTCATATCGCTAAAATAACTTTAGAATCTCGTGGTGAAAATGGGTCAATAAATCAAAAAATGACAGTTCGCAAAATAATTTTTGTTGTCCAGAGGCTACTATGATAAAAAATAGTATTACCAACATAAAATTTAGACATAAAAATTTACAAAATTTGAAGGATTTATTTTCTTTTTAAAATGTATTTTTCTTGATTATAAAAGGTGAAATAGAAAAAAATGTATAAAGCACATGTTTCATAAGGCGTTTTAACTTTGTGGCTCGTTTTTTAAAATAGACGCGTGCGCTAAAACCGCTTCTTATGAAACGTGTACTTTAATATACTATTGTAACTTGCACATTTTCAGTTTAAACCAACAACCGAATCAGCCATTAAAACAAATCCAATAACTGAAATCGTTCAAAGCAATAATAGGTTTTATCGCAAAAAAGACCACACGCAAGGCTTAAATATCCACGAGGGAGGCGATAAACCGCCGGAATCCCGCGAGGGCGAGTCGAATGCGATTAAAACTCCCCCGTGGAGTTGCAGAATTCCGACCGCGAATAAAGCACACTTTGAACAACTACAACAATTTTCAATTAACTTACAAGTACTTTAAGGGTGGAAATTTATCACGCTGGTATTTTGTCTGTGTGGAAATGTCCGGATTTTCACAGATCTCGGTTATTTTAACTTACGGTTTAGATAAACCGGACTAATTGACGTAACAAAAGCTAACTATTGAATATCAAACTATAAAAAGGTCATATAAGCAGATTTCCTAAATCTGCTACGTTAAATTTATATGGCACCAATGAGTCATCAAAAATAAAGCGTGTTGATGCAGCCACTAACGACAAGCCTTTTCACTGCTAAATTAAAACATTGTTGCCGCCTGTCTGTTTGACTTGCTGCATGAGTTTTTAAATTTATTTTTATAGCTTATCGTAAAACTTGAGTTCACATAAGTATCTACACCTATCCTAGATTTAAGTAGTTTAACTTTATTTTTCTACCTATAGTATAGTCTAGGGTCTAGACCTAAAAATGTGCCGATTTTTAATTGCTTAGTAGAATATAATATTTTCAACCTTTTGACGTCCCAACGTTAATTACATGAAAACATATTAACTGCCATGTTTTCTATTTCTAACATAATTAAATGACGACTCTCACTATTCCATACATACCTAGAATACAACGTATATGTTGGGTAAAATAAGAATGCTGTGCGGTTTGTATAACTTGGTTTTTATTTGCAATTATTACTACTTTTTAAAATGGTTAAAATAAGTAGGTTTTACTTTCTTACTTAAGAAACATTTAGTTTGTTTGTATTAGTGTATTACGTATTTTGCTATTTTTTTACGAAATAAAACCTATTTTAGTTATACTTGCTGTCGCTTTTTATCTACTTTTATTTGTTTGACATTTAACACCTAATGCAACGGTAAAATCATTGTGAAAATCGGTCCAATTACCCCGGAGTAATCAGCGTACATATTATTATCAAAAACATACATTCTGCTGGAATTGAGAACCTTCTATTTTATTGTCTATTAAAAATGCTTATATCATTAAAATTCCAATAAAATGCGATATGCGGCAACACCACGACATCACATCAGTGAATTTGAGACATCTATTGCCGAGGCGCTGCATTATAACGACAGATTTAAGGTTAGAGTTACGATCAACTCCATAATGGCGGCCAAACCACCTACAATACGTCTAAAACTGGGTTGTCAACTTTTCTCGGACATCCGCCATTCTTTTAGTTTCATATTCAATGCATTAAGCTGGCAAATTGAAAAAATCTAAATTTTTTCGTGGACTTTATTTTAACAACCTTAGAAATAAATATAATTTACCGCCAAAAAAACCCAAAAAAATGTTGCACGTTCATTCGTTGCTTTGTACAATCCAACATACATCGACAGCTCTACAAATTACAGCGGACAAGTCTCGCCGCAAATCGAGCTTCAAACCACAAAGAAAATTAATATTGGAACAAGTTGCCCTTTGGGGGCGAAAATTGCGGACGAAACATTAAACATCGAAACACGGCAGGTACAAATAGGGGGTTGCTGTCATCCCTGGGGGGTAAACCCCCGTGGGGAGAGAGGAGTGTGCGTTTGACACGGTTTTCGGATGAACGTACCTTTATTTTAAATCGAACGCCGCGTTTTCTGTCTGGGAAAATTTGGGTGATATGACGGAGGGTAAGTATAAAAGCTTTATTCATATTCTATTATCCATATACAGTGGCGGCTTCTCCTATGAGGCAGGTGGGGCACTGCCTCACCAATAATTTTGCAAATTAAATAAATTACAAATTTATACCTATTATTTTACTATTTGCATAAATATATACGTTAGAATTAATGCCGTCAATCTTAACGCGCTTCCCTAGAAATATCATCTATCATCCATCTCATTTCTGCATGCAGTCGTATATTATTATGTAGAAGCCGGTCTCGCGCTTCCTTGTCTTTCCTGATCCGTTGCGTGTTTTGTTCTTATATCATCCAGCTCATTTCTGCATGCGGTCGTATATGGTTAGAGGCCCGGCCTCCCGCTTCCTTGTCTAGCGTATTAGTGAAAATATCTAATGTGATGTATGATACCCGTAATAGTTCAGTCGAATCTAGCTTTAAATAGCGCATAAAAACATTCTTCTGAGGCCAGCCTCAACTCTCTACGTAAATTTAATGCGAACGCGAGGGGACTAATCTAATCTGTTAGATGAACGCTGGGACGCGGTATTTGAAGAAATGCTATTATTCCTGTTTGTCCGTTAAAAGTTTAGAGAGAGTGCATAGTGCATTGGGAATTTGACTTTTACACCTGCATTGTATTTTATTATAGTTTTCGGTAAATACTTTTGTGGTTTTCCGTATTGATTTTTGTTTTGCTTTTTTTCCAACAGTGGGAAGTGATTTTTCTAAAATATTAATATTACATTACGTTACTCCGCGCTGAAAAGAATTACGAATTATATCAGAAATACGACTGGTCAGGCGCGACTAAGTAATATGGCAAAAATATCGATTGAAAAAGGGTTCATAAAATCATTAGATGAAAACGTTTTTATAGACGAGGTGATAGATCACTTTTCTGAACAGAAAAATCGCAGAATCCCTTTAATTTATTGGGCGCACGTTTTTCTTTTATAGTCAATATTTTTTCACATTTTTAGAATAAACGCCCTATTTTACGTAGAGTTGATATTTTTAGTTTATTTTATAATTTGTTTTAAAGTTTATTTCAGAATCTACATTTATTTAATATCTTTATCTTTTTACAGTTAATTTTATTAATAAATAAAATGAGTAATTACTAAAATTTTTATAGCATTGATACAATAGGTGACTATCAAGATTTGTGAATACAGTTCTTTCTCTGTACTTCCATCTTAGTATTTACTGTTACAGTCGTAGATAAAGTATAGTATTTAACTCGCGGTAATGGTCATAGCTCACTTGATGAATTACAGCACTCGCCTGCGGCTCATGCTGCAAACTTCATCTGCGTGAGTCATGACCAACCTTACCGCTCGTTAAATAATATACTATTATTTCAAATTATTTTTCGAATTTAGACTTAATAAAATTTACCTATATTACTACAAATTTATATAATTCATTTACCACATTTGATAAAAGCCGTTGCTGGACAAATTAATAAATATCTAAAATAGTCTGATGAAAGCACGACGTGTAACAAAAATGACAATATTTTAACTGTTTAAATAACCAAAATGTAATTAAATGTTTGCAAAATCAAATATAGTAAATAATAATTAAAAATATTTCGTCAGCTTGTTGATTTTAATCATTTATAGGCTAAAATATATTTATAAAATAGTAATTTCGGTTTGATGAATTCTACTCATAAAAGCAGTCAAACTAAACATAATTATACTAAAGTAAACCTCATCGCCGAACCATTTGCTCAACTGTGAGCCATAACTCACTTCTAGACCAGAGTAAGATCACAGGTGTGCTTAACAGAAAACTCAGCTGCTCAGATCTCCTAGGACTAGATAAATTTTAATCTTCCCCTTATAAATTACCCTTAAGTCAGCCATTTAAATCCAGGTGTTGCCTATATTTTATACCTGCTTATATTTACTAAAAAATTAAGGAGTTACTTTAGTCGAAGGAAATTGCTTGTTATTAAATAACATGAAAGATGCTTCCTTTCGAGACGTTACCAAATCACAGATATTTTTTTAAACTTTTTATTATTTTCGTAAATAGTTAACTAAGTCATTTTATTTTTTATATTAACTTGTAAATACGCCATTGCGTATAATGGCCTAATATACCGCACTTCTTTTCATTATCCACAAAATAAATTCTTGTTATACATTCAACAACTCAGCTAGAGAAGCCACTATTTGTTATAATATCCTTGCTTCGATGCTAAAGACAAAATTAAAATTTTTGGCCATTGATCAAAACGAAGCTCCAAATATTGCTGAAAATTCTAGGCCAGTACTTTTTAACCCATCAAGATGGGTATTTTTTGATAGGTCACCATGGCAACACATGTATTTTATCGGATTTTTTTTCGCTGTGGGTAACCAACAGTTATACAGGGTTCCCCATTTAAAACGAAACATGCTAAATATCTGGTTCCACGTTAATTTAAAAAAAAAAAACGCTCGGACCCGTCGATTTTTATTTCGAGGGGGACATCTTTTGCGTATATTGTCAATCTTGTTACTTCAAGCCCCTAGGAGGGAGGGGGGGGGGGGGGGTAAGATCCAAATCTTAAATGGATACCCCTATTTTATATAATTTTTTTGGATTCTGCATAAAATTCTGAACATTTTTTAATAAAAGCATTATTAGTCTATACTTAACAGTTTCCGAGATATTGACTCTTGAAAAATGAGATTTTTGAACTTTGACAGCGTCTAGCTTTCTAACTGTACGTTTTTAGAGTAAAACGGCTTACATGTCCCTATATTCGATTTTTATTATCTTTCCAATAGTGTCAACTTCCGGTTAAACCCGTTGTAAGAAATATAGTACTTTTACTAGTTAAAGTTAAATTTTATTTGCAGCTTTTTTGCAATACCTATTTTGCCTAGCTCATAATATTTTGACGAAATCTTGAATATGGGTTTTTTTTGTGATGAGGAATACAAATTTGCTCACCGTTTTTTCTCATTTTGTAGGGGCCGCCACATAGGAGCCTATACTTTAATTTGAATTGTCCCACACTGTGCGCATTTTGACTAAATATTTTTATTTTCCTAACCTTTTGACATAAAAAAGGTATACTTTATACTTTTGTTTCGAGAAAGACGTTAACACTTTCACTGCCGACCAATAACGTGGGCATTACCTGGGTGCCAATGGTTTTTTTTACAATTTCTTCTTAAATCGAAAAATATATTTGGAGTTTTATTTATAACTATAAAATAACATGTAAGTTGAACTTTTTTATATAAAAAAAACAAACGCGGGAGACGCGTTGGTGGCACAAAGCAACCAAAATCCACCATGATCCACCGGACAATGATCATTGACGTCACGGTGGATCATGACACGGAACGCGGGAGACGCGTTGTCGGCATATTACCAAGGTACACAAGAACGCGGGAGCCGCGTTGCCGGCAGTGAACGTGTTAAAATAACATTGCTTGCATGTGATGAATACGAAATCATTTTAATTTATTTTCAACCTTAAACATAGCATAGCAAAGGAAGGAATATTCCATGGAGTTTGTCGGAATTTTTTAAGAAGCTAATTAATTTCTGCATTGAAGAGGAAGGACGTCACTTGGAACCTTTGATTTAAATGTTTAATTTATTGTTCCAGTAACTTATGTATTTTAAAACTGCAAATAAAATTTAACATTAGCACCCTGTCAAATGTCGTTGTCTTCTGTCGAAAAGCTTAGTATTACGAAAAAGTTAAGTTTAATTGTTGTAGAATGTTGTGTTCTCTATCGACTGGTGAAACTAGAAATTTAATGGTTAGAAAAAAAGATCTTCACAAGGAAATTAATTCTAGTTAGCTGAAATAAATATTTCACGTCTTTTTATTTATAATTCCCTTATTTTAATCTTTACTTTGCGTACTTTTTGCCGGCAGCTAAATCCACTTTTAAAGCCGATAAGTCTCGTATCGAAAGAACACTTTTCTGCACTTTGCCTGTGTAGTGCAGCTGTAATTTTATTTCGCGCCAAACACCGTTCGCCGTTTATCGTCATGCCGGAATTGAATTTGCTTGAAAATCGCTTTAGAATGCAGGAAAAATAAAATTTTAGCTTTGAAACAGGCAAATAAGTAGTAAAAAAGAATAGGAAAGTTAATAAAAGTTATTGTATTTTTACGTTACTAATAGCGTTTTCTTTTTTATTGGGAACATTTTTGTACTATAAAATCTTTTCGAGGCTTTAGTAAAAGTCAATTTTCTTGTGAGGGTTAAAAATTGAAATTTTAAGGTTTAAAAGGCCTTTACGAATTTTTCACTTCCATATGTTTAGATGTCCGTAATAAGGACAACAGATCAAACAGTGTTGCCGGCGTGAATAACGCATGGAGAGTCGATCCCTCGGTTTAAGAGAGGGGATTATTTGTGCTGGCGAAATTACCTCGACAGAAAATCCGACAATATTCAATAGGAATACCACGCTCATGAATATTAATTGTTCAGAAATATTTGCTTCTAAATTATTTAAAATTGAAACAATTAGATGGAAAAGTGGCAAATAAATGGTGTCTAAATATTATACAGGGTGTGTGGGAAATGATTAGTAAAAAATTTAGGGGATAATTCTAGACCGAAAATAAATGCTATCTCTTCCTATAACATTTTTTCAAAAATTGTTAGTTAAATTATAACAGCTTATCTGGTTTCGTCGTTAAAGTTTCGTCAGGTTGCGTCATATTATTTTCTCCCGATTTTGGTGTTTTTTAACTGTTTCTGTGGCTGTTTTTTGTGTAGTGTGTATTCTAAACATTCTACTTCTGGATTTTATTTATGTTAATGACTAGATTGTCTTGGTTTTTATTATTTAAGTTTAATAGTGAGTACAAACACCACTAGTCTATTATCAAATCGATAAGGTGCCTAGTTAATCCATTTACTTATCGTTATATACAGGATGTCTCATAACTAGTGGCAAATACAGCAACAGAAGATAGTAGACTTAAGAATATGTAATTTATGCTTAAAAACGCATGGTTAATCGTCAATAAATACGTTTCGTTAAGAAAGGTGTGTATTTAAATGTTTCTTGCCATCCAGCATTTAAACGCAATTATCTCAAAAACTAATTAAAATATCGAGAAAAATAAAGTATAACTTTTTTACGTACAAAAGATCCCTCTTTCATAATTTGAGGTAAAGCGGTCAGAAATTTGATAGCCAAAAAATATATGCGCGAATTTATCAAACTCATATTGTGTAGCTAACGTTCTCTAGGAGATACTTTAACACTCATTATGAAATCCTCCTTCTTGCCCTCAAAAACATAACTACACCCAATTTGATTTATATCCGCTTAAGGTTGAATTCTCAACGTCATTCAATCTATTGCCAACCTATAACCTATTTCGCGTTGATTTTTTTAGTTTATTATTTTAATAAGTAATATTTAAAGAAAATCAATATCGTCGGTACATTATTTAGGTAGTATCTGATATATTACAAAAATATCAATTTATTTCATTGCTAATTTTGGGAGAAATGTATAGTGAAAGAACAATGAGTGACAATGACATAATAATGTTAAAAAAAATCTTACCCGATATTTTTCGCTTTACAATTCTCCTAAAATAAGTTATGAAATTTCTTGATATTTATTAAATATGTCAATTATTACCTATAGAATATCAAGTCGATACTGATTTTTTTTAAATTTTGTATAAAAGCTAGAAAACATAAATAAATCTACGCGAAATAGGTTATAGGTTGGCAAGCATGTTGATACTCCCACCTTAACATCAAATCATTGCCAATTTTCTAAATTAAATATTTACTTGTGTCACCCTGTATCTCTGTAACCGTATAAGAAATTAAATTAAATGACATATTATTTTCAAGTCAATTATCTCCTGTTGCTATATAGCCCCTTAGTTACGGGACACACCCTATATACAGTGTGTCCACGGATGGAGTTCACTATTCTTGTAAATAATCTTATTTTCACTTTTTCGAAAAAAAATTATTCTTCATCATTTCTTCTGCTTGTAATAAAAACACAATTCGCGTTGAGAAAATTCGATTTTATTGTACAGGGTGCGTAAAAAATGGTAAAATGTAGTTTTACAAAAGTATATATACATATATCAAAAAATAAAATTCCCACAAAATAACAATACCAAAAAGGGTTCACATTATTATCTTGATAGGTACGGGTCAGTCAATATTTTATTTCATAAATGATAAAATTAGTATCCACGCTATATCTTTACAAAATATTAAGACTCCCTTACAAACTTTAACAGATGGCGAAGGCGAAGGTAAAAGAACCTAGTCCGGTTCTGTTTCTGTAGCCAATCGCTTAACGTAAAATATACCAGACTTCAATGACAGAGGTGATGTGGCTAGTTCTTAGATTAATTTGTCTTTATATGCCAAGTTCATTAATAGTATATTGACGTACACGTTTTATAAAGCATCATTTTATAACGGGACAAGTGCTTAAAACTGCTTTACATAACACGTACGTTATACTATTTTTTCTAATTTGTAGTTTTTTCAATAAAAAACACATTTAAAAAGAAAATAAATCCTTCAATTTTGTAAATTTTTATGCCTAAATTTTATGTTGGTAATACTATTTTTCATCATAGTAGCCTCTGGACAACAAAAATTATTTTGCGAACTGTCATTTTTTTTACTGACCCATTTTTACCACGAGATTCTAAAGTTATTTTAGCGATATGAGATTTGAAATTGGACGGAATACGTTGTGTGATCCTTGTACATTCGGTACATATACAGAGCGTTCGGAAATTCGGGCGATTTTGCTACTTTTTTCGAATTTCAAAAGGCGCGATTTTACGTCACGGCATTGCAATTTAGTATAGGGAAGATGGAAAATTCAAATAAAGTTGAGGTTAAAATCGACATTGGAAGGTTAGTAGATTGAATTTTGGATAGCATTTGGCAGAAAATGATAGCTTGAAGCATCTACAAAAGATTGATTTATAGATTTATGCAACCAACATACATGACTGTTATCCACGCAGAATAAAAAAGTAGGTTATCAAGCTATTTTTACTCTGCGAAAAAAGGGTTTTCTCGTAAATCAAAAAGGCCGCGCAAGTCAATGAAATAAAACATTTAAATGTTACCAACATCAAATAAAGAAAAAACGCGTATCGAAATAGCTTCATTACGATACGCAAATGCGTATCGTAATAGACTTGTTATGATACCAAATTAGAAAAAAATAATTTACGACATTCACAATTCTGAGAAGTAAAAGTTGATTTTTGGAATTAATCGATATTTTCCATTAAAGAAAACAACACGTATAATTATTTCCATTAATTTCCACTAACATAAACATATTCCGTTTCTATTCGGGCAGAGTTAGCACTAATTCTTTTCAAACTGACTGGAAAAATGTCCATTATGCTTCTCCGTTTCCCGGTTTGGGGTTAGTCGAATTACGGGAAACCTAATGAACCTCAGCTGAATAAAAATTAGCATAGACATTATTCGGATTTTTTTTCCATTGTGTTTCGTAATCTGCGCTGGCTTTGCTAATGGAGAAAAATCAACCAGAATGTCAGTTCTGTGTGTATAATAAATATCTGGAGTAAGCGTTTCAGTCTTTAGCTATATTATATTATCTAGGTATGTACTTAGGCAAAACAAATTTAAACTTGTTTATCTGTACCTACTTATACAGTGTCACCAGTAAAGTCCGCATCATATGGGATTTTTTTATTATTATATATATATATGTCGTAGGCTGATAGTGAAATCCGTCATTTTATGAAAAGCCTAGTCACTTCATAAAGCGTCGGCAGATTGTGTAAAAACATTAAATTATACGATCTGCCGCGTCACTTCATGAAGAGACCTTGACGTTTCGGCGTATTTTGTATAACACAATCTGCCTAATTTTAAATATCGTCACTTCATGTAGTACCTAACGATGTCATGTCAGTCGGCAGATTGTGTAATTCCGTCTAAAAGGTATATTGGCAACTGGTTTGTTCGTTGTTCCCCAGAGCATTTTTTTTTTAATTAAACTTTTTCAACTAATATTATTTTATATAAAAAAAATGCTCTGACAAACCCGAACAAACCAGTTGCCAATATACCTTTTAGACGGAATTACACAATATGCCTTGTTTTTGTGGCATTTCATGAAGTGACGATATTTAAAATTAGGCAGATTGTGTTATACATAATACGCCGAAACGTCAAGGTCTCTTCATGAAGTGACGCGGCAGATCGTGTAATTTCATGTTTTTACACAATCTGCCGACGCTTCATGAAGTGACTAGGCTTTTCATGAAATGACGGATTTCACTATCAGCCTACGACATATATATTAATAGCTTTATTTAAAATTTGACTTAGGCATCAAGTTCTGCTTCGATTGAGATGAAAATTAAGCAAAAAAATAGTAGTCACGTGATTCGCATTATCTGTCAAATTTTAATTTTTTTCAAAAAATCTAGCCAATATGCAAAATTTCAGCTGCATAAGATAATTTTGATTTTTTACCCATATTTTGTAAATTGCACCATCACTTTTGCAAAATAGGACTCAACGCAACCTATATAAAACTTCTTAGTTTTGACAATGCTTTATTTCAGATACATTTTCTTTAAAGTAGCGCCATACTAAATGCGTTTTCCAAAAAATAATTCAAAAGTGGGGTTATTTTTGAAAATATCGAAAAAAGTTTTTGGAAATTTTTTTTTAATACAGTTGTTAGCCCACATGCAAAATTTCAGCTGCATAAGGTAATTTTGATTTTTTACCTATATGTATTTTGTAAATTGCACCACTTTTGCAAAATAAGACTTAACGCAACCTACATAAAACTTAGTTTTGACAATGCTTTATTTCGGATACATTTTCTTTAAAGCAGCGCCATATTAAATGTGAGTTTTTCTGCAAAATCAAAATTGGGCTATTAAAATTTGGTCGCATGTGATGCAAACTTTATTTGTTTTTAACCCTGTATAAGGTAACTTCATAAAATAAGTATTTTTAAAAACATAGTTTGTGTCTGAAGTAATACACCTTAATATTAAGACAAAAAGAACACAGTGTCATCAGTAAAGTGTTCTTTAAGTGGAAAATAAATTTTAGTGGTGGGTAAAAATCAAAATTATCTTATGGAGCTGAAATTTTGCACGTGGGCTAGAAACTGCATTTAAAGAAACTTTTTCTAATACCTTTCTTCGATATTTTCAGAAATAACGCCACTTTTGAATTATTTTTTGGAAAAAATTAAAATTTGACAGAGAATGCGAATCACGTGACTACTATTTTTTTGCTTAATTTTCGTCTCGATCGAAGCAGAATTTGAAGCCAAAGTCAAATTTTGAATAAAGCTATTAATAAAAAAAATCCCATATGATGCGGACTTTACTGGTCACACTGTATACTACATTATAGAAAACCGCTGAAAATCCATAAAATACGAAAGTCGATATGCCTTCAAAATTAAAATGTTCCCGATAATCCAGCTTTTTCCATTTTTATTACGGGATATGATGACGTTTAATTTGTCCCCCACAGCTAGGAAAAATGAAAATCCGTTTGAAGAAGCCAGAGCGGATCCAACAATGAGACCTAAACGAGGATCCGATCGATGCGGATTACGTTAAGCCGATTTAAACGAAAACAAATCGACGGTAATCTTAGTTAAAAATACTTAACTTTCGTTTTATATTTTATATTGTGAAAGGTTTTAAATTACTATTATAAAGCGTTTACCGGAACGCAAAATTTACTTACAAACCCGACCAAAACGTTTGAAAATCGACAATGCCCGGGAGGCGCGGGAATAAGCATTTGCTACAGAGGTGTAAGAAAAACAGCAATTGCTTCAAAATTTTGTTCATATCCAGATCTAGCGATTGCTTCTACTTATAGCATTTGCTAGTCAAGCAATTGCTTTTACTAAAAAGTAATTGCTTAATTTTTATTCATTAGGCTCAATGTAACAACGTACTTTAATTGACAGTAGCTACACCTGTTGATAAACATACTAAAATACAATAGAGTTACCGTCCTTAGTTTAGGATTATTCATTTTATTGTCGCCAAAGGTATAGTAGTTAGCCACGAACTTAAAAAATTATTATTATTATTATTATTATTATTATATTATGCTTGATGACCTTAAAATGCTTCTTTAAAATATGCAGGACACCACTGTTTTCTACTAATATACAAATATATAAATAACGCTTTGCACTGTTGCAAAGTTAAAAAGAAAAGATGAGAAAATTACGTTTTTCTAGAAAAATAATACGGCTGCCACATATCTACGTCGGAACGGCTTAATTTATTACCAGGGCTACGTGCTCACATTTTCAGCAATAGGATATTTTATTTCAACATTTCCGGTAAAAAGCGATTTAATTTATTAAAACCGGAGACGCCATTTCATTTCTGAAATTTTCGTTCCGTATTTTAGAAACCAAACCGCACCGAATGATAAAAAATTAATTTTTGTATTTTAATTTCGTCCAGCTGAATATAAAATTACCCATAAAGTGGAATATTTTATCGCGTTTTTAGTTTTTTAAGCGTCCCTTTTACGGCCAAGGGCGTAAAGTGGTCATTTGCGACAATGAACGCCAAACGCGATGACGGTTTTACAGTTGCAGTTACAGTTAGGAAAATGTATATAACGTATGTAATTTCTTTTCAGGGCTTGCACCAGGTCTTACACCATATATGCTCAGTAAAGTTGCAAGGTAAGTAAACAGTTGTTTAAACGAAACATGCGTGAACCTAACTGGACTATTTCTATGGAAAATAGGCCAATGTTCATCATACAGTGTCCGCAAGAAAGTCCGCATCAAATGGGATTTTTTTTTATTATTAGGTATAGGCAAAAATTGAAAAAGCAGTTAGTTTTTGCTTACCTAAAAACCAAAAATGAGGTATACTGAAGCAGCTGCACGACTTGCGTTACCTGTCAAATTTGACATTTTGAATAAAATAGGTTCAAAAATGCCCTTATTTATAAAAATATCGAAAAACTTTATTCGAGAAAGTTGTTTATTTAGGCATTTTTAGCCTCTGTACAAAATTTTGACAGTCTAATACAATTTTTATTTTTTGCCAGATTCTTGAAAATTTCGATCAACCCTCGTAGATTAACTTTTATACATCGATGTAAAACCATTTGTCTTTACTTCATTTGTAATTTTAATGCAATTTTGTGTAAAATTTTTGTTTCCAATTATTTATTTTGCTTCAATAACTGAAATTGTCATTGATCAGTATGTAATTTTTGATGCAAAGTTTATCTAATTACATCAGTTTTGTCAAAACCGACGTTTCTCATTTTTCTTAAGTTAGTAAACAGGTGTACAAAAAGAAAATATTAGGAAGCTTTCGTCGAAATTTTACTTAATTATTATTATTAAATTAAATTAATTATATGAAACTGTATTTTTGTTGAATAAAATGTTTCGAGCGATTAATATTTATTCTTTTTGATCCAATATTAATTAAGTCAAATTTCAACGAATGCTTCCTAATATTTTCTTTTTGTACACCTGTTTACTAACTTAAGAAAAATGAGAAACGTCGGTTTTGACAAAACTGATGTAATTAGATAAACTTTGCATCAAACATTACATACTGATCAATGACAATTTCAGTTATTGAAGCAAAATAAATAGTTGGAAACAAAAATTTTACACAAAATTGCATTAAAATTACAAATGAAGTAAAGGCAAATGGTTTTACATCGATAAATAAAAGTTAATCAACGAGGGTTGATCAACATTTTCAAGAATCTGGCAAAAAATAAAAATTGTATTAGACTGTCAAAATTTCGGACAAAGGCTAAAAATGCCTAAATAAACAACTTTCTCGAATAACGTCGTGCAGCTGCTTCAGTATACGTCATTTTTGGTTTTTAGGTAAGCAAAAACTAACTGCTTTTTCAATTTTTACCTATAACTAATAATAGAAAAAAAATCCCATTTGATGAGGACTTTCTTGCGGACACTGTAGGCCCTTGTTTAGTGGGCTTTAGTTGTTTCTGGGGGGCCACATTGACGGCCCCTTTAAAATTGGCTGCCAGCTTTGGTTTTCATAGGTATTTCATTTCATAATTAATTTTATTTTTTTATATCCTGACAATTTAACTTCGTTAAGTGCAGAAGAATTATACGCGAAAGCGCGGAATTTACAAACGATATACCACAAAGACTTGTCCATTGACTTTTTTAGTCAAATTTGAAGCCTCAGAAAGGGACTTGCAGATAGTATTTCAAAATTAAAAACAGTGTATGAACTTGCGGATCATTTATCAGTGTGTTTTTCAAATTTTCCAGATGTATCTAGTGCAGTGATTTTATTTCTATAACTTTACCCGTTAGTGTGGCATCAGCGGAACGATCTTTTTCCAAACTTAAAATAGTAAAAACCCATTTTCGTAACACCATGGGACAACAACGCCTTTCGGATTTGTCCTTCATAAGTATCGTACACGAGTTTGTTAAAACATTAAATATCGACGAAATTATAAACGATTTTGCAAAACAAACTCTCGACGATCTGGTCGTTTTGTATAATACCTTGTATAGTACTTAGTGACATAATGTTTGTGCCGACTTGTTGAGTGTTCATGTGTTTTACTGTTTTCTATCTTTTGGATTCTATGGGGCTCGATCACTGCTACCCCCGTTACTACCATACATGGTAAGCAACATTGTTTTAAAATGTCGATTTTGCATCATGTTTTTTGGAATATTACCTATAATGACTTAATAACTACCTATGTTATGTCTACCAGTCTACCTAGGATTATAAAATAAATTCAATTTTTTTGCTGTTTTAATAGTAGGTACAGGGTTATCCAACCAAGACTAGACAAGGCGATTTTTTGACTTTTCCTGTACTTTTATAAAAAAAACTGAAATAGCCATCTTAAGTCGTGTTCTCCCGCGAATTCGAATATCTTCAGCAAAAAACAATTGAACATCAAACAAAAGTACTAGGGGTCACTTTGATATTTTTTTAAATTGGATGCCGTATTTTTAATGAGCTTATCCGATTTCTCATATAAATTTTGATCTAAAATGTTGGATTTTTGATTCAAAAACGCCTTTTTTCTTCAGTTTTAAATTCGGAAAATGTTCGTCTACCGTACGATTAATACCTGATAGATGGATACCCGTTTCACCTGTTCACCCTTTAACCTGCTTTAAAGTGTCCGTCAGTTAGACAAAATAATCAAGTGTCAAATTTCTATATATTTTTCACGAATTAATTACAAATTTAGTAGTTTTTGCAAATCTATTATTGCTTACGTATAAAAAAAGTATGACATATTAGAAAAAACTATAAACTAAAGTGAATAACTTTAATCAAACAAAATAAATTTGTAATTAATTCGTAAAAAATATAAAGAAATTTGACACTTGATTATTTTGTCTAACTGACGGACGCTTTAAAGCAGGTTAAAGGGTGAACAGGTGAAACGGGTATCCATCCATCAGGTATTAATCGTACGGTAGACGAACATTTTCCGAATTT
Source organism: Polydrusus pterygomalis (assembly GCA_963969555.1). Classification (NCBI taxonomy): domain Eukaryota; kingdom Metazoa; phylum Arthropoda; class Insecta; order Coleoptera; family Curculionidae; genus Polydrusus; species Polydrusus pterygomalis. Next base: position 53,643,716 of record OZ018385.1, read on the forward strand.
AAAACTGAAGAAAAAAGGCGTTTTTGAATCAAAAATCCAACATTTTAGATCAAAATTTATATGAGAAATCGGATAAGCTCAATAAAAATACGGCATCCCATTTAAAAAAATATCAAAGTGACCCCTAGTACTTTTGTTTGATGTTCAATTGTTTTTTGCTGAAGATATTCGAATTCGCGGGAGAACATGACTTAAGATGGCTATTTCAGTTTTTTTTATAAAAGTACAGGAAAAGTCAAAAAATCGCCTTGTCTAGACTTGGTTGGATAACCCTGTACTTAACATATGTGGGTTTAAATCTAAGTAAATTATTACACGATTAACGAATTCAAAAATTCATAAACCTGTACCTAATAGTAGCGAAAATAAGAATTGTCATTTTCCATTCGTTATAGAGAGGGGGCCCCTGAAAACGTTTGCAGGGGGCCCACTCAGTTTTTGTTCCGCCACTGCAAAAATTGATTGATTTCCAATCGTTTAAAAAAACATTTTACATTGGGATTTATTTAAAACAAGGGTTTTTTCACTTAAGCCCTTTTTCGACCAAGCCACGGAAACATGTGAATTTGTTTAGAAAAATCAAAAAAGGCCTAATATAAGGTAAATAAAACTTCTTATTAGTTTTCCATCTTCCCTTTACGTTTCGCTTGGCTATCTGTGTGCCATCTGTCAATGTTCTCATATATTTTTATTTTTCCTGACCTCAAACTATATAAAGAAAATTACGAAAAATAAAGAAAAGTGGACTAAAAATAAAAGTTTCTGCTTTATTAAAACTAAACATACTGTGCACTTACAGCGGTTTCGTAGCTTTCCAGAGAGAAAAGTTTTAGTGACTTTTTTGTTTTTATTGGCGAGGACGCGAAAAATAAATACAAGAATTTGGTGCTTAATTTAACTTTTTGTTTCCATTTACTTTTCCCATACTTATATTTTCACTGAGATGACAAAAAAATTATATTTTTTTGGAAAAATTATAAAAAAAAGTCTAGATATAAATCATAGTAGTAGTAGTAACATGTTTTATTTAGCAAGAAGCTACAATTAAATATTTTTTAATACATTTTTATAGATTTATTTTTAAATTTTAAAACGCAACCTTCTTTTAACATAAACATACAGAAAAGTTAGACATTTTGCAAATTGTATCAAATATTATGTGTCATTTTGTTTTGTAATTAAATATAATTTTAAAGTTTTTTTAAATAGTTTTAATGATATTTGAAATTTAATAGAATTTTCCAAATTATTATATTCTATCAAATCTTTATGAAAACTATACTTTTAAGCTAATGTTTCAGATACTCTCTGCACATAAAAATTTTCATTAGTTCTTGTTTTATAATTATGATGGTCATAATTAAAAGAACAATTTTTTAAACAATAAGATAATAAATTATTTTTAATTTGACGTATAAAGATACATACTAAATAAAAATAGCTATTTTCTACGAGCGTGTGAAAAGTTAGACTTTTCACACCCATTTCAGTGTGAAAAGTTTTACTTTAACGCACTAGTGTAAAAAGTAAATTACTTTTCACACGCCGCGCCGGGTGAAAAGTCTAACTTTTCACACGCTCGTAGAAAAAATCTTGTATGATATACGTAAGAAAATATTCCGTTTAGGGCACTCATATGGATTGCGAAACTCGCTTCGCTCATTCCGCACATTTTCATGTGCGTGCCTTAAACGAGTTATTTTCACACTTATATCATAAATAGCTATTTAGCGTGTGAAAAGTACAATATTTTTTCTATGAGCGTGTGAATAGTTAGTCTTTTCACCCGGCGTGTGAAAAGTAATTTACTTTTCACACTAGTGCGTTAAAGTTAAACGTTTCACACTGAAATGGGTGTGAAAAGTCTAACTTTTCACACGCTCGTAGAAAAAATAAATTTTTGACATTCAACCAATCTAATTTTTTTAATATAAAATTTATTTTTGTATATTTGTCACAATTTAAAATAATCCGCATTGCCTTATTTTGTAAAATTTGTAATTTGACAAACATTTCCTCATAAAGAAAATGTGGTAATATAATAGTATTAAATACAGTTTTTTTTAGAAAACAAACTTAAATTAGAACTGATTCTTTTAAAATAACCTACTTTTCCGACAATCTTCGATATGATGCATTCAAAATAATTAAGAAAATTTTAATGTTAAGTCAATAATTATCCCTAAATATTTAAAACTGTTCACTAATTCCAATTTTTCACCATCAATTACAACATTTATATTTTGACAATATAAATTATTACCATAAGTTTCGTTTTTGAAATATTTAATTTCAATTTATTTATATTGTCGGAAAAAATAATTTTTGTTTGAGGGGGGTGAGTTTTAACCCTAGAACCCCTCCCTCCCCCCGCGTATGCGTCTATAAGCAGTAAAGTAGAAATTGATGAAATCTCGCCCATATACAACAGCAACAAACTTTCTAACCGCTACACGAGCGGCCCAAAAGGGCCCATTGTTATTCGAGCGGCAGCGCAAAACTTACCAATATGGCAAAAAACGGACAACGCGTTAAGAGCAGATGGCCCCGAAAGTGACCAACTTACAAAGACGCCCATTCTAAGGGGACGTAAGGGCAGTAAGGGTTTTTATCTGGCCCATTTTTCTCGGCTTTCACAACTTACGTTAAGAGGTCTGACCCTCCAAATAATTTTAGTTCCGGGTAATTTTTTTGCCGTAATGTATGGCGGGAGATTATTTTTTATCACCGGATGATAAGAAAATGTTTTATCATTGGATATAGAGCTGGATTTTAGAAAAAATAGGACTGGGTATTTGTTATGAAAATAAAAAATGATTATTATAGAATTATTTTGATATATACAGTGTGTCCAAGAAAGTATGCAACATATAAGAAAGTTTTTTATCACCGATTTCTAAGAAAATTTTATTCTTTATAAAAGTTGGTGCATGCCTTAAAACTATAAATGCATATTTCATATTTCATATGCGGCTAATAGTAAGAGAGTAAATGCCATTTTTTCGAAATTGCCTTAAGATAAAAGTACCTTAATTATTAGAAATACAGCAAAATTTTATGTGGAAATGTTTTTGCAAATTAGTAAGTTAGTCCAAATACGAAATTTGAGTTAGGTGTCAGAATTTTTAATTTTTTTGGTTAATCTCTATTTTCCCCTAAACGGTACACCTCTGGTCGATTTTTTGTTTACGCAATTTTAATATATTTATTAAATAACTTAAACGTTATAATAAAAATGGATTAAGTAGTTGCAAACTTTTTAAAACCTTTCAATGGTACGAGTTGGTTCAGATATTAGCGTGTTGCACGCCTACTTAAACACACTTTTTAGCCAACTTATGTTCTAAACAAAATTATGATAGAATCCAACTCTATTTATATTACTGGAAATAATTAATAATTTATTTGTCATTTTCACCCAGTACGCTGAAGTCCAAAAACCTATTTTAAAGAAATGCATATAAAAAAAATTAAAAATTGACACACCTAACTCATATTTCGTATTTGGACTAACTTTTTAATTTGCAAAAACATTTCCATATAAAATTTTGCTATATTTCTAATAATTAAGGTCTAACTCTTAAGGCAATTTCGAAAAAATGGCATTTGCTCCCCTACTATTAGCCGCAGGTGAAATATGAAATATGCATTTATAGTTTTAAGGAATGCACCAACTTTATTAAAGAATAAAATTTTCTGAGAAATCGGTGATAAAAAACTTTCCCATATGTTGCATATTTTTTTGGACACACTGTATATATACATACAATTTTGGCAAGTCGGAAGGTACTTTGATCTCCCTCCATAGCATACATTCGTATGTAGTAGTATCACGCGTTCGTATTAGCTAGGCGATCACCGCGATTTTTAATGATTTCCATCTTGACTGGATTTTTCAGATAAGCGTATGGTGAATCATCTGTTTTGAAATGGTTTATTAAACCTTACGAGATGAACTACTCGGTGGTAAAAATATCTTTTCTAACCGGGTTGAGGTACTCTTCTGCTATGTCCGGCAATTTTACACACAAATATGATGAACCTCGTAAGGGTAGATGCGGACAAGGGGCTAGGATATTTTTGTTTACTTAATACATGTCTACTTTTTCATGGGTTACAACTGGAGTGATCAAAGGTTAAGCCAGAATAAAAAATATCTAGGCGAACGAATATAATGCCCCAACAAACATGTAAAGCCTTGGCGACCTCTAATTTGGAGAAAAATGACCTATTTAAGTAAAAAATAGTCTTATTTTTTACCTCCAAATCGGCTTTTTGGACGAAACGACCAAAGAGACTACCTGCTTGGTCAAAACAAAGTAATTCGAACTTGTAACACTAAAAAACAACAATTATATAACAAAAACCGAGCACATAAACGAGCTAACTTATTCGTCCAAGCACAAAATATTGGCCACACTTTAAATTTCTTGTGTTTTCAATTTTAATTTACCTTGTTTTTTTTTAATTAAATGCCTTTTTTTTCGGGGGCGCGGTTAGTTTTTCAAGGTAAAATTGAAATCTATGGGAACATTTTTTACGCGTACCTAATTTTGCACCTCGCATCGATGAAATAATGATTTTATAAGTACCTATCTATATACTACCACTCCGTTTTAAAAATCGATAGCGGCTGACCTGACATGTTCTGATTTAAGAAAACTTCTGCCTCCTGCGCTTTGATAAAAATAAAAACAACATACTATGTTCATCTTTTTCTAAAATTGTGGTTATGGTTTTCTATCTTTATAGCCCATACAGGCCCAACATAGGCCCCCAAAGGTTAAATACAGGTAAAAAATACCTCTTTTCTACCAGGAAGTAGACTACTTGGCCTTGTCTGTGAAGCCCAATTATTATCCTAATGACAGGTGTTTTTTACCAGTTTATTACCTTGGTTTTATTCCCCACTAGGTGATAAAGTGGCATAAATTACTAACGTCTAACTATGTAAAGGGGCCTGTCGGGCTTTATAGTAAAAAACTTAGGTAAAAGTCACCTTTTTTTAGACTATAATTGTTTGTTGGGACCTACAAGTCAATTGAATAACATGCTCCGTTTTTGAAGCCCGTTGAAACTGGATAATTCCTTAATAATCCTTCTCTTACATTTAATTCATATTTTATTAATACCTAGTTAATTACCAAAAACACCGGGCTTTAAATAAATATCTGCATATAAAAAAATACCAAATTAAAATTTCGATCAACAAAAGAAAATACCCACTCGAAAAAAAACAAGGGAAAACAATAATTTCAATTTTTAATTAACTCTGAAACGAAAACAAACGAAAATAAAACGAAATAATTGTTCTCTCAATTTTTTCACATACATAATATTCAGGGTGGACTTTTTCTTTATCGACAAAGTTCGAAATGGCTGTTTTTTGTTCGGATTCTTTGGGTAGGAAGTGAGTAAACACCCTCTCCTCCCCAGTTTATATCGGCCAATGCACCTGCATTGAGAGTAAAAAGGACATCTCATTCTGTTTATCATAACAAGCCTCCTAGCGGCAGCAAGTGAAAATAAGAAGATGAAATACAATAATTTTTGAATATTGACATTAGAATGAAAAAAAATGTTAGTGTTTTTTTGAAGGTGGTAGACAATGAAGTAATATCAAAAAAAATTCCTTGTCGGACTTCCATTGTCTTTATTTTGTTATTTAACACAACGATTTGGTTAGTTGGTAGGTATCTCTAACCGTTTTCAAGTGTATCTAAACTAAATTATTATTCTAAGGCTACTGTCTTAAATACTGTCCATGTGCAATAAAGCTTCATGACTCTGCATATGTGCTTATTGGAGTGTGAAGTTTGATTGTATTGAAGTATGAAACAATAATTTTTCCAATAAAATGCGAACAAAAAGAATATTCGTAAAAGAGGGATGAAATGCAAAAAAAAACAGCAATTTTCAACTGGCCATATCTCGGTCAATTTTCATTCAAAAAAATTGTTACACCCACCATTTTAAAGAAAATTTAATCTGTTTCTTTCCATCTGAAGCAATGCCTATACCTATCTAAGCCCAAAAAAAAGATGCAGGCGAAAAAGCAAAAAAAATCAAAAAATCGAAATTTTCGCTTTTTTTTTCAAGTTTGTTTCGACTGTTTCGGCATGAAATTTTTCTTTTTAATATTCAAAAAATGCTACTCTGATGGGAAATTTGATTCTCTACAAAAAGTTTCATATGAGATATATCGAAATTTTGGTTTGTTTACGAAAAGGGGTGGTTTTTCACCCCTATCTTCAATTTCCACCCTCTAATTTAATAGCACTCCGCGGTTTTTTCTTCATTTATAACCCTTTGATCGATTCCTGTAATAAAAACCCGTGAAAGTCTTAGTTCCTTTCTATATGACATAATCAATTTTTATTATTTATCGTAGTGGATTATTGAAATTACCGATTATTTTAAAATTAAAAAAAAAACTATAAAATTCAGCTTTCTAATTAACTTTAAAAAACAAACTGTAGAAAAGAATTGGCTCCATTAATTTCCCAGCCAGACGACGACGAATCCGATCGAGAAAATCAACTTCCTGGTTCGAATTTTAAAAGGCCGATAGCGGACGGCAAAATGGAGTGACTACGCTTAATCAATGACCGTTAAGAACATTTCTACGCTCTTATTTTTTTAATAAGCAGGGGATAGACAAGAATATATTTAAAAAATTTTAACGACTCTAGACGACGAGAAAGTTCTTAAATCGACCTGTATTTTATTTGGTAATTTTATAAGATTTTGAGAAAAATTTAATTCGAATAAGGTGATTTTCCTAGCGTATAAGGGCCGTTAAGGACCACCTCGCAATCAGACAGCAAAATGAAGTGACCGAATTTAATCAATGTCATTTAAATGGCGATTCCAGCGTGTTTTCAGACCCTTATCAGATTTTCGGCGTGATTTTTAACCTTCGGCACTTTTTCCTTTTGCCACCGCAATCGAAACCGAATCGCCGTTCGACGTCACCACGAGAAAAAATGGCGAAAAAGTGACGCGGTTAAAAAACTCGAACGTCGTTATTTTTTGTTAAAAATTATAAAAAATTTGAAGCACGCAGGAACAGAAACTATGTGGTTTTAGAGCGCAAATATTGGTATAATCCAAATTATACTGGGGGGGAGGGGGTAGGAATCCCCATATTTCTGCAGGCTACGGCCGGGACTATGCTTATACCTACTTTGTATAACTTATTGTTAATTTATGAGCAATTGAAATAATAATTTCCACTAATTTTTTTTTCTGTTTTGGTTTTTTTTGTAACGATTATTTATTTAGTTTTCCCCGCCTTTTATAATTAATCTCTCATAAAAAGTGTAGGAGGAATTAAAAAAGGGTTTTTAATTATCTTTGGCGTAAATAACTTAAAAGCCAAATTACCTGCCAGACCATAATCATGAGTTGTAAATTTTTAATTAGAAAAAATGAAAAAATATTTTCGTAGTTTATGTACATACGTAGGAATAATTCTTTTATAGGCCTATAATTTTAGATATTAAACCTTAAACTTTATTCAAGTGCAGTAAGGATACTTGCGCCTATAATAAGACACCGCGCGCACTTTCGCCCTTGTGTTGCGCAACTATTTAGTGTCGCTATTCTGAATATATAGAAAAAGGGTTTACGAAAGCTACATTTACACTTTATACAACTCAAATTGGCGTTTTTAGAACCCTTTCTTTTTGTTGAATGTCAGAAATTTTTTTTTTTTATTTGGTATGTATCATTACACATAAAATTAAAAATAATTTATTACCTGATTGTTTAAAAAAATTTTGTTCTTTTAATTAGGACCATCATAATTATAAAACAATAACTAATGAACATTTTTTTGTGGATACAGTGTCTAAAACATTAGCTTAAGTCTATTTTTCATAAAGGTTTGATAGAATATAATAATTTGGAAAATTCTATTAAATCTCAAATATCATTATAGCTATTTATACAATAAGTTGCGAAATGAGTGTCTTTTAGGCACGCGACGTGAAATTGTCCAACGAGGCAAAGCCGAGTTGGACAACACGTCAAAGTGACTAAAAGACATTGTTTCGTAACGAATTGTATACAATATTTTTTCTACTGAGGTTTTATAATAAATAACTTAATTTTACTAACATTTTATTACCTATGTTTCATTGACACTTGCCAAAAAATATTAAATTATACCTAGTCTGTGGTTACGTTTTAATTGTAAATAATTACCTGCGTTACTTTTAAGCACGTTGCTCCTGGTAACGTGCTTAAAAGTTTTTTAAGCACGCTGCGCTTAAAAGGAGGTTATTAAAAAACCATAATGACAATCGAAAAGAGGTTATTATAAAACGTCAGTAGAAAAAAACTATTTAAAAAAAACTTTAAAATTACATTTATTTAAAAAACAAAATGATACGTAATATTTGATACAATTTGCAAAATGTTTAACTTTCCTATCTGTTTTTGTTAAAAGGAGGTTCCGTTTTAAAATTAAAAATAGATCTATAAAAATGTTAAAAAAATGTATTAAAAAATATTCAATTGTAGCTTTTTGCTAAATAAAATACTACTACTAGCACCACTGTTATGCACGTGCCTCCCCCCGTCTTCAATTGGGCTAAAAATAAATCCCATTTTTCCCCAATTATTTTTTCCTTCTTCAATTAGTAAATCTATTTAGTATAAAGATCTTTTTTTCCATCAGACATCAGCAAAAGGATCGCTGTTTCAATCTCCGAAACGTGCCAGGACTTGCCCCATTTAAGGAATCGTAAAAATGAAATGATATAAAAGAAAAGAGGCAATTTTTCCCTTCGCCTTTTTGGTAAAGGAATTTCTGAATGGACTATTTATTATTTAATTATTAATTTTAAAAGGAGAAGGTCCCTTTCTTTAAAAGCTTTTTATTCGCACTTTTTTCGTTTTTAATTTGTGCGTTCCAAGAGGCAGGCATACTTTTGAATCGTCTTATTTTTTTGTTGTTGCTTATTTATTAAATTTGAAACCACCATTTAAAGGAGTACAAAACGTTTATTTAAATAAAAGAAAATGAAAAGGGTTAAAATTGTTTTGAAAATGTTAAAGGTTGGTTTAAGAAACGTATGACTGTATTATACAGGGTTCCCCATTTAAAACGAAACAGGCTAGATATCTGGTTCCACGTTAATTTAAAAAAAAAACGCTCGGACCAGTCGATTTTTATTTCGAGGGGGACATCTTTTGCGTATATTGTCAATCTTGTTACTTCAAGCCCCTAGGAAGGAGGGGGGGTAAGATCTAAATCTTAAATGGATACCCCTATTTTATATAATTTTTTTGGATTCTGCAGAAAATTCTGAACATTTTTTAATAAAAGCATTATTAGTCTATACTAAACAGTTTCCGAGATATTGACTCTTGAAAAATGAGATTTTTGAACTTTGATAGCGTCTAGCTTTCTAACTGTACGTCTTAGAGTAAAACGGCTTACATGTCCCTATCTTCGATTTTTATTATCTTTCCAATAGTGTCAACTTCCGGTTAAACCGGAAGTACTATATTTCTTACAACCGGTTTTTTATTAAAAAAAATTTGATACAGTGTGTCCCAAATTAAAGACACGAAAAACTACTAAAGCTATGGGATTTATTTCAAGATATATTTTTTGTTTATTGAAAAATATACTCAAGTAATTTTTGTACAATTGACTTATGTGCTAGTAACAATAAGTATTCGAGTTTTTTATTATTTAATAAATTTTCTTTCGAAAAAGTCCAAAGTTAACCAAAGTACAAAAACTTGTACTAATGGTCTATAGACCATTCAAATAAACTTCCCAAAAGGCACTATTGCATTTCCTCGAAGTATTGGATACGCTATTAAGCTAAAAATAAGCTGAACTTTCTTAAACTCTAGCTAATATTGGTGAAATCGCATTATTCCAGCTTTTTGGCGAACAAAAAGGTTGGAAATACTTTCTTAAGATGGACATTTTCAGCTGTATACTATTTATAGTCACGGAGCAAATGTAATATTATTAAAGAATATCAATTTGACTGTTATTAGACATTATTCGATTTGTTGAAACATAACTTTCTTTGAAATAACCGATTTTTATAATTTTTTTTTGTATCTGGAATAGATTGGGGAGGTATATGTGTAAGGAATTTAAAAGGGGAGGGATAAAATTAACCCAATTTTTTTTTGTGAAAATGTTGAGTTTTATGTCATATACGGGGTTGTTGGAATAAAAAAGTTTAAGATATTTTCCTAAATTTCATGTTTTATTTTCTCCTTTTTTAATACGAATATAGACAGCTACATATATATTATGGGTCTCTTTTCTTGATGTAAAAGAATGTACTAGTTTCGCACACAGTTCTTCCTAGCTTTTTTTCAATGGGTGTATGTTTGGTTGCCTATTAATTCTTCCGGGTTGGCGCGACCTGCTAAAACTACTTGCGGTTCGTCGGCCGTAGTTATGGTATCTACTATGGAGATGACCGACCGATAGGAGAGTAAATTAGTTTAAATAAATGGAAGTAACAGTTAAATTTAAGGTAAATTAACTTTAAAAAATAGTTGAAAAAATATTCAATGATATAATTATTACTGTCTATTCTGTTCCTATTTTGTTGGGTAAGCACTGCCGACCCTGCCGCCACTGACCTATACAACTGGGCATAACTGATTGATTGTTAAATCAGGTAGTTACTGACACCCAACAGGTATTAAGTTCTACGGCTAAGCATTACGTCCTTAGATACAAGGCCCTCTTTGATGCAAATAATTTTTGCTCGCACGGTACAATATGTACAGTATTGTACAGGGTGTTCCAATTTCCGATAGTGCTACAAATAACTTCGTGAGTGTTAGAGATAGGAAAAAAGTTATAAAGTTGTTGCTATGTAAAACTCTAAAGATGTTTGCCAAATATACAGGGTGCCAAAATTAAAATCTACGTAAAAGCAACATTTTCTTAAAAGGCACCATGCAATTTGTAACATGTTTAACTTATTGTTGTTTTTGTGTTACAGATTTAAGCTGCGCCTTGACTTCTTTTACAGAAAACGTATTTTTTTAAACGGAGCGTAAAGAAAAACAAAAGAAACGAGATCTCGTAAATCCTTTTTTAAAAGTCGGCGACACGATGACAAATCAGAAGAGCCTTGTCAGGGCCGGTGGGGAGCATTCTCGAAACAATATTTTCTTGGCAACGCGTCTAACTTTTTCCTCGGAGGAGGGTTATGGTTATAATGATGATGACGTAATTAGGGAAGGATTTTAAAAGATAAAATAATTACTTAACACTTGGTTTTTTGGTAGTTACCTACTTTCGTACTCTTAAAATAAACTCTTCAACTTTTTGGATCTAAGTATTTTAATGCAATTTTTTTAAATAGCCAAATATTTTATGATGATTATTACTTGCATCAAAGAGGGCTTGGATTAAAAAACGTAGGGCTTGGTTTAGATCACAACGATATAGGGACGATATTATCTAACCAAATCTAGGTTAAAATTTTGTCAAATTCATATTATGACATTATATGCCAAGCTAATAAGTAAGAACGGAGGAAGTCCTAACCCGGGACTTGGCTGATATGGGACGCTATTTTAGAAAATGGAGACTCATTTCCAGCGCAGCCAAGACCGAAGTATCATGCTTCCACCTGACAAACTCACTGGCTAACACAGAACTCGACGTCCAATTCGAAAACAAGCGACTGGCCCATAACAAAAAGCCTAAATATTTAAGCGTTACTCTGGACCGGACTCTGTCCTTTAAAGACCATCTAACAAATACTGCATCTAAATTGAAAAGCAGAAACAACATTCTTCATAAACTGTGCGGAACTTCATGGGGCTCCTCAGCTAGCACTCTCCGAGCATCTGCCCTGGGACTGGTCTACTCCGCTGCCGAGTACTGCTCACCGGTGTGGCTGAACAGCGCACATACATAGCTAGTCGACGTACAACTAAATAACTCAATGCGGCTCATAACCGGGACAGTTAAATCAATTCCTAGCCACTGGCTACCCACATTGAGCCATATATCCCCACCACATCTAAGGAGAAAAGATGCCCTTCGAAGGGAGTACAAGAAAATCTGTAGGAATCCTGAACTGCCAGTACACCTAGACATTGAGGACCTTGAAATAGGCAGACTCCGATCTAGACACCCACCAATGCGTAGCTCCCTGATCCCAGACGACAATTTTAACATGCAAAACGAATGGATGAGCGAGTGGCTGGAAGAATCGTCCGCACAATCTCAAAGCATGCCATGCATCAACACAAAGCCTCCGGGTTTTGACAAGCCAAGAAAAATTTGGAGTGGCTTGAACAGGATCCGAACAAATCATGGAAGATGTGCCGCCTCGCTGTACAGATGGGGGAGACTGGACAGCCCTGAATGCGACTGCGGAGAAGAGTGGCAGACCATCCGCCATATTGTCGAGGAATGCCCTAGACGAGCTTATGGGGGAAACATGGTCGACTTCCTGCTGGCAACCGAGTCCACGACTGAATATATAGATAGTTTGGATGTTTGCTTGTAATATGTTTTATATTGTGTTACCTACTTACATCTTATATATTTTTGTGTGTTGTATGTTGTATTGCCATACGCTAAATAAATAAAATAAGTAATAAAATAAGTAGACAAATACAAATTTATTTTTGTTGTTTACAAAATTAACAAAGTAAGAATATACAGAAAGAAAAAGAAAAATAATTACATAAATTGCTGAAATTGGCCACCGCCATGCTCCAAGCATAAATTCACACGTCTCTTCATATTTTTGAAAGTGTTGACCAGCATCTCTGGAGAAATGTTACCACATTCTTATATAATCCTTTCTTGTAATGTAAAAATGTAAGTTATTACTGATTTTTAAGGAGTAATAATTGGGGAATATTTTTTTTAGGCCTAACTAAATCATATTATTGAAAAAAAAATTGGAAAGTTCCCTATTAGGTATACGATTTCAAATTCACGCAGTCCACATCTGCACGATCCTTTAACAAGTAAATTTCCTGCTTACCACCTAATAATCAATCAGCCTAGATCACTATCAGCACAGCCCCAAGCAGTGTCAAATGTACCCCCTGAATAAATACATTTTTAAGCCGCGTCTCCCCTAACACAGCCGTTAGCGATTTTAAGCGGTTTCGCGCCCCCGACTACAAACTTCGGATCGGGAGAGGTTTCCCGGGGGAACCGCCTATAGTTTCGGGCTCTTAAATCTGGTGATAATTGGTGTTTTAATTGGCAGCCAAAAAAAAAACATTGATGAATTAAACGGTTTTGTTAAGGAGATGTTGTGGAATTAGGAAATAAGCGATCAGGTTTTTTAGTTAATTGGTATACTACAGGGCACAGTTATGGGACCCTTACTTCTAACAATATATATGTATATAAATTCCTTAACAGATATTTTGCTGGATAATGGTATGGTGGTTTCCCTATGCTGATGATACCGTTGTTATTTTCGTGGGAAAAACGTGGAAAGAGGTATACGAAAGTAGCTGTCTTGGATTAGATAAAATAAAAAACTGGCTTGACTCATATAAACTTACTTTAAATGTCGAAAAAACCAACTATATAGCTTTCTCCCTAACAATGGGCCTTTTCACTATTCTTAAATTTGATACATTTGGCATTTGAATTGTTTAGTCGGTGCTATAATAAGTGTTTTTCATCAATAAAATTATTGCTAGGTCATAACATTTGAAAATCTCAAAACAGGCGCGACTCATGACGTAGATATGTTTAAAGCTTGCTAGAGCGCATGCGTTTAACCTCGCACACGCGTAAATGCTGATCTGTCGAACTGTCATCGGCAAATTAAGCCGCTGTTGCCATATGTAGAAAGTTTTATAATCTTAATAATATACTTTCTTCTTCGAAATTTATTTGGATACTTTAAATAAATATAAACATAATACTGGTAAAATAATTTAATCCGCAGCTATTGAATGGAAAACTGGTATATTATAATTACTAATTGCTAGTCAATTACCATTACACTGGTACTATAATATATGATTTTTGAGAGTATCGGCAACACTGTCAAGCTGCTGATTTTGTAAATTCTTGATATTTTAAGCCAGCGACTCTGCTATTCCTATCATTCCTCTGTGCATTAATCTTCCGGCGCGATGACGTAGGTATGTTTAAGTCCGTGTTTTTATTCAAGGAGTTTTTTTATTTATTTATTTTCTCAGTTATGGCTTAAAAGTATAGAAAAGTAAAAACACAGAAATTTTTTTTTTTGTTCCTTTATACACTACTACCAAAATCAAAATTTAGTGAAAAGGCCCATTGCAAATCGTCCGAATTTTAATAGAATAAAAGTGAATAGCTTTGAAAATGAAATAATGGAGGTACAACATACTAAATATTTAGGTGTAATAATTGATCAGAACCTCAAATGGAAACAACATATGTATATTTAGATTAACAAACAATATTAGAAAGTTAATTCGAAAATTTTATATGATTAAGGAAATATTAAATAAACATCTTCCAATCTGGGTATCATTACTTAGATACTCTATAATAGTGTGGGGCAATTTATATGAAAATATGTTAAAGCCTTTTAAAACTATTCAAAATTATATTCTTAAAATAATCTTTAGAAAAAGTAAAATGTTTCCAACATTGTGTTCTTTATAGTGAAAATATTCTTTTAACAAGATCTTTGTTTGTTATGAATGTTTGCTCTTACATCTATCGGAATCCCACAATGGGAGAACATGTAAATTATACATACGCTACCAGGTTTAATGTCGAAAGAAAATTACAAATCTCAAACAGCATGACAGACTTAAATCTTAGATCTATTGACCATCTTGGAGTCAAAATAATATACAATATTCTGCCGCCGGCACTGAGAGTGATAACTAATAGAAAAGTTTTTTAATCAAAAATGTATAACTTTTATAGCAAATAACTTGGAAAAGTTTGCAACATTGTTCTGACTAGTTTAAAATAATCATTCTGTTTTTTCTTTTCCATTTTCTTGTTTTTTGAATTTCTTCTTCTATTTTGTATGGCCTTTGTAAGGCTGGTTTATGGGTTTTATTATCTGCCAATGATAATCAAATGATGTAGACTTAAGAATCGTTTGAACTATTGAATTTTGTAATTATATTGGTACATACAGAAATATTAATCTACTTCATATAAAACTGTCTGTAAAATTTTTAATTTTTTGTAATATATTGAGTAATATATTATTAAGTTAAACACAGGGGCGGATTTCAGAATTTGATCCTCCATTGGGTATTAAGTCAAGGGCGGACATCTACATCCTCCATCTAAATCCACAACTGGTTCGAGGTTTATTTTTTTTTTAAATACCGATGAAATATCAAGTAGGATCAAATAAATATCCCATTGGTGCTTACGTCCTTTGTTCATATCCTGTGCCTCGACAAGCTTATCCTGAGGGAATCGGCGCCGTATCCCGTCTAAATTGATTTACCGCATTATCGCTTCGGGCGAACTTACCCGATGGTGCCCCGAAGGACTTTGTTGTCTAGCCCAACTCTGATTAAAACATTGGAAGTTCCATGGTTTCTAATGGTCCAAGAATAATGGGATTAACGAGAAAATTATCAGGGACGTATTTGCATTTTCTATGTAGTAGTAGTATATGTTTTATTTAGCAAAATAAGCTACAATTAAATATTTTTTAATACATTTTTTAACGACATTTTTATAGATTTATGTTTAATTTTAAAACGGAACCTTCTTTTAACAAAAACAGACAGAAAAGTTAAACATTTTGCAAATCGTATAAAATATTACGTATCATTTTGTTTTTTAAATAAATTTAATTTTAATATTTTTTAGATAGTTTTAATGATATTTGAGATTTAATAGAATTTTCCAAATTATTATATTCACAATAAAACAATTGTTTTAAACAATCAGGCAATAAAATATTTTTAATTTTATGTATAAAGATGCATACTAAATAAAAAATTAAGTTTCAGACATCCAACCAATCTAAATTTTTTAACATAAAATTTATTTTTGTATATTTGTCACAATTTAAAATAATCCGCATTGCCTTAATTTATAAAATTTGTAATTTGTCCAATATTTCCTCACTAGCACAATATAAAATGGATGAACAATAAAGAAAATGTGTTAATATAATAGTATTAAATACAGTTTTTTTATAGTTATTAATGATACTAGTTCGATATAAACACTAAAATGAAACGTGTGCAACGTTAAAGCACGAGGCGTCAGCCGAGTAGTTTAATTGCACAAGTTTCATTATCAAAGTTCATATCGAACGTGTATCATTCAAAATTTAATCTGCGACAGTGCAAATATATTTTATTTGTCTAAATTTCATTGATACCAGATAACGTTTTCGTAATTTTTAAAATTTTCAGGTGTCAATATTAGTCGATATCATGGTAACCGCATTTTTGATTGTTTTAATTTTGATTTTGACAACGTCATTATTGCCGTCTAATTTTCTATTGTATGCAAAGTGTTGGCCAATAATAATTTAAATATGGAAGATTCTGAATCCGAAAGTGTCCCTTCGGATGTTTACAATAAATAAATGCAATCCGTTTTTCTAAGTAATAATAACAAATAAATAGTTTCCACCAACTTTCTTTTTGTTTTTGTATCTTAACATTTGGATGTTATTAGGAATTCATAATGGCGCTGAGTGCTATTATGAAGGTCATAATGACATCTAAATGATAATGCTAAATACGTCATAATGGTACTGTCGTAGATTAAAAAACAAACTTAAATTAGAACTGATTCTTTTAAAATAAAGGAGTACCTACTATTTCATAATAATAATTATTTAAATATTGGAACAGTTGTAATTGTATATATATCGTGGGAATAGCTTAAAATGCTGGTTGTCGTCTAAAATGGTAAATCACCAATAATGAGGTTAAAATAATATAGATAGAATGATATTATATTATATTATATTATAGATAATAATATGTAGAAGTTGGATGAAAACCTTTCCCGGTAGTGTAAGCTCTGTTCGCGCCACCTTGTATATAACAAAATGCCTCGTTACCCACATAGATGTTGCCCACAACAATGGATCGTTTAGGTGCGTACAGCGCCATTAAGGCGCTAGCAGGCGACAGCACATAAAATTACTTTTTTATCGAAATTACCGCAGCGACCGTGTCGAAAAATCAAACGATATATTGAAAATTTGTGCTTCGGCGTGTATACACAAAATTCCTTCTCCTTCCTCCCCCTTCCCGTCGTCTCCATCAATCAACCTGTAAAAATACACTTGAAAGGGACGGAAACTATAAATAATCCCCTCTAAGGTTATCGCCATCGGAAAATTGAGGAGTTTTAGGAATTTTCGTGGTGGTTTTTACTGTCTTTTTTTATAAAAGATGCCGTCGACAGTGCCGATCTCCTTGTTGGTAAAATATTGTGTGTTTTAGTACTTTTTGTACAACATTTTACTTAGTACAACTTTCCTTTTCCAAATCGATTATCAATTATCAATTATCGATTTTCGATTTTCAATTTTCAAAAACCGTTTGTTTACCATAAGAAATACTTCCAAAGTTTGGTCTCCTTATCCTATATTAGATAGAGCCGCTCGCCCCCCTTTGTGGATCACCCTGTTGTATATTATGTAATTTACAATAAATTTGTTTAGGTAAAATTTATTATCTTAGGGAAACAAAGAGAATTCTAAGAGGCATTTTCTCGCACAACAATCTGCTTTTAATTTCAAAAATATTTCGGTATTAGGAATGCCGATCTGCGATTGAGAGATTCCATTAGTTCCAGTATAGGAAACGGGGAATTTTTGCACCCATACTTAACTTTTTAACGCGCATATTCCTATAATAGACCAGGGTCGATAATTTTTGAAACCAAAAAAAATAATAGTAGGATGAAACCCATTGGAAAAGGAAGAGAATATAACAAAAATAAAAGGAAAAAAATTACGGGCGATCCGAGGTCGGGAAGTGGAAAGGGGTGAGTTTTTAAGGGTAGAAAACGATTTATCTCGATTTCCGGCAAAACTACAAGTCCTATGTAAAAACGTTAAATGGCAAAGTTGTAGGTAATATCTACAACTTTTGTATTTACACTTTTTTCACATAACCTCAAAATTTCTGTAAAAAATTCAAATAACCAAGTTTTTGGTTTTTAATTTTTATCTTTTACTACAAAAAAAATTTTTTTTTCACGAAATTTGATCAAAACTTACCTTTGTATGTCCCAAACACACTGTAATTAATTTAATTTAAAATATTTATTTTTTCACCTTATTTTGACTTAATATCGAAAAAGCACCTTAATTTTCAATCGAAAATTCTCACGTCAAAATATCTGCTTTTTTAAAAAAGTCGGTGGGCTTTTTGTTCGTTGAAATCTCTACATTCTGATGGTGTAAAAAAAATATACATTACTATGGTAAATGTTCTCAAAAAATGCAAAGAAACGAAAAACACTCGAATCCGAAATTTTTTTTTAATCATTATGTACAATTTATATTTATATTTCGACTTGCAATTTTTTGTTAACAATGTAACATGAAATCTTACGTTTCGAGTAATTAAAGTATAAATTTTAATAAATAGCTCAAAATTTCCAATACCATTTTCAAAGGCTTCAGCCCTGGTCTATAATCAAATCGTATTTTTTTTTGTTTCAGAAAAATATTTTCCAGCCGTTCTTGTTTTTATTAGTATACCACTTATTACTAATGTATTTAACAAACTATTTTTAAATAATATTACATCTACGAACCTGACCATACCAACAGTTTTTCTCGAGGATTTTTCGACTAAAAAATAAATTTTAAAGTGTCAAAACCGCCGGGAAAACCGAATAAAAGTTTTCCGCATTAAAATAATGATCCGAATCAGGTTGAGGTGTTCATAATGAGGGCTTTAAGATACGAGTAACGTTCGTGAACGAAGATTCCATGGAACATTAACTTCGTATGGTCGATAGCGCCTTAGAATGGGTCGTGCTTAATATCACAGTGGCGTACAAGCTTAAATATGCATGTAAATGTTGTCCTAAAAGCGTGCGGAGAGTGTAACTTTTCGCACGCAACCCTAAATTTCTATTGATTATTCGTAATGTGCGTATTAAGTTACCCATAAGTACCAAAATTCAAATTTGTATTCCTTGAAAGAAACCGGCAAATGTTGAGGAGTTGAAAACACGAAAAAGACATGAATGTGCGTTAACTTCTCCCTGAGCAATTAGAAATGTTCAAAACGAGTTTCACTTGCGTTTAGGATGTTGCCAAATAGTGAATGGACAACATTTTGAGCATTTATTGACGAAAAAGTATTTAGTCCGGTCAATCTAGACCAAAAAATGAGAATGAAGGTACATAAAGTTACAGCAAGCGGAAAATCAGTAAAATTGTTCAAAATAGAATTATAAAGAAAAATTTTAAGTTCCCCATCATTCCCCTGTATGGAAAAAAAATTACTCGAGATCATAGGTCAAAAAAATGAGTTTTTCGCAATTTTCAGCAAAACGGTAAGTTTTATCCTAAAAATATCACAGACAAAAATTGTAGATCATAAAATTATCTATAAAAAATGTCTTAATACTTTTTCCCTACGAGCCACCGTTTCTTAGATATAATGATTCAAAAAGTTGTAAAAGTTGTAATCGTCATAATATGCACACGTTTCCACAACTTTTACAACTTTTTGAATCGTTATATCTCAGAAACGGTGGCTCGTAGGGAAAAAAGTATTGATACATTTTTTATAGATAATTTTATGATCTACAATATTTTTATGGTAAAACTTTGCTGAAAATCGCAAAAAACTCATTTTTTTTACCTTTGACCTTGAGTAAAAAGTACACGGGAATGATGGGGAACTTAAAAATGTTCTTCATAATTATATTTTGAACAATCTTACTGATTTTCAGCTTGCTGTAACTTTATGTATCTTCGAATGTCTAGATTGACCGGACAAATTAAAGATAAATAGAAGGTTTTCTAAGTTACAAACTTAACACTGGATTTATTTCTTTACGCTTAAATAAAGTGTTGTTTCTAAACAAGTGCGGAAAGTGAAAAAGCGATCCCGTGCCATTGAAGCGTAGATAAATGCAATTTTGTAGTGCTACCACTGGCACTGCCCACATACCACCAGAAAACCCAAAAGAAATCCAGTCAAGATCATCCCCGAAACGCGAGCATTTCGGCCGAGATAAATTTGTGAAAGGGCTTTTACAGGACCGTCATTCCGCCGTTATTTTGCGTCTTTAAGACCGGAAGCGCAATCCGGTCATTTGTCGGATTCAAGATGGTTTTTGAATGAACTTTCGAGGCTTTTCATAGGAAAGGTCCATTTTAACTATTGACTAAGGAAAAGTAATGTCATCAGGATAAAACCTTACTTGATGGGGATTAAAATTACTTAATTAGACGTTTATTGATGAGAGGGGACTTTTTACTACTTTACTACTAATTTATTTTTTACAAATAATTTTTTGGAATAAAAATACTATTAACTGTACTATTTTAAAATTAGTCGTCAAGCAAGACAAGAAGGGAATAAAATATAGTTAATTTTTAGGTAGGTACTAATATAAGACGTAATAGTATTTTAAAGTACACGTTTCATAAGAAGCGGTTTTAGCGCACGCGTCTATTTTAAAAAACGAGCCACAAAGTGGCGAGTTTTTTTATTGACACGTGTGCTAAAACGCCTTATGAAACATGTGCTTTATACATTTTTTTCTATTTCACCTTTTATAATCAAGAAAATATTATATTAAAGTACACGTTTCATAAGAAGCGGTTTTAGCGCACGCGTCTATTTTAAAAAACGAGCCACAAAGTGGCGAGTTTTTTTATTGACACGTGCGCTAAAACGCCTTATAAAACATGTGCTTTATACATTTTTTTCTATTTCACCTTTTATAATCAAGAAAAATACATTTTAAAAAGAAAATAAATCCTTCAAATTTTGTAAATTTTTATATCTAAATTTTATGTTGGTAATACTATTTTTTATCATAGTAGCCTCTGGACAACAAAAATTATTTTGCAAACTGTCATTTTTTAATTTATTGACCTATTTTCACCACGAGATTCTAAAGGTATTTTAGCGATATGAGATTTGAAATTGGACGGAATACGTTGTGTGATCCTTGTACATTCGGTACATATACAGAGCGTTCGGAAATTCGGGAGATTTTGCTACTTTTTATCGAATTTCAAAAGACGTGATTTTACGTCACGGCATTGCAATTTAGTATAGGGAAGATGGAATATTCAAATAAAGTTGAAGTTAAAATCGACATTGGAAGGTTAGTAGATTGAATTTTTGATAGGATTTGGCAGAAAATGATAGCTTAAAGCATCTACAAAAGATTGATTTATAGATTTATGCAACCAACATACATGACTGTAATCCACACAGAATAAAAAAGTAAGTTATAAAGCTATTTTTCCTCTGCGAAAAATGGGTTTTCTCGTAATCACAAAGGCCGCGCAAGTCAATGAAATAAAACATTTAAATGTTACCAACATCAAATAAAGAAAAAACGCGTATCGAAATAGCTTCATTACGATACGCAAATGCGTATCGTATTGAGCTTATTATGAACGTGAAATAGAAAAAGTATTTTTCACCCTAAATGGTATCGACTTATTGACTGCAATAAAACTACCGGTTTAATCCCATTGTTATACACAATCAACAAGCAGATACACTACAGGGTAGGACTTTAGATATTTAATTCGATATTAATAATATATTATTTAATGACATGAAATATCCTAAATAATAATACATATCGTATCAATATAACCTGCTATAATTACATAATCCTACCCTGACCGACAGTTTATTTGCATTTTTATGGCCGAGCTCTTGCAAAACGTCCCAGGTAGTTAAACGGAGTCAACCATTTATTGTGAAAAATACTTTACCCTCGAGTGCAGATAAGGGATAAGCCACCTAGTTTGTAGCAGTCTATGAGCTTCTTTAGGCTGAAAAATTTGCTAGCTTTGTACCTGGTAGCCCTGGTGCCTTCAAGGTGAGGGGTTGAACTTTGAATCTTGGAAACTTTTAATGGCTTTTGACGCATTTCAAACTATGTCTTTATACAAATACATATTTCTTATTTTTAAAGTGCACCTCTTTAAATTAAAACGTTTACAAAAAAATCTTATAAGCCCATATTTACCCAAAACACAAACTAATCTTTTCGGAATTATACTCCAACGTAATCGAACTACCGTATAGAGCCCTTGAACAGAACTGACCGGTTATTTGTGACCTTAATATAAACCCCCTTATTGGGTCACAAATAATACTAAAACCCTTTAGCGGTTCATTGATTCCGGTATATATACGATTGGAGCGCCCTCTTAAATCAAAAGGATAAAAGATATTCCAAAACAATGGGGACTATGGAATTTACTGAGTCCCAGGACGGGCCAGATGGTTAATAACAATAGATGGAATCTGAAAGGATTATTTTTAAAAATTTGTCTACAGGATGGCCAAAGAAGTTGGCACTGGGCAACACAGAGAAGTTTTAAATTGCTCATTTATAGAATTTACTAATGGGAGGCTGGATTGTACAGTTTTTTAAATCGTTATGTAGGCTGGTGTTTCGGTGTTTGTTCTACTTTAGACGTTACCAGCGTATATTTAATATAAAATTCTTCCATATCAACTGACATTTCCAAGGATTAATAGTCAAACTTTTCCAATACTAATACTTAAACAGTGAAGTTTTCAAAAGAAAAATTAAAGTATATTAACTTTTCGAGTTGAGCGATGTATCTGACGCTTCCGCCCAATCCTTTCAAGTGTGAAACGTCTCGGGGAGATAAAGTCAAAAATATAAAATATTGTAAGTGTTTGAAAGTTTAAAGTTTTCTCGAAGTATGTGTGTTAACTTTGGGGCTACGACTATAGAGAAACTTTATTGAAACTTGTAAGAACTTTATTTTAGTGGATCAGTCGACCAGCACATCTGGCCGGCCATTTCCTCGCCACCCGTATACAGTGTGTCCAAAAAAGTATGCAACATATGGGAAAATTTTTATCACCGATTTCTCAGAAAATTTTATTCCTTATAAAAGTTGGCGCATTCCTTAAAACTATTAATGCATATTTCATATTTCACCTGCGGCTAATAGTAGGGGAGCAAATGCCATTTTTTCGAAATTTCCTTAAGAGTAAAGTACCTTAATTATTAGAAATACAGCAAAATTTTATGTGGAAATGTTTCTGCAAATTAAAAACTTAGTACAAATACGAAATTTGAGTTAGGTGTGTCATTTTTTAATTTTTTTTATATGCATTTCTTTAAAATAGGTTTTTGGACTTCAGCGTACTGGATGAAAATGACAAATAAATTATTAATTATTTTCAGTAATATAAATAGAGTTGGATTCTATCATAATTTTCTTTAGAACATAGGTTGGCTAAAATATGTTTAAGTAGGCGTGCAACACGCTATAATATCTGAACCAACTCGTAACATTGAAAGGTTTTAAAAAATTTGCAACTACTTAATCCATTTTTATTATAAACCCACGTTTAAGTTATTTAATTAAATATATTAAAATTGCGTAAACAAAAAATCGACCAGAGGTGTACCGTTTAGGGGAAAATAGAGATTAACCAAAAAAAAAATTTTAAATTGTGACACCTAACTCAAATTTCGTATTTGGACTAACTTTCCAATTTACATGAACATTTCCATATAAAATGTTGCTGTATTTCTAATAATTAAGGTACTTTACTCTTAGGGCAATTTCGAAAAAATGGCATTTACTCCCTTACTATTAGCCGCAGGTGAAATATGAAATATGCATTTATAGTTTTAAGACATGCACCAACTTTTATAAGGAATAAAATTTTCTGAGAAATCGGTGATAAAAACTTTCCCATATTATGTTACATAATGTCTTGGACACACTGTATACAATATTATGCACCTATTAAAGGAGTTGTTGTGTAGTATGTATGGTACCCGCTAATAATAATTGAAGGGTACAGGGTAAAAAAGATTAATGTCACAAAACACAGTTATCGAGAAAATAGAATTTTTGTGTTTAGAGACTCCTACACTATTTACATGAAAATATTTTAAATTATTTTTTTTTTGGCCAATATAGCAGGTCTCCCGTTAATTATTTATAGCTGCATATCTGTAGGTTGATGTCATAGACGTGCAATATTTTTTTTTATAGGTAAAACCTACATAATTAATGCAAAAACGATGAATGTCACATAACTTTTGTGCAAAAGTCGGCAATAAGCGGAACTTCTTGGAAAAGGAAAATAAAAAATAGTTGGATGATAAAAGAGGCCAACCAACAGTGGATCACACACTGGGGTTGGGAGGAAGAGTTGAGGTAGCTGAGCCCTTCTCCCCCTCCCGATAATATGGACATTCATCCTTTCTCTGAACGCTAGGACATTTATCTTTTTTCCCCTGTACTGCGATATTTAATCTTGATGTAGCGTCTATGTCTCATCGTTTTTGCTCGGTTTACATAGTCAATTAAATTCTACCGTTATTAAGCTACACATTCCAGCCTTAACCTTAAAATCGATTTTTTTGGACATTCATCTTTTTTACCCTTCAATTATACAGTTATATCAAAATTTTTGTTTAAATATTTCTTTAGAGTAGAGTACTAGCTGGTCTGTTTATTATAGAACCGACATATCCTCATTTCGAGCAAAGTTAATCCTCAATCCAGGTGCAAAATGTCCTCCATGCCTAGCAGTTTCTGAGCATTCAAGCCAACACACAGACAGAGCGGCCGAACAATGGAAATCAGAAACATGCAGCTTCTAGCTGTATAAAGATGTCCTTATGGTTTATGACCCCATACGCGAATGTACAGTTTTTGTTACATTTTTAGGGAAAAAACTAAAATATACATTCTCCTATGTCCGGAAGCTGGTAACGATCCGTTAGAAAATTACATACTGGGGACTAAATACACTTTAAAAGAGAAAATTTTGTTTGCCCAATCCATCATGGCAAATGAAAATGCTCTGAAACTTATCCCAAGTTTGGTTTTCTGTCATACTATATTGAATATTTAATGTTAACTAGGGTAAAATTTCACGAGGGTTTTCGTGGGAAGAGGACATTGTGCGTGGGAGACAGACATATGGCAAATGAAATGAGATGAAAAAAAAAACAGTGTATAAACCGAGATTTAGGAACATAGGCGGAAATACAAAAAAAAATGGGATACAGTGATACAGTAAAACAAAGTTGAACTTGTAAATTTCCACTATATTAACTAGAAAAATTACATGTTTCGCTAACACTGTAGCTTCAGTAAGGCTACGAAGCTACATGTCATTGTTCTAGTTAATATAGTGGAAATTTACAAGTTTAACTTTGTTTTACTGTATCCCATAAATCCCATAATACTATAATTATGGATTTCCACCTAGTATCGGCTGAATCAATTAATTGGTACAAAAAAAAATTTGATATTTTAGGGTAGTTGTATAAATACAAATTTTACGACAGGGGAGAGGGAGACTGTCACCTTTCCTTTCAGTCGATTCCCCACTCAACTACAAACTCCTGGATTTTTTTTTTAAATTAAACAAAAGGATAAAATACGATTAAAATGTCCTTTACCTCATAAAAAAAACTGCCATTAACTTACAGAAATTTTCTACTTAAGAGAAAATTCTGTTTACTTTAAACCTCGAAAGTAATTTATTCGGACCGGGACAAATTTTAATTACTTTTTCTACCGTCCGGATGAGAAAATTATTTGCTGCGACCGAATCGAAAATACGAATCCGTTCGCAATAAACCGGCGGTAGAAGTTTTGTTTTGAAATAAATCCTCGTTTAGGTGTTTTTTGCCTTATTTATGAAATTGTGCCGGCAGTCATTAACATTTTTTTGTTTCTGTCTGGTTTTAATTAACTACAAAATAATACTATTGTCAGTCTAGACTCTACTTGTGTACAGCTCTACAGTACAGTGGAGACTATAATAAAATAGCCTCGTTTCTAAAATTACACCGGATGTAAAACAAACTAAATTTTTGTCCTTTGATATCATTTAATTTCTTTCTTCTAAGATATTGAAAAAAGTGTCCTTGAACTGTGCTTCCCGCTTAAACTTTTTTTGAGGTTTAATTTCCATATTGTTTATTAGCTGTTTTTTAGAAACAGTGTATCTTTATTTAGCAACATACAGCTCTAAGAGAGAGAGATAAGACCTTCACCAGTGGAGGGCGATTGCAAGACATACTATCTAGTACTACTTACTATAAATAGATCATCTTTAGGATTTTTTTCTCCAGATATCTCACCACAAACAACGTTTAAGCTTTTGGATTCCAGTAATTCTACATTTGCACTTAGATAAGTGTTCAATAATGTTTCCGAATGCAAGAAATGGCGTACCTATACGAGTATAAGTAGTTGTGTGGGCGGATTTCAGTGAAAATATAAGGCCCTTGTGGCAATCGTGGAGGCACCACACTTTTAAGTTTTATCAGGATTCTACTTGGACCGTCTCCGTCTACGCATCTATACAAAATATCTAAGCGACAGTCAAAAGAACACTGTTATTTGCAATTTTTGAATCTACGGCCATGTTTGGTATTGTTTTTTGGGGAGCAAACTCACAAATCCAAAAAAAATTTGTAATTCAAAAACAAGTCTTAAGAATTCTGTATTTAGAATCATGTAGAGGCCTGTTTAAAGCAAAAATAATATTTACAATTTATGCGTTGTACGTATTATCAACATTATTATAACACACGAACTAATGATATAAATTACCCCATTCACCGACTGACTTTATCTGAAAAAAGCTCCTACTATATGGGCGTTAAATTTTATAATAAACTAAATAATGATATTAAAAATGCACCCTCAAAGAAATTGTTTGGAGTAAGATTGAAGGAATTGCTTATAAATTTGGAGCCATACAGCATTAGTGATTTTTGGAGATGTAAAAAAGGAGAAAAGGATTAGGAATTGTTTTTGGGTATTTAAACTTAGATTTTTTGTTGACGCCATTTTATTTTTGTTTGTATATTTGTACTGCTTAACGTTATTTGAAATATGGATTTTTCCATTCTATTCTATTCTACTTTCTAAAAGTGTGGTGCCAATGGGAGTTGCGTATTGTCGTTGAAGCCCGCTCACATAACTACTCGGTGATAATCCTGGACTAAATATTTACTTTAGCGTCTGGTGTGTTACCTAATATACAAATAATGATTATCATTTGAGGCAGCCAATCATTTATCTAAACCTTTCATTTCTATTTTTGTTCGGGTTGAAACTCATAAAATAACAATTTTTTTGCAATTCTTTGGCACTCGTTTACATAAAACTTTTTTTACTCAAACGATAGCAAAAAGCGAATAAAAAGAGAACGAGACGTTTTTAAAGTATTTTCTTAAAGTCGGCGGAACGATGACAAATAGGGACAGTTTTGTTAAGAACACAAAAAAACAATATTGGCGTATTTCTTTCTAAGTATCCCTAAATTTTGGTTTAAAAGTTTTTTTATGGCTAATGGCCCTCTGTTTGGGGCCAGGAAAGAAGAAAAGAAGATTTTCTTTTGGGTTAATAATGAGGTAGTTAAAGAACGATTTTATAAAGGGAAAGTCTCTTAAATCGGAAATTGTTTTTCCATGTCAGGATTAAACTCGTACTTTTGTTATTTATACGGGTGTAGTACTTCTATAAATAAAACATTTTTTTATGTATAAAAATACCTGGTATACAAAAAGGGCATCAAAGGTCTTAAGCCACTACAGATTGATTAATGAAAAAAAAAGGAATAATCTTTCGTAAACACGGCAGGGGCAAAGTTTCGATATATCTTGCTCAGTTTTCGGTTGGGTGGGGCTGGATATTTAATTTAAAAAAAGTGTCGTCAACTGGAAATGGTCGATTCAAGGCTCTTTTCATTATACTTATAAATTGGTCCTTTTTAAAAAAATTGCCCATTTACATCATCATACAAAGACATAATTATTTATCGAGGAGCCTCTAGTTAATAAACAAAAAGCTTAAAAAGGACAAAAAAAGATAATACAATTATCGGTACCTACTACAGGCGTTGTTTATATTTAGGGGACGGTTGCCCATATTGGACCAATTATTTATTATTATCATAGATCCTGATAATAACGCAAAATCGATCTTGAAGCTATACTTTAGTATGTTGTTCAACTGCAGGATTTTTTGCAGAATTTTATTTCAAAGTATCTATGATATACCAGGCTATAAAAAAACCTCTGCAAGTGGTTCAATATAGGAAACCGGTTGCCTAAATTGCACCTGGGGGTTTTAAACCACATGATTTAAATCGGAAGCTTAGGTGTTAAATAAATAAATAAAAAATAAAATTGTTGGTATAGGAAGATTTATACTTATATTTTAAAAAAACATCAAATGTACAATCAAAATTTCGGTAGAAGACATCCTAATGCAAAAAAAGTACCTATTAGTTTCCTATATTGGACCAGACATAGTTTCATTTTTTAACTCAAAGAAAAATGGTTTTGGCAATATTGAAATGGTGTTAGTTCATGACATTAACTTATTTAAAAATAAAAAATTATTTTTGCACAATTTGGAAAAATTACCCAATCACCCAGTGGTCCAATTTAAGCAACTACCACGTGTTTTACAAAACCACCCAGGAAAAAACAAAAAAAGGCAAATATGGCATGGTAATGGGAGAAAGAGAAAGAGAAAAACTCACTTGATAACTTCCATAAAAAAGATTTTGCTTAGAGTTTTATGGTTCTAAGGTAAATTCTTAGAAAAATCCTAAAAATATTACATTAAAATTGTGTAAATTACGTTTTGCTCTGTAATGGCCAACAACTAGTTCAGTTTGTTGCCGATCAAAGGTTCTGGATGGAAGTATATTACAGTGTTGCTAGATGATATGGCACTTGTTTAGTTTCGGAGAAATGTACTGTGGTCCAATTTAGGTAGCGGTTCAATATAGGCAACCTTCCCCTATATTCCAAACAGAGTCAATAAGCATTCAAATCAAGGAAGCACTGAAAGCTAATATCTCGTACAGTATGCTCATAAATTTTGTCGCGATTCTGTCAAGCTATTTCAAAATGGCGACTGAAGTTTTTAAAAAACCTCTATTTAAATAAGCGGAAATGATAAATGTTTTTTTTACCTTTCAAGGTAAGAAATCTTCATTGTTTCACGTTTTGACATTTTGTGATTTAATAATAGTTATGGATTATTTGTTATTTATTTTGTCAATTTATCCGGTTTGTTCAAAAACCTGAATTATCCGGATTTTTTTTAATAACCGGTTATTTATCAATAATCGGTTTTTTTTACCGCGTCGCGTTGTACTTAACAATTAATCGAACTGGCGACCATTTTTTTTTTATCCCCAAAGAAAATGGTCTAGAGGCGGTAAGTCTGGAGACCTCGGTGGCCATTCAATTGTACCACGAAACATGCGGATTATCCGGCAGAGATAAATGCAATATCCAATTTTTCATCGTCGCCTAAAACACGTGGCCGTCCATTCCTAGGCAAGTCCTTTACTGTGCCCTGTTCATCAAATTTGTGGAATATTTTACTAACAGTGCCCTGTGAAATTTGGTTATCCGGATATTTAGCATTAAATAAAGTGCACACTTCGCTTTGACTTCTTATTTTATCTCTACATCCTAACAATGACTAAACTAAAGAAATAAAACTCAATGGTAACTAACTGTCAAATATGTTTTAATTTATCGACAAAAAAAGCATTTCCAAAGCCGCCTTGTCAAAATACAAAATATTAAAAAAAACATATTAATAAATAAATCTGTATGCCACTGAAAACGTCTTATACTTAGAAAATAGGCATCCTCAGATACCTTCCTTAGGCATATACATATTTGTTTATTAGTAAGTATGTATGTAGGTATTCGTTAAAATACTGTAATAAATATTTGAGTGGTTGATCAGTTTAAAACACATTTTTTAATATTTGTGTATATTCAAATAAAATAATCATTTACGCTTAAACCGTCCCTCGTATCAAAAAAACACACGTGACCTTTTTTGTTCTAAATAAAAGGGGGATTTATAACAAAAAAGTTAAAATAAAATAAATCAGTGGTGTAGCATAGTTTTCACAAAAAATATGATAGTAACATTTTGTAGCGACGCCACTGGTTAAATTTATGAACGTGTTGTACTTTGAAAATAAGTGTCCTTAGATGCTTATTTAATTCACAAAATTTCATAAAAAAAAAATAACTCGTTAAGGAGTTATTTAAAAATTATTACTATTTCTTTTAACATTTCAACACCCTGTATCTCCGTAACGAAGTCGCCAAGGACCACTGTTTATGAGAACTTTTCATGTTAAAATATTGCCGGCAATTACCTCCCGAAGTTTGTCAAAGTACTTTTGAATCACCCTGTATAGAATAAATTGACGTGTCCGAGCGTTTTCCCAAAAAGTGACATTTTATTCTATATTAATTTTATTCCGGACTTTTGAGCAACCCTGTATGTGTATGGTATGTAAGCGTCAGAAAACCAATGTGTAAAAAAATAACTGAAATCGTCCTTTTTTAAATTGGAAAACTGGATTTAGAAAAATATTAATTAGTTGGATGGATCTAAAGTCTAAATCCTCTTTCAACCTGCAAAAGAGCTGGTTATTTTTCAGTTTTATTGTTGACCCTATTTGAACGGAGCTCTTAAAAAAAAATTGTGATCAATTCTCAAAATTTTCAGTCCCTTGAATTTAAATACCGCTTTTTGTGCTCGTAATTTGAGTAAACAATAAATTTATATTCGTAAATAGCCTTTTTAATATACCAGTCAACGACATTTGCCGGTGTTATTTTTTATAAAAAATTTAATTATGTTTTTAATATCCTCTGTCATTCGAAAAAAAAATTAATTAAACTGTCAACAAATTTTAAATATTAAACTTGACTACCAAGAAAAATAATAAGAAGAAAATAAAAAAATATACGGAGTAATATACAGTGTCACCAGTAACGTCCGCATCATATGAGATTTTTTATTAATAGTTTTATTCGAAATTTGACTTTGGCATCAAGTTCTGCTTCGATCGAGATGAAGATAAAGCAAAAAATAGTACTCACGTGATTCGCATTATCTGTCAAATTTTAATTTTTTCCAAAAAATAATTCAAAAGTGGGGTTATTTCTGAAAATATCGAAAAAAATTATTAGAAAAAGTTTTTTTAAATGCAGTTTCTAGCCCACGTGCAAAATTTCAGCTGCATAAGATAATTTTGATTTTTTACCTATATTTTGTAAATTGCACCACTTTTGCAAAATTAGTCTCAACGCAACCTACATAAAACTTCTTAGTTTTGACAATGCTTTATTTCAGATACATTTTCTTTAAAGTAACGCCATATAAAATGTGTGTTTTTCTACAAAATCAAAATTGGGCTATTAAAATTTGGTCGCATGTGATGCAAAGTTTATTTGTTTTTGACCCTGTATAAGGTAACTTCATAAAATAACTATTTTTGAAAACGTAGTTTATGTCTGAAAGTAATACACATCGTCAAAAAAGAACACAGTGTCATCAGTAAAGTGTTCATTAAGTGGAAAATAAATTTTCAGTTTAACTTAACGCAAAGTTTATCTATTTTCAACGATTTAATTTAAAAACTCTTTACTTCATTTTTTATTTTTTTACTTTCAGACACAAACTACGTTTTCAAAAATAGTTATTTTATGAAGTTACCTTATACAGGGTCAAAAACAAATAAACTTTGCGTCACATGCGACCAAATTTTAACAGCCTAATTTTGATTTTGTAGAAAAACACACATTTAATATGGGGCTACTTTAAAGAAAATGTATCTGAAATAAAGCATTGTCAAAACTAAGAAGTTTTATGTAGGTTGCGCTGAGTATTATTTTGCAAAAGTGGTGCAATTTACAAAATATAGGTAAAAATCAAACTTATCTTATATAGTTGAAATTTTGCATGTGGGCTAGAAACTGCATTTAAAAAAACTTTTTCTTATAACTTTTTTCGATATTTTCAGAAATAACCCCACTTTTAAATTATTTTTTTGAAAAAATTAAAATTTCATCTCGATCGAAGCAGAACTTGATGCCAAAGTCCAATTTTGAATAAAGCTATTAATAAAAAAAAATCCCATATGATGCGGACTTTACGGGCCACACTGTAGAATAAAGTTAAAATTTGCATATCGTATAGTGTTGCTTATTTAAGGTGGGAGTATCAACATGCTTGCCAACCTATAACCTATTTCGCGTAGATTTATTTATGTTTTCTAGCTTTTATATAAAATTTAAAGAAAATCAGTATCGACTTGATGTTCTATAGGTAATAATTGACATATTTAATAATCAAGGCATTTCATAACTTATTTTAGGAGAATTGTATAGCGAAAAATATCGGGTATGATTTTTTTTAACATTATTATGTCATTGTCACTCATTGTTCTTTCACTATACAATTCTCCCAAAATTAGCAATGAAATAAATTGATATTTTTGTAATATAACAGATACTACCTAAATAATGTACCGACGATATTGATTTTCTTTAAATGTTAGTTATTAAAATAATAAACTCAAAAAATCAACGCGAAATAGGTTATAGGTTGGTAATGGATTAAATGACGTTGAGAATTCAACCTTAACTGATGGTACTTGAATAATTAATCGTGTTTTCAAATATATTTTAGTTGGTTCTGGCAATAATACAAACACTACCAACCTTTAAACCGTACAAACCAATAAAATAATTGAGATAACTTGCTACGAAATCGATGTGTGTTTCCCGAAAACTTTCCGGGAGTAATTAAAATTAATTTAATTAATTCCGGGGAGTTCAAAGCTTCGTCGCTACACTCCATAGCTCCATACAAACGTAGATGTGTACACATTAGTACATGTGGCTTAGCGACATAAAGTTTCTGTAATTGGAGGTCGTTTAACTTAAATTTAACTAAGGTTTAATTTTAACCTTGCTATAATAGTATATTAACGTACACGTTTTATAAAGCATCATTTTATAGCACGCGTCCATGTTAAAAAACGAGCCGCTTGCGGCGAGTTTTATAACGGGACAAGTGCTTAAAACTGCTTTATATAACACGTACCTTATACTATTTTTTCTAATTTGTAGTTTTTTCAATAAAAACACATATTTAAAAAGAAAATAAATCCTTCAAATTTTGTAAATTTTTATGTCTAAATTTTATGTTGGTAATACTATTTTTTATCATAGTAGCCTCTGGGCAACAAAAATTATTTTGCGAACTGTAATTTTTTGATTTATTGACCCATTTTCACCACGAGATTCTAAAGTTATTTTAGCGATATGAGATTTAAAATTGGACGGAATACGTTGTGTGATCCTTGTACATTCGGTACATATACAGAGCGTTCGGAAATTCGGGCAATTTCGCTACTTTTTTTCGAATTTCAAAAGACGTGATTTTACGTCACGGCATTGCAATTTAGTATAGGGAAGATGGAAAATTCAAATAAAGTTGTAGTTAAAATCGACATTGGAAGGTTAGTAGATTGAATTTTGGATAGGATTTGGCAGAAAATGATAGCTTGAAGCATCTACAAAAGCAAAATAGTTCTCCGTCAATAAAGTTATTATTTAATATGTGTTTTGTAATGAACTAAAACAATACATACAGATTTGTAGATCTAGGCAACCAAACATACATACGTGGGTTCGTCTAGTATTTTGCATATTTGGACTAAAAAATATTAGTTATCTAGAATGCTATATGCTAAACGGTGAAAAAAAACATGTCATGTAGGGCCAACCTTTAAATAATAAAATTCAGAGTTGTATATGGGGATTTTTCGGGATGCGGAATACAAATTTGCCCACCGTTTTTTCGCATTTTGTAGAGGGCGCCACATAGAAGCCTATATTTTAATTTGAATGGTCCCAACTTTTTTGTCCTACACTGTATGCGCATTTTGACTGAATATTTTTATTCTCCTAACCTTTTGACATAAAAAAGGTATACCACTTTTGTTTCGATAAATCTAACCGTTTTCGAGAAAAACGTTAAAATAACATTGCTTGCATGTGATGAATACGAAATCATTTTAATTTATTATTTTTTAATTTAATTAATTTAATTTTTTTAAAAGAATTAATTTATGCATTAAAGAGGAAGGACGTCACTTTGAACCTTTGATTTGATTGTTTAATTTATTGTTCTAGTAACTTATGTATTTTAAAACTGCAAATAAAATTTAATTTTAACACCCCGTAACTTCATTAATAAAATCAATTTTCGAAAAAATGTTATACGAAGAGATAGCATTTATTTTCTGTTTAGAATTATCCCCTAAATTTTTTGCTTATCATTTCCGGACACCCTGTATAGAGTAGGTATTTACCTGAAGACGACTGGCGATACGTACCAGTTGAAACGTTGTGATTTAAAACGAATAAAGACAATGCTAGTCTAAACCTCTTCTATCAGATCGGTTAGTATTCTGTCACGAGCTGCGCAAAGTAACTAAAAAACTAAATTATTCTCCAAAAAAAAATGTATTATAAAGGCGTTACTTAAACTTTAATAAATCACCGATTTAAGGGCTTCCAACCTCTAAAGTAACCCGGATTTACTTTTGTTGTATTTTCTGTTATTTTTCCATTACTTTTCCGTATTTTCCGTATTTTTCACAATTTTCTGCCATTTCACAGCGCGACAGTGTACAAAAATAAACTTCTAAGAGTCTGTCACAAAAGGTATTAAAGCCCGAAAACTGTGAGTTAATATTTAATCTTTAGGGTCTAGACATTGTGTTAGCGACAATACTTTTGCCCGAGATTAATATTTAATCTCGGATTAATTTGAATGATTGAAGAGGTATTCATTCATTAAAAAAAAAGGTAACGAAGGTAAATTTATTCATTCAAGTAACAACACCAACAGCCATTAACAAGTGCAATCAAAGTCTCTACAGTCGTACTGTGTACTATTACTAGATCTACAATCTAGATATTAATAAAATACATAGTCCGGTCAATCTAGACCAAAAAATGAGAGTGAAGGTAAAATCTTCAAGTTCCCCATCATTCCCGTGTATGGAAAAAATTTTACTCGAAGTCCAAGGTAAAAAAAAATTAGTTCTTCGCGATTTTCAGCAAAACGGTAAGATTTATCATAAAAATACTCCAGACAAAAATTGTAAACCATAAAATTATCTATAAAAAATGTATCGGACTAACAAGGGCATAGGGCATAGGACATAGGGCAATAGGCATACAAGGGGTTCAAAAGGTAAAAACAAATTCCAATGTTTTACTGCGCAAAGAATTTTGTTCATCATATTTATCCTTTAAGATGAAAACCCTTTTACATTCTTAATCTGGTCTCGTTAAAGTTAATGCTCTTCTTCTCAGACGCCCGGAGTGCCACTTGACAGTTCGACTAGAAATAGTTGAGAATCTAGTTAGAGATACCCCAAGTTTGCTTAGTCGAGTTTCGGAACTGTATAAGAACTGTAGTCGTCAAACTTTAGCCAGAACTGCAATTAAATTCACTGCATTTGTGTAATTGGGCTTCAATTAAAATCGGCAAGTGCCGGCGGGAAGTAGGAAATATATATTTACGATAAAACTCCCTTATTGTCTTTGTTTATTCTCTTGAAATCTCTTCAAACTATAATTTGAATACCTATTTAAAATTTTGTCATAATAGACCAGGGCCTTTGAAAAAGGTAAAAAGTGAAAAAAAATAATAGTAGGATGAAACCCATTGGAAAAGGAAGAGAATATAACAAAAATGAAAGCAAAAATAATTTACGGGCGATCCGAGTTTGGAAAGTGGAAGGGGTGAGTTTTTAAGGGTAGAAAACGATTTATCTCGATTTCCGGCAAAACTACAAGTCCTATGGAAAAACGTTAAATAGCAAAGTTGTAGGTAATAAAAATATCTACAACTTTTGTATTTACACTTTTGTCACATAACCTCAAAATTTATGTGAAAAATTCAAATAACCAAGTTTTTGGTTTCTTATTATTATCTTTTACAAAAAAAATTACGAAGTTTGGTGAAAATTTACCGTCTTATGTCCCAAACACACTGTAATTTTTTTGATCCAAAATATTAATTTTTTCATCTTATTTTGACTTAATATCGAAAAAGCACCCTAATTTTCAATCGAAAATTCTCACGTCAAAATATCTGCTTTTATAAAAAAGTCGGTGGGCTTTTTGTTTGTTGAAATCTCTACTTTCTGATGGTGTAAAAAAATATATATTACTATGGTAAATGTTCTCAAAAAATGCAAAGAAATCCTACCTTTAATTATATTTAGAACAACTATTTTCGCCTGTTTTTTGCGATCTTTTTGCTTTATGGATTTGTAATTTTTTTGCTCATCAATGTAACATGGAATCTTACGTTTTTCGAGTTATTAAAGTATAAATTTTAATAAATAGCTCAAAATTGTACATATTGATTAAAAAAAAAAATTCGGATTCGAGTTTTTTTCGTTTCTTTGCATTTTTTGAGAACATTTACCAAGTAATGTATATTTTTTTACACCATCAGAAAGTGGAGATTTCAACGAACAAAAAGCCCACCGACTTTTTTAAAAAAGCAGATCTTTTGACGTGAGAATTTTCGATTGAAAATTAGGGTGCTTTTTCGATATGAAGTCAAAATAAGGTGAAAAAATAAATATTTTAAATCAAAAAAATTACAGTGTGTTTGGTACATAAGAAGTTTTCACCAAATTTCGTAAAAAAAAATTTTTTTGTAAAAGATAAAAATAAAAAAAAAAAAGGTTATTTGAATTTTTCACATAAATTTCGAGGTTATGGGAAAAAAGTGTTGATACAAAAGTTGTAGATCTTTTTATTACCTACAACTTTGCCACTTAACGTTTTTCCATAGGACGTGTAGTTTTGCCGGAAATCGAGATAAATCCTTTTCTACCCTTAAAAACTCACCCCCTTCCACTTCCCGACCTCGGATCGCCCGTAAATTATTTTTCCCTTCATTTTTGTTATATTTTTTTCCTTTTCCAATGGGTTTCATCCTACTATTATTTTTTTTAGTTTCAAAAATTGTCGAGCCTGGTCTAATAGAACCGCCTATACTTAAACCTGTTCACTCCACTTGACCATTTTTTAATAGATAATTTTCGACATCGATCTCATTGTTCTCCATTCTGTTACGTCGATTAATAATTCTATCCCTCTCGGGTCCACAAAAAAAAAACAATCTTCAACAAAAGAAAAACAACCTGGAACTTCCGAACTTCCGTCCGAGATTGATGAAACTTCCCTGTCACGTGGTGTCTCAGAAAACAACAGCTAAAGACAGTTTAACGACACTGGACGGTCAAAGCTGCATTGTGATTCAGCTGCGGTTCGTTAACGACGCGAAACTGGCCAATACCGAGGCAAAAAGACAGCACGTGCGAAGCTGATGCATCTAATTTGAGCCAGTTGCATGTTGGGTAATATAAAATTAACTTTTTGTATATGAATTTATGGCCTTCTAGACCAGGGTCGATAATTTTTGAAACCAAAAAAAAAATAATAGTAGGATAAAACCCATTGGAAAAGGAAGAGAATATAACAAAAATGAAAGGAAAAATGATTTATGGTGGATCCGAGGTCGGGAAGTGGAAGGGGGTGAGTTTTTAAGGATAGAAAACGATTTATCTCGATTTCCGGCAAAACTACAAGTCCTATGGAAAAACGTTAAAAAGCAAAGTTGTAGGTAATAAAACGATCTACAACTTTTGTATTTACACTTTTTTTACATAACCTGAACAAAAAGTCCACCGACTTTTTTAAAAAAGCAGATATTTTGACGTGAGAATTTTCAATTGAAAATTAAGGTGCTTTTTCGATATTAAGTCAAAATAAGGTGAAAAAATAAATATTTTAAATCAAAAAAATTACAGTGTGTTTGGGACATGAAAAGGTAAGTGTTCACCAAATTTCGTGAAAAATTTTTTTTTTGTAAAAGATAAAAATAAAAAACCAAAAACTTAGTTATTAGAATTTTTCACATAAATTTTGATGTTATGTGAAAGAAGTGTAAATACAGAAGTGGTAGATCTTTTTATTACCTACAACTTTGCCATTTAACGTTTTTCCATAGGACTTGTAGTTTTGCCAGACATCGAGATAAATCGTTTTCTACCCATAAAACTCACCCCTTTCCACTTCCTGACCTCGGATCACCCGTAATTTATTTTTCCTTTCATTTTTGCTATATTCTCTTCCTTTTCCAATGAGTTTCATCCTGTTATTTTTTTTTCACTTTATATCATTTTCAAAGGCTTCAGCACTGGTCTATTCCTGTAGTTCCTGCATATCATTTCAGTATATAAGTATGATCAACATGGTGTAAAAGTACACAAGGGCAGATCTAGAACCGTATCGAAGAAGGAGGGTTTAATTCCCGCCAATAATTTACATAATTTAATTAAAAACCGGTAATACTATAAGGGTATCAAGTCAATAGGTAGGTATATCAAATTGTGCAAAAGTAATTCGCTTCTATTTTTTCGTATCCGCTCTAAATTATTATACTTTACTAAAAATGTAATTTCTTACAAAACACGGCTAATCTCTCTCGTTCCCTGAGCCCTTAATATGAAGGAAAAAAGGACAGGAGGCTTGACCCCAATAATCCTCTTACGTAAATCTTGCGTGGGCTTTGTAGAGATGATTATTACAGAATATGAGAAAGAAAATCTGTTATTTTTTAACATAACCGGTGATGTATGAGTTCATTTTTAAATTTTTTATCCAATTTCGTTTTAGTAGGAATTTTGGATTGCGTTAAATTTACAGCGTTCGTCAAACCTGGACTGCCACTATAGACCAGGGTCGACAATTTTTGAAACCAAAAAAAATAATAGTAGGATGAAACCCATTGGAAAAGGAAGAGAATATAACAAAAATAAAAGGAAAAATAATTTACCGCATTTTTTGAGAACATTTACCATAGTTATGTATATTTTTTTTACACCATTAGAAAGTGGAGATTTCAACGAACAAAAAGCCCACCGACTTTTTTAAAAAAGCAGATATTTTGACGTAAGAATTTTCGATTGAAAATTAGGGTGCTTTTTCGATATTAAGTCAAAATAAGGTGAAAAAATAAATATTTTAAATCAAAAGAATTACAGGGTGTTTGGGACATAAAAAGGTAAGTTTTCACCAAATTTCGTAAAAAAAAATTTTTGTGTAAAAAAAATAAAAAACCAAAAACTTGGTTATTTGAATTTTTCACATAAATTTTGAGGTTATGTGAAAAAAGTGTAAATACAAATGTTGTATATCTTTTTATTACCTACAACTTTGCCATTTAACGTTTTTCCATAGGACTTGTAGTTTTGCCGGAAATCGAGATAAATCGTTTTCTACCCTTAAAAACTCACCTCTTTCCACTTCCCAACCTCGGATCGCCCGTAAATTATTTCCTTTCATTTTTGTTATATTCTCTTCCTTTTTCAATGGGTTTATCCTACTATTATTTTTTTTCACTTTTTACCATTTTCAAAGGCTTCAGCCCTGGTCTACTATCCGTACGTGATGTTAAGCTTCCCTGACGACCACTAACTACTATTATAGTAGCAACTGTTTTTTGTGTTTGGGAAAAAGTTAGTTTACAAAAATTACATCGAAAACGCCTAACTATATTTCTGTTTTCTGGAGGAAAATTTTCATTATTAACGCAGACTATAAACACAAATAATTTAAGTCAATTTAATTACCTTCGGACGTGGGTCCCTCTATATAAACACTTTTAATTTATTTCCACCCATAAATAACCCGGTATAGTGTAGCTTCTTTCCCCAACAAGAAGGAGATATATTTCCAACCGGCTACGCTAACAAATGTAACAAACACCCATCCGGAGTGTTTAATTTTATTTGTAAGGGTAACATTCAACCCCTAGGGCTATTTTACTTTCCCGTTTATCCAGAAAAAGAAACATCCGTTGAAAAAGGCGGGCAGACGTGACTCTGAATAGAAGACCGTTCTAGAAAAAATGTGCTCTTTGATTTGATCCTTCGGTAGTTGAAGGGGTGGTAAAGCGAAAGGGTTTTCTTTTTTCTAGGGTTAAGAAAAGGAATTCCAAGTAAATCATTAGGTTAACTAAGTAATGGATTATAGGATGACCGGAGACTAACTAAGTCCATTTATGACACGATGATACTAATACAACACAGTGGTTACTACACTATCGTTACAACGCACAGCAGGGGCAAGTAGATAAACTACACTGATCACTGATTTTAGATCAACAACGCATGTTATTTCTTATAGAGGTTTATTCGGCATTTTAAGGCCATCAACACCCAAGGTCGTGGCCAGAAAATAATTTCGGGGGGGGGGGGGGGTTGTTCCAGTGGCGGATTTAGGATTTGTTATAGGGGGAGGGGGCCCAAAATTTTTTTTTGGGTGCCACGCCCTTTTTTGGGTAAAATAACCGTAAAGCTTAATCTGCGGCATTATGCCAGAGTTTAAAACACTCTTTTAATTTAAAAGAAATTCGAAATTTGAAAGGTCGGTCGACAAAGTAAACAATAAACTATTTATTTTACTAATTAACATGTCTCTTATATTAAGTCATAATTATATTTAAGTATAATAATTATTATAATAAATTATATTATGTAATAATATCAAAAACAAAATAAGAATGAAAACGAAAAATAAACAATAAGAACTAAAAAAATATCTGAAGTACCTACTTACTTTGTACTAAATTACAAAATCAAGTTTTCTGTTCTTTGAAGAGAAAATATTTATGATTTTGTTTACATCTACGTTTATATCACGGTGGACATATAGGAAAGCCAGACCTTTAAGGCGATCTGCAGCCATTGTAGCCCGTAAATAAGATTTCATACTATAAATATTATATAGTTATATATTATATAGTTTATAGTGTCATACATAATAAAAATAACAGTAGGTAGAGAATTTTGTATGTAGTGATTAACTATTATGTTGTGTAACAACAAAGTGAGACGGGCGCACTTTATATAACTGCAGTCTCATTAATACTTATTAAAAGTCTAAAATAAATATCTTTTTTTATTTCGGGGGGATCAATCCCCCTTGATCCCCCCCTGGCTACGGCCTTGCAACACCCACTGGCGCACACGCGTTTTGGAGACAAATAAGAGGAGGGCAGGGAAGTAAGTAGACATAGTAGCGGACAGAGTGGATAGAGTGTAGAGAATAGCGGAGAGGGGTAGAGAGAAGTGCAACAAGGAGCGAAAAAATTAGTAAAAATAAACCAAATCAAACTTTCAGCACGTTTCAGAAACTAAGTGACAACGAGTTTCTTACCTCCATAACCTCCATAAGAAATAACATGTACTTTTGATCTAGAATCAGTGTAGCTTCTTTACTTGTGAAGCCTCTCGGACTTTTTATAACGACAAATGTATTTTCAACAATGGCGCTGTTTCCCAAAGGAATCAAAGGCGCAACTATCTTACTGCTATATTTTTTTAAAGATAAATAAACTATATTATTCCTTTCTAACAATCCTCCTAACACTACGTGTTTAATTTTATTTGTGAGGGTAGCATTTTTAACCTTCGGAGATATTTTACTTTCCCATTTTGCAGGAAAAAGGGAAAACTGCCGTCTTGAAAAGAAGACGACTCGACTTGACGGGAGGGTGAAAGTAAAAAATAAGCCGTTTGATTTTTGGCCCCGAGCCTATAGGGTGAAGGGACGGATAGGGTAGTTTTTTTTTTATAAAATAACACAAACCCTTTTGGGAAATAACAATATTATATAAAATAGTCCTAATTTTAAAGATATATTTTCATGATGAAACTATGAGGTTGGAAAAACAAAATTAAATATACAGTGTCACCAGTAATGTCCGCATCATATGGGATTTTTTTTTTATTAATAGCTTTATTTAAAATTTGACTTTGGCATCAAGTTCTGCTTCGATCGAGATGAAAATTAAGCAAAAAAATAGTTATGTGATTCGCATTATCTGTCAAATTTTATTTTTTTCCAAAAAATAATTCAAATTTCTAAAAATATCGAAAAAAGTTTTTTTAAATGCAGTTTTTAGCCCACATGAAAAATTTCGGTAGCATACGATAATTTTAATTTTTACCTATATTTTGTAAATTGCACCACTTTTGCAAAGAAGACTCAACGCAACCTACATAAAACTTCTTAGTTTTGACATTGCTTTATTTCAGATACATTTTCTTTAAAGTAGCGGCATATTAAATGTGTGTTTTTCTACAAAATCAAAATTGGGCTATTAAAATTTGGTCGCATGTGATGCAAAGTTTATTTGTTTTTGACCCTGTATAAGGTAACTTCATAAAATAAGCATTTTTGAAAACCTAGTTTTTGTCTGAAAGTAATACACTTTAATATTAAAACAAAAAAGAACACAGTGTAATCAGTACAGTGTTCATTAAGTGGAAAATAAATTTTAGTTTAACTTAACGTAAAGTTTATCTATTTTCAACGATTTAATTTAAAACCCATTTATTTTATTTTTTATTTTTTTACTTTCAGACATAAACTATGTTTCAAAAATACTTATTTTATGAAGTTACCTTATACAGGGTCATAAACAAATGTACTTTGCATCACATGCGACCAAATTTTAATAGCCCAATTTTGATTTTGTAAAAATACACAGATTTAATATAATATATACTTTAAAGACAATGTATCTGAAATAAAGCATTGTCAAAACTAAGAAGTTTTATGTAGGTTGCGTTGAGTCTTATTTTGTAAAAGTGGTGCAATTTACAAAATATAGGTAAAAAATCAAAATTATCTTATGCAGCTGAAATTTTGCATGTAAGCTAGAAACTGCATTTAAAAAAACTTTTTCCAATAACTTTTTTTGATATTTTCAGAAGTAACCTCACTTTTGAATTATTTTTTGGAAAAAATTAAAATTTGACAAATAATGCGAATCACGTGACTACTATTTTTTTGCTTAATTTTCATCTCGATTGAAGCAGAACTTGATGCCAAAGATAAATTTCGAATAAAGTTATTAATAAAAAAAAATCCCATATGATGCGGACTTTACTGGTGACACTGTATTTATTACCACTATAACAAAAACAAAAGCCCAAGGTGTTCCCACCGTGCATCAATTTTTAACCCCTTTATGCAAATACCCCGCTCTTGTTGCCTTACAAAAGTCAAATATTTCCTCGGAACATCCTTAATCATATACTATGCCCAGCGCCCACCCCAAGCATTCACGTAACGGGTATTTAGGTCAGCCCTTTGTACCTTTTCCGCTAAAATTAGGGCTACAAGTAGCCCTTTTGCCGGAAACGTGTTGATTTCAATGCTATTTGGCACGAGGAATTTGAGTTATTGGATAAGACGTTTTAAGCTAGGATATCTGACGTTCCAATTTTCGCCAATTAGGTAAAAATAATACTTTCACAATAAAGTTCTAATTATTGTGAATTTGTTCTATACTTTTAGCATTTTCGAAACTAGCTGCATAAAGAAGCTTTATAAAATCGTTTCTATTCAATTTCTATGTTTAATGGGCATCCTTTTAGCGTCGAAAAATGAAAATTAATTATTGTTGTTCTAGATCTAGACCAACCTTAGAGTAATTTTAAAATTGAATGAGCTCGAATAAGCAACAGCGAAATATGACCATCATTTATAATTTCATAATCTAATTGAAACGGAGGTTATTAATTTCCGTACAAATTGATTTTCGGTGTTTTGTTAGATTGTATTTAAAATAGATTGCCCGTCTTGAGTTTACATTATGGGAAAAAGATGAATATTTCTTTTCGAAATAATTTATCAAAATTTTACATTTAACTATAACTAACATTGGTTAGCAAAATTTTTGAGTAATGATTATTGTCATGAAGTTATGAAGTATTGTCTTGGAAACGTAATTTTTTGTAATTTAAAATTTATTATATATATCGTAGACATATCCAAACATATAATTTATTACCGACTGTCCAGTCTGGCTTTCGTAAAGATCATAGTTGCACTACAGCTCATTTAAAGGTCACTGATGACATTCTAGTAGCAGCCGATCGTGGTGAACTTACTGCCTTGGTTCTGCTCGACTATTCTAAGGCCTTTGACAGATTAAATCATAAGCTCCTTTTGGCTATTTTAAAGTTTCTTGGTTTTGAAAACAATGCTTGCCAACTAATTGAGAGTTACCTTACCGGAAGGTCACAATCTGTAAAACTTAACTCGAATCTTTCAGGATTTATGGATGTATCATGTGGTGTTCCTCAGGGATCTATTCTTGGCCCCTTACTTTTTACTCTATATACCTCTCAACTAATTGAGAAACTGAAGTCGCCACTGTGCACCTTTATGCGGATGATACCCAATTATACATCTCCTTTTGCCCTGAAAACATTTTTGAGGCCATTGACAGATTAGCAGCTGACCTTGATCTTCTGTTAAGAATATCTACACAGCATTGTATCGAACTAAATCCAAAAAATGCCAGTTACTTCTGTTTGGTCATGCACAGAGTAGGAAGCAATATCGAAATATCCTTCGCGTTGACATTGGTGGTCAAACCTTGTCATG
This sequence comes from Polydrusus pterygomalis, assembly GCA_963969555.1. NCBI lineage: Eukaryota > Metazoa > Arthropoda > Insecta > Coleoptera > Curculionidae > Polydrusus > Polydrusus pterygomalis. The sequence goes on from OZ018385.1 coordinate 53,688,285, forward strand.
TTCAACCAATGCGAGGAACCTTGGACTTGGATGTTAACCTAAGATTTACTGAGCATATCAATAACTGCATAAAGAAAGCTTTTACCAACTTAAAGCTTATTTTTATCCAAAGGCACATTTTAAATACACACCTTAAAAAATCGTTATGTGATAGTCTGGTCTTATCACAATTCACATTCTGGATACACTGTATGGTCCATGTCTTTTAGAGAGGGATGCAAAACGAATACAAATGATTCAAAACTGCTGTGTCCGTATGATAGGGGGAATTAGAAAGTATGATAGAGGGGTGAGTGCCAAAATGAGGGAGATTGGATGGTTGAATATGAGTGAAAGAAGAATGCTTCATTGCCTAGCACTGTATAACAAAATAATCGTTAAAAAATGTCCAGAATATCTATATCAAAAAATAAAATTTAGATATGACTCTCATGACCTCGACCTCAGACATAAATCCACAATTACTCCTCCGTCACACAAAACCTCACTATTTGAAAGATTATTTAGTTATCAGGTGTCTTTAATATACATCAACAAAGTTCCAGTTAATTTAAAATCTGCGCCAATTCACACATTTAAAAATGCCATCCGTCCTCTTGTCTATCAAATAGGTTCTGACACGTATTAGATCAGTCCAGTTGTACTGCCTCTCAATGCCCTTCACATGCCCACGTTAAAGTTAATAGGATTTAACTGTAAAAACTGTTACTATCATTACTTATTACGTAATTTTTTCAACCTATGAGTATCATAACTACTGTCAAATATTACTACTATGTTATTAGTTATAATGTTAGGTTAAGTGAGGAAGCCTAGCTTCAACTTCGCCTTTTGTAATTTTATCTTTAATTACAATAAAGACATTTATTATTATTATTATTATTATTATACAATATCTGAAATATACATAATAAACAGGAGGGCTAGAGGGCACTTTACCTCTGAAACATAAATATTATTTCCATCATAACGTTTTTCTTTTGGTAGCTGGAGCAAAACCGAAGGTGCCATTTTAGTGGCAATTAAGAGCACAAAAATAAGTTACTCTTGATCAAGGTAGATAAACCCCACCGTTTAGCCACTAATCAATATCAAAGCTTTCATTGCTCTCAACCTAATGCGTACATAAATGAAATCGCGTCAAATCAAGTGGCCTGGTTTCAAATTATGCGAAATTTGACAACTAAATAATTTGATTACTGTCAACAGAGTACATATATCGACTGTCAAGTTTAGATAGGGAGAGTTTTTTTGCATAAAAAGAAAAAGTTAAAATGAAACGAGAATATTCAAATGTTGAGTACCAAAAAACTCTCCCTATCGATATAATATGTACTCTGTTGACAGTAATAAAATTATTTAGTTGTCAAAATTCGCATAATTTGAAACCAGGCCACTTGATTTGACGCGATTCCATTAATTTATGTACGTAGGCATTTGGTTAAGAGCGATGAAAGCTTTGATATCGATTAGTGGCTAAACGGTGGGGTTTATCGACCTTGATCAAGAGTAACTTATTTTTTGTGTTCTTAATTGCCACTAAAATGGCACCTTCGGTTTTGCTCCAGCTACCAAAAGAAAAAAGTTATGACGGAAATAATATTTATGTTTCAGGTAAAGTGCCCTCTAGCGGTTTAAAAAAAAAGCACTCTTATCTTTAAATTGTATAGTCGCTCGAGATTAGTATGTGTGCCGAATATCAAATGATTTGGTTCGAAAATAAACGTAGTATGACGAAAAACTAAAACTAAAAGATCAAATTCAAACCCCTGTATCTTGGTAACCATGGAGATTTCGACATTTTGCCAAGGGATCTACTAGCATTATTTTTGCATGTAGAATCACCCCTTAGAATTTCCTAACGCATTTTCTGAACACCCTGTACAGGGTGTACAGTGACCGGCAGAAAGTGCGCAGCATATGGAAAAGTTTTTTATCTTTAAGTTTAGAAAATTAATTTTATTTTAGATAGGTTCTGCACGTTCTCAAACCAAAATAACACACATTAAATCCGGTAAAAGTCTTATGGTATACGAGGTAGGATCAAAAATTTGAAAATCCACTAAGAGTAAAGTACCTCCATCTTTCATTTTATAATATTTTTTTACAAAGAATTATTGTTTTAATTTCAAAGTTATATCCAAATTCCAAATTTCGCCTATTTTGGACAAAAAAAATGGATTTAATCGTGTTTTCTGAATAACCCTGTATAAAAAATAAATGACAACCGAACAGTACAAAAATAGGAATTTCTGCAGACTTTCTTAGAGATAACCATCGAATATAAGTCTGATTAGTTTGTTTTCATAATATTATGGCTTTTTAACATAAAAACATAAAAATATCAAATATTTTTGCTGCACACCGTATTTTATTTTCTGAGGGAACAAGTTAATTTCATCTAACTGACTTTTTTTAAATTACATTGACTTAAAGCATCTCCTAAATAGTTTTTTATACATTAAAGTATGCAAGAAAGTTTCCATTTGATTTATAAAGATTTATAAATTTATTTTTTTATTTATATTTATGTTTGGCTGCTTTGATCTTAAATAGTATAGATTATGAAAAGGACATTAGTTTGTGTTATTATTTTTAGGCTTATTATTATATTAGGCATAAAAAAATCAGTATTTGAAGAAACATTATTTTAAAATTATTTAAAATGTGTACAAAACATATTATTGATCATTATTTTGCGTGACGAATAAAATCCGTTCAAAATATATTTTTAATTAAAATTTTTTTCTTTATAAATCAAAAGGAAACTTTCTATGCATACTTCAATGTATAAAAAACTATTTTGGAGATGCTTTAAGTCAATGTAAATCAAAAAATTTCAGTTAGATGAAATTAACTTGTTCCCTCAGAAAATAAAATACGGTGTGCAGCAAAAATATTTAATATTTTTATGTTTTTATTTTAAAAATCCATAATATTATGAAAACAAACTAATCGGACTTATGATCGACGGTTATCTCTAACAAAGTCTGCAGATAATCTTATTTTCGTACTGTTCGGTTGCCATTTATTTTTTATACAGGGTTATTCAGAAAACACGATTAAATCCATTTTTTTGTCCAAAATAGGCGAAATTTGGAATTTGGGTATAACTTTGAAATTAAAACAATAATTCTTAGTAAAAAAATATTCCAAAATGAAAGATGGAGGTACTTTACTCTTAATGGAATTTCAAATTTTTGATCCTACCTCGTATACCATAAGACTATTACCAAATTTAATGGGTGTTATTTTGATTTGAGAACATGCAGAACCTATCTAAAATAAAATTAATTTTCTAAACTTAAAGATAAAAAAACTTTCCCATATGCTGCGCACTTTCGGCCGGTCACTGTATAATAATATTATAGACTTAATTCTAAATAAAGGGGCCTCCCTCGCCCAACCTACCCTGCCCGTCTCGATAAACTAAAACTTTAAAACGAACCGACCGATGAGTTTTTTTTTGTTTTACAATATTAAAACAAAATTTCAGATTTTCGGTGGAGTCAAAGTTTTTAAAGTTGAAATTAAAAATGTTATTTTTAATTTAAAAGTTAGTATACCTACATTTTGTATAGATTTTGCCCAAAGCGCTTCCGTCCAGTTTTAGCCGGAAATAATTCAAAACTAAAGTAGAAAATTTGTAAAATTGGGAAGTTATTAGTTTGTAGGTAGATCAATTTAAAATATTATTAGTTTTAGGGAAAACTATCCCTTTAAATTTAAAAAAAGTATTGCCAGAAACTTTACATACAACGACGACAAAGCAAGATAGACATCTCATTCTCTTTATCAGAACAGGCCGACAAGACGTTAAATGCAAAGGTCGACCAGGTCTCTCGCGTATTTTTAAAAGTTTAATCTGCCCCTAGCAATGACCCAAACTCAGATTCAAAACCAGGCCTGGATTTAGGGGGTTCTTAGGGTGCTATAGCACCCGGCCCCAAGATCAAAAGTTGGCCCCGGTCAGGGCGATGACAACTAGAAAGTTACCGAGGAACTTAACACTCTAAAAAAAAAAACGAGTATTTTTTGTATAGATTTTACTATAACGATATTAACGATAAATAAAGTTACAAATTGTATACTCTTTTGATAGCATTTTAATTTAAAAATTATTGTCGAAAATTCTATTTAAAAAAAAATGTTTTTTTTCTATTTCACGTTCATAATAAGCTCAGTACGATACGCATTTGCGTATCGTAATGAAGCTATTTCGATACGCGTTTTTTCTTTATTTGATGTTGGTAACATTTAATGTTTTATTTCATTGACTTGCGCGGCCTTTGTAATTTACGAGAAAACCCATTTTTCGCAGAGGAAAAATAGCTTGATATCCTACTTTTTTATTCTGTGTGGATAATAGTCATGTATGTTGGTTGCATAAATCTATAAATCAATCTTTTGTAGATGCTTCAAGCTATCATGTTGTGCCAAATCCTATCCAAAATTCAATCTACTAACCTTCCAATGTCGATTTTAACTTCAACTTTATTTGAATTTTCCATCTTCCCTATACTAAATTGCAATGCCGTGACGTAAAATCAGGTTTTTGAAATTCGAAAAAAAGTAGCAAAATCTCCCGAATTTCCGAACGCTCTGTATATGTACCGAATGTACAAGGATCACACAACGTATTCCGTCCAATTCCAAATCTCATATCGCTAAAATAACTTTAGAATCTCGTGGTGAAAATGGGTCAATAAATCAAAAAATGACAGTTTGCAAAATAATTTTTGTTGTCCAGAGGCTACTATGATAAAAAATAGTATTACCAACATAAAATTTAGATATAAAAATTTACAAAATTTGAAGGATTTATTTTCTTTTTAAAATGTATTTTTCTTGATTATAAAAGGTAAAATAAAAAAAATGTATAAAGCACATGTTTCATAAGGCGTTTTAGCGCACGTGTCAATAAAAAAACTATTGTGGCTCGTTTTTTAAAATAGACGCGTGCTCTAAAACCGCTTCTTATGAAACGTGTACTTTAATATACTATTTTGGGTCCCTGTGGTATTATTATGTAAAATCTACTAAAAATACAAACATAAAGACAAACATTCCATAGATTGCCCTGAAGATGCTGATTATGTATTTAGCGCCAAAGAAATGTTAGAGATTAAAATAAAAATGATATAGTTTTCGTGTTTCCAAATACCTATGTAGCATTAAGAATCTATGTAACTATTCTCATTGCAAACTGCGAATCTGAAAAATCATTTTCAAAATTAAGTTTTATAAAAAATAGGTTAAGATCGACAATGGGAGAAGGCAGATTAGTAGCCTTATCGTTATGCTCGATTGAAAGTGAATTGTTGCGGGATATTAATTTTGACACTGTTATAAAAGCATTTGTTAAAAAAAAAACGTAAAAAAAACTTTGTAAACTGTTATTTTCATTGGTTTTTTGTATAAGAATAAGAATGTTCCTTTTTTTTTAATTAAACAAACTGTTTTTATTTGTTTTTACATGATGTTTTATTTTGTTTATGCTTGTTGGTATTATTGTTCAGTTTAAGTTGAATAAATACAATTTTAATTAAAAGTTTAAGTATCTGTTTTATTCAAATCACAGCATACCGTAGGCAATGTAACAGTAGTCTTACTAAAAAAAAAATGAGGACCCCACCAGTACAGTTTACACCCGGCCCCACGAAGCTTGAATCCGGCCCTGTACAAAACGCTGCTAATTTATAAGTAATAAATTTAACTTTATTGTAATAATACCGGTATTCCCTCTAGTGATTTCAGTTGCTCGGTGTAAACGGAATCGACCGATAGGTCTAATGAGGCAGAATAGACTTCGAATTAAAATTTATTGTTTGCAACGAAACAAAGTCGAAATTTAACCACATCCCTTTTTAAATTGCAACCTCTTTTGCATAATTCCCATCAATCCCTGAAAAAATACATTTTCCCATAGTTTTTCCAGCACGTCGATTTTTCAGCTTTCCACGCCACACGGAAAATGATTTCCCCGGATTTTCCCGGGTGTTGAAATTCATATCGCAGTGATCTCATTATGGGTTTCAATTTGTTTTATTTTCAGGGACGTGCCGAAAATTTTAACATTTTTTAGTATGTTCGGGAACGATATTGGCGAGAGAAACGGTTTCAAACTGAGCGGGTCTATTAAGGGTAGGTTTTTAAATCCATCGTTCGAGGTCAACTTAAGTGACAGATTCGTAATTTGACGTTTTGGTGGTTCGTGCCGAAATTGGAAGATCGGAAAGTATCGTTTGTCGTCGAGATGGAATTTGGCATAGTTTTAGTTCACAATGGACGAAATACAGTTTTAAGTACAATGAATTCAAATCGTGCTACTTATTTTGACACCGAGCCGATTTTTTCCCAATTGGTACCTTTACCACAACTACTGCATGAAGAAATAAAAATATGCAGCGCTATATACAGGGTGTCCGGAAATGATTAGCAAAAAATTTAGGGGATAATTCATTCTACACCAAAAATAAATGCTATCTCTTTCTACAACATTTATTCGAAAATAGTTTATTAACAGATTTATACAGGTTGTTAAAGTTAAATTTTATTTGCTGTTTTAAAATACACAATTTACTAGAACAATAAATTAAACATTCAAATCAAAGGTTCAAAGTAACGTCCTTCCTCTTCAATGCATAAATTAATTCTTCTTTAAAAATTCCGGTACGAACTCCATGGAATATTCCTTTGCTATGCTATGTTTCAGGTTGAAAATAAATTTAAATGATTTCGTATTCATCATATGCAAGCAATGTTATTTTAGCGTTTTTCTCGAAAACGGTTAGATTTATCGAAACAAAAGTAGTATACCTTTTTCATGTTAAAAGGTTAAGAGAATAAAATTATTCAGTCAAAATGCTCATACAGTGTAGGACAAAAAACTTGGGACCATTCATATTAGAGTATAGGCTACTACGTGGCGCCCTCTACAAAATGCGAAAAAACGGTGGACCAATTTGTATTCCTCATCCCGGAAAAGCCGCATATACGAGATTTCGTCAAAATATTCTGTATAATGATCGATTTAAAGGAATATTTCTCCAAGTGACATTTTAACTTACATAGTTGGCAATTTGTAAAAATATCACGAAAAAACGTACGCAAAAGATATTAGCAGACTTTTCTGGTGAATTTAAAAACTTTCCCGAAAAAACGTGCTCCAAGGCGCGTAACTGGTTTATTAAAACATAAAAATTCGTATCTCGCGTATGCGTATGTGTTTAAAAAGTGGGTGCAATGTTTTTTAAAAGAAAAACGAATTGGATGGTTATTTTTGGCGGGAGTTGACATTTTTATGGCCGTAACATGCATAGAATATAAAATTTACATTGATATATAAGAATATACATTTTGCGAAGGTTTGGGGGGAAGCGGTGAGTTGGGTTCATTTATTTTAAAAAAACACGTTAAAGCATGTCATAGTTGACGTTATAAACTCATCTACATGTACATAAGAGTAAAAAGTTAAACATTAATAAAAATGCAAACTACAAATAAAATTTTACGGGAAAGACTTTATTTTTGGGCCAGCTAATATGTTATATTAGCGACACCTTTTTTTTTTTACTTTAACAAAATAATAAACCAACAAAAATATTACTTTTGAAACAAAAATAGACATTTTATAATTAGAAAAGTAAAACAACGGTATTTATCAGAAAATATAAAATAACAAAAAGTACTAAAGCATAAATCTCGCGAAACGAAAAGTATATAAATCAGTCCTTCCTCGAAGACTACCTAATAATTAACTATAAAATAATTTTTCTGGCTTTCTGGGAAGCAAATTTGTCAATAATTGCGGTGAGATCAATTTTTTTAGAGATTTCGGATTCAATAGAGATGATGGCCAAATCTGAAAGTCTTTCTTGTGTCATATTATTTCTCAAGTAATTTTTAATAATTTTTAATTTACTGAAACTTCTTTCACCTGAAGCCACAGAAACAGGCAAGGTTAAAAAAATCCTTATTGCTAGAGCAAAATTTGGAAAACAGGGAATGAGATCATTTTTGACTAAAATTTCTAATATCCTAATTGGCTGTTTTTTACCTGGAAAAATATCTTTAAATGAAGTTATTTCGTTAAAGAGTTCTATACCGTCTATATCTTTCACAATAGTTCCTTCCTCCTGTACCTGTAACTTAATATCTAAGTCCATGCAGGCTATCATGAGGTCATCATTGGAAATGGTGTGAAACTCATACAGAAAGCAGAATATTGAATAGCACTCAGATAATAAGGTAAATATTTCATTTATCGAAGAGATCGCGTAATCAAGAACTGCAAAATAGAAAGTAATTTTGAATTGCAGGAAGGGATTTAAAACTGGTTCATCACTGCCCTCGTAATCAAATAAACTAACTTTTTTTCTGAGCTTCCAAATGGGAAATTCGGGATCAATACCTAAATCTCTAGCAAGTGTTGTTGCTGAATGGACAATTATTTTAAAATTATCGTCAGATCTTTGGGAAACTAAATATTTTTTAAGATTATCTAAGCCTTTAATGCATTCCGCGATGTTTAATTTAGGATTTTGAAGCATTTTACTCAATACATCAATTCTTGATAATAAATCATGCCAAATTAAAAATGAACACAAAAACTTAAATGTTTCAATACTTTTAATTATTGATTTAGCACCCATTTTTGTTTTTGTGTCTCTGGTGGTATCTTCAATTAAGGCCTTTAATACGGTAATAATGTTTTTTAGCTCTAATTTTAGAGGTCTAATAGCATTAATACGACTTTCCCATCTTGTTTCACTTAACGGTTTTAAAGAAAGAGTTTTCACGTGTTTTTTGAGTAAATCTCATCGATATGGGGACGCAGAAAAGTAATTATATACCTCTTGTACCACATCAAAAAAACTAGAAATTTCACCAATGGCGCTGGCTGGTTTGATTGAAAATCTTTAATAAATAAATCCATTTGAAATAATTCACAAAAATATTGTTTCTTCTTCGACGTTAATTTAAAGTTATCTTTTATAGTTTGATAAATGTTACTTTATTTTTATTTCGAGAAATTCGTAAAAAGTTTTGCTTTATTGACAGAACTATCTGCGGCCTACGGCCGCCCCCTGTTTTGGCCGCCCGCGTGCGGTGCACGCGCTGCACATCTGCTAGGATCGGCCCTGTTTCAAATAATGTATCACAAGCTGTATGTTTCCATCAAAAAGAAAAAATCGATGTCCTGATATTTTAAAAAAATTTCTATAAAAAAGTCAAACGAATAACGTCAAAATGTGAGCATATATAAAACTAAATTGACGTGTCCGAGCGTTTGCCCTTAAAGTTACAGGTTAAGGCCATATTAATTTTATTCCAGACCTTTGGGGTATAACTGAGATTTAATCTGATTTGCAAGGGTGACAGTTTGTCGATAAAGAACGCGACGTATTAAAAACACCCCGTGTTTCTATTTCAATGGCATCTGTCTGTGTCGACTTCCTGGCTGTCAATTTTTTCAGTTTTCCACCAAAGCAGCCCCGAAATTCAGATTTATTTCTCGCATTACAATTTAAAATTCTATTTCGAGCCGCCAATTTTTATAATTTCCATAACAACGGTTCTTTTTTTTTTCTGATACCTAACACAGGGTGGGAGTAATTCATTATTACACCCTCCGATGTTGACAATGCCATGTAGTAATCAGCGGACTTTGATGTGGCTAATTTACATTTTATAATTAACGACACTGCCTGATAAAAATTGATCTACTTTTGCACACTGATGACTACGATAAGAATTATTATACAGTGTTTAATTTAATTAATTTTAAAATATCTTTATTAATTAATATTTTAACATGTTATGTCCAGTTCTTATACAGTTGTTAATTCACGAAGATATAATGCTATTAGACCAGGGCTGAAGCCTTTGAAAATGGTAAAAAGTGAAAGGAAATAATAGTAGGATGAAACCCATTGGAAAAGGAAGAGAATATAATAAAAATGAAAGGAAAAATAATTTTCGGGCGATCCGAGGTCGGGAAGTGGAAAGGGGTGAGTTTCTAAGGGTAGAAAACGATTTATCTCGATTTTCGGCAAAACTGCAAGTCCTATGGAAAAACGTTAAATGGCAAAGTTGTAGGTAATAAAAAGATCTACAACTTTTATATTTACACTTTTTCACAGAACCTCACAATTTATGTGAAAAATTCAAATAACCAAGTTTTTGGTTTTTTATTTTTATCTTTTACAAAAAAGTTTTTTTTTCACGAAATTTGGTGAAAACTTACCTTTTTATGTCCCAAATACACTGTAATTTTTTTGATTTAAAATATTTATTTTTTCACCTTATTTTGACTTAATATCGAAAAAGCACACTAATTTTCAATCGAAAATTCTCACGTCAAAATATCTGCTTTTTTAAAAAAGTCGGTGGGCTTTTTGTTCGTTGAAATCTCTCCTTTCTGTTGGTGTAAAAAAAATATACATTACTATGGTAAATGTTCTCAAAAAATGCAAAGAAACGAAAAAACTCGAATCCGAAATTTGTTTTTTTTTAATCATTATGTACAATTTTAAGCTATTTAATAAAATTTATAGTTTAATTACTCGAAAAACGTAAGATTTTATGTTACATTGCTAAAAAAAAATGTATAGTATATATAAAAAACCAAAAACTTGGTTATTTGAATTTTTCACATAAATTTTGAGGTTATGTGAAAAAAGTGTAAATACAAAAGTTGTAGATCTTTTTATTACCTACAACTTTACTATTTAACGTTTTTCAATAGGACTGGTAGTTTTTCCGGAAATCGAAATAAATCGTTTTCTACCCTTAAAAACTCACCCCCTTCCACTTCCCGACCTCGGATCGCCCGTAAATTATTTTTCCTTTCATTTTTGTTGTATTCTCTTCCTTTTCCAATGGGTTTCATCCTACTTTTATTTTTTTTGGTTTCAAAAATTATCGACCCTGGTCTATATCTAGGATACGCCCAAGCAAAGTTGGGTGGGCTGTTGTTTACCCTTGGTATAAGAAAAAATACTATATCTTGGTTGTTTAACAGCCAGTTCACGGTAATCCCTTTACTGCTATGACATTGTTTATTTTTTGCCTGGTGGCTTTGAAATGCGGGTTATTTATTTCTAAATTCACGCAGTCTTATGAGTTTGGGTTTGTTCGTTATTGCTGGAAAACGATAGGAAAAAACAAGATTTATTTTTGGTTCAGGCACAGGTAGCAAAAATGTTTTAATTTCTTGATAAATGTTTTAAGAAAAAAAATTGTAGCAGTGCTAGGAGATCCTAGCGTCAAAAAACGTTTTAAAATTTAAATAACCTCCAAGAAAAACATAAAAATGAGACACGTGTCCTACATTCCGGCAAGAACATCCACCGACACGTCAATTTCACGTCCAAAATTTATATTACGCGGCAAAATCGTTTCCCCATTAACCGAGCCATCAATTTTATCATCACTCCACTTCCCCAACACTCCACACGCTCCCCCAAGCCATCCCCCACGTTCTTACCGCCTGTCTAAAACTTTTGGCCACGTAGAGTCGGTTCCGGGGAGCGTGTTAGTCTGCCAACTTAACGAGTGGGAAGTTTTAAGTTCCCGGTGTTTTGTCGATTTGGATTTAATTTATTTCGACAAAGTGAATGTTTACTAACTCTTTTTGTAAATATTGTTAAATGCTTTTGAAGAAATCGACAAGTATTTGCCGATTTTTTATATATCTTAAATCGCAATCGTTGATGGCGCGGTATCAAAAGACTAGACTGGGTACATATCGCTAATCGTCAGCCGAGAGTAAAACTAAAAAAAAATTAACAATAAAAAAATACTTTTCTTTTCTTTTTCTCTATTTACTATTGCTTTTTTTGCCTCACTTTCTTGCGGAACGTGAAGGGGAAACATATCGCTAAATTGTCATTACAACAACTACTGACCAAAACTAGAAAATGGTACAAAATTTCAGTTTTCTCGTACGAATAGGTGGTTTTTGAAGACGGCATCGTATAGTGCTCGACGTCCTATTTCCAATGCCGCCTCGCTCGATTCGCTACGACGACTTTTCGTTACTGAAATATATGATAGTAACTATTCTTACATAGATAGCTGATAAATTGGTGAAAATGTTATTGGGCACGGCACTGTTGGAATTCGTTCGTTTCATTTTATACTTTTGACAAAACCATTTGTTAGCAACCTCTAATTTTAAAACATTTCAATTCGAGATAAAAATAAATTTAGTTTCTTCACAACCCAAGTTCGTTTTCTCTTACGGAGGATTGTCGCTGTAAGAATCCGAAATTTAAAAAACTTTCAGTACCTAAATAACGAAATATTTAAAAAATAAAAAGACGCGCCTGGAATTGAACCCGGGATCATCGTGACCACAAGTCGTAATTATATACCACTAGGCCACCGACCACTTTGAAAGTAAATTATAATATAGAATATTATTGCAGTATTAAAGATGAAGAAACAAAACCATTACTCTTTATTGTAGTTTGACGAGCTCTTTCTGCTAAGGTATATAACATTTGGATCCAAAGTGGTTTTCCGTATCAAAAACATAAAAACCGTAAAAAAATCGTTTCTAATAGTAATTTTCCTTTCTTACAATTCCGCCATTTCTATGCTGTTTAGGTATAGAACAATATATTAAGAAGAAGTAGTATTTGAGATGATATGTACACCCTATGTATATTCGAAATTTTCACACAACGTACCTCCATTATTCCTCTCTGAAACCAAAAAGTTTCACTCTAACAGTTTCCGAAAAAAAAATCGCAAATGTGAAAATGTCAAAAGAGACGACCACAACAGACACACCGACAACATACATACATATTTTAAATGTGGCAGCCTATATAGACGAAAATTTTCAAGGGGCGATCAGGGGTCGAAATTGCACTTGTGCAGGACGTATACCATACCATATGTAATGAGAGAAAAGATTAACATTACTCAGAGTTGCCAGTGTTGCCACGTTTTGTAGACGCTCAAACGATTGTGGAACTTTCTATCGTCTCGCCTCCTTGCTCAGTTTAGCCTGATTCCGTTTACCGATGCCGATGAGTGTACGAGAGACTCTTGTATATTTTATAATTTATCACCAACAGATTACAGCGAAAAACATTAGAAATTTCTTTTTTGAACGGGAACAACATTATAAATGAACTTTTGGCTCAGTAAAGCGAGTAATAGCTGTCTACATGGCACATTTTTAAGCTCGAAAGATTTTCTTTTTGTTTTATGAGGGTTGTGAGAGATATTTTCCGGAAAAGTGCACAAAAATGTCTGTGTTTAAAAAGAATAACGTTTTATAAAAAAATTTAATCGATTCTGGAAATGCTTCCAGAGTGTGAAGCGATATTATCTATACTAGGTATATACTAGGTAGTCCCGTGCAAAAAAAGGGGCGTCATAAAATTAGGATTCAGTTTAGGGCTTGATAACTTTTTTATTTTTACTCCGATTTAGGTGATTTTTTAGAGTGCTATAGATACATTAAAAAAAAATGTGTGTTTTTCTACAAAATCAAAATTGGGCTATTAAAATTTGCTCGCATGTGATGCAAAGTTTATTTGTTTTTTACCCTGTATAAGGTAACTTCATAAAATAAGTATTTTTAAAAACGTAGTTTGTGTCTGAAAGTAAAAAAATAAAAAATAAAATAAAGGGGTTTTAAATTAAATTGTTGAAAATCGATAGAACTAAAATTTATTTTCCACTTAATGAACAGTTTACTGATGACACTGTGTTCTTTTTGTCTTAATATTAAGGTGTATTACTTTCAGAAACAAACGACGTTTTTAAATATACTTATTTTATGAAGTTACCTTATACAGGGTCAAAAACATATAAACTTTGCATCACATGCGGCCAAATTTTAATAGCTCAATTTTGATTTTTTAGAAAAACACACATTTAATATGGCGCTACTTTAAAGAAAATGTATCTGAAATAAAGCATTGTCAAAACTAAGAAGTTTTATGTAGATTGCGCTGAGTATTATTTTGCAAAAGTGGTGCAATTTACAAAATATGGGTAAAAAATCAAAATTATCTTATCTAGCTGAAATGTTGCATGTGGGCTAGAAACTGCTTAAAAAAAAATGTTCTTATAACTTTTTTCGATATTTTCAGAAATAACCCCACTTTTGAATTATTTTTTGAAAAAAATTAAAATTTGACAGATAGTGCGAATCACGTGACTACTATTTTTTTTGCTTAATTTTCATCCCGATCGAAGCAGAACTTGATGCCAAAGTCAACTTTCGAATAAATAAAAAAAAATCCCGTATGATGCGGACTTTACTGGTGACACTGTATAAATTGAACTATATTATATTTGCTGTAGGTTATTCAACAGTCCCCGCATCCCGACATATCCAATTTATCTAAAAGGGTTATGTCTGGCGCTTAATATCCCGCACGCCAGTCGTTACGCGATGGATACTTAACCTATAGTTAATGTGCCCGTTATCAACTACAGGCCCTTTAATGGCCGGCCGTTGCTTTATTGACGATATACATCTAAAGTTAAAGCTGCCGTTATGTGTTGTAGTTGTTCGGGAGCCTGTATGTAAATTGGTTTATGCAGGCAATTTGAAGCCCTTCAGTATATTATATACCTACAGTAAATGACAGGTTTCTCGGAAGAACAGCTTAAATGCAAAAAAAAATAACATTGTATGAACACTAAAAAACGTCCGGAAATGATGAGCAAAAAATTTAGGGGATAATTCTAGACCGAAAATAAATGCTATCTCTTCCTATAACATTTTTTCGAAAATTGCCATGTAAGTTCAGGCATGCCAGTACTGTATATCAGAGAGACAGCTTTAGTCCAATCCACCGCTAGTATCCCAGCTTTATTACAACATAAAATGAATCTCAAAATTACGCACAGACAACCGGACTATCTAATGTCATTCACGTTGCGCTGCATTGCCGTTACTATGGAAGCGAAGTGTCGTGTGTTTAATAAAACTAACACTGGATTTGGCAAATAGTGAAAATGATGATGAATGGTTGTAGATAAAGCATATAGTATTTAATCCGAGTATGATTATACATATGTGAAATAAATTCGATAGTGAAGGAAGAAACCCTAACCTGTACAAGATTACATAATATTTTATTTCCTTACTGCTGCTACGTCATAACGACGTAAAAGGTAGTTTTCCTAATCATAACGTATTTTGCCGCATCTTTTTAATAGACTTAAGCTAATTTTAAAACTCATTTATTTTTAAAGCCTCCATCAGCACGTTAACAAAATTACCCTGTTAATTTTATACTAGCATAACGCCATTTTGTTCCGTGATAAAAATGTTAAGAAGGTTAGTTTTAAGTACTGACTGGCTATTTTAAATAAAGGACACTATACAATTGGTTTGAATCTTTACTAGCCTTAGTACTAAAATTTTTTGTAAAAGATAAAAATAAAAAACCAAAAACTTGGTTATTTGAATTTTTCACATAAATTTTGAGGTTATGTTAAAAAAGTGTAAAAACAAAAGTTGTAGATCTTTTTATTACCTACAACTTTGCCATTTAACGTTTTTCCATAGGACTTGTAGTTTAGCCGAAAATCGAGATAAATTGTTTTCTACCCTTAAAAACTCACCCCCTTCCACTTCCCGACCTCGGATTGCCCGTAAATTACTTTTCCTTTCATTTTTGTTATACTCTCTTCCTTTTCCAATGGGTTTCATCCTACTATTATTTTTTTTTTGTTTTAAAAATTATCGACTCGGTCTTTAGTACACTCGGGCCAAATATATAGTTTCAGAAACATTTGGCCCCCTTGGCTGTCTTCAGAAGCAGACAGACCTCGTCGCTATTATTAATATTCCCCGCCAGCCGTCGGCTGTATGTGCCATACTTAATAATGATTGCCGCACCCCGCAAGGTCCTTGCCCCATAAATTTTAGCGGTCAGATATCGAATTAAGTCCTAATGAGCTCCGAGAATATACGTAAATTGCCTTGTCAATGACAGAGTAATGGCCGGCAAAATGTGTTTAGCAGCCATGTTTCCAAAATGGTTAGCGGATTAATGAAATGGAAAACTTAAATAATAATCTGGATAGTGCTAGGAATACTTGTTCATTCTAAAAATGTATCCATAAAATGGGCGAAGCACCCACCAGGATTTTCAATGTTTTCGTTTTTTATCGTGGCTAAATTTTTCAGGTAAACGTAGATACGGTGAAATTCTGGTGTAAACATTTTTATACAGTGTGTCCAAAAAAGTATGCAACATATGGGAAAGTTTATTATCACCGATTTCTCAGAAAATTGTATTCTTTATAAAAGTTGGTGCATTCCTTAAAACTATAAATGCATATTTCATATTTCACCTGCGGCTAATAGTAATAGTAAATGCCATTTTTTCAAAATTGCCTTAAGAGTAAAGTACCTTAATTATTAGAAATACAGCAAAATTTTATATGGAAATGTTTTTTCAAATTAAAAACTTAGTCCAAATACAAAATTTGAGTCAGGTGTGTCAATTTTTAATTTTTTTTTATATGCATTTCTTTAAAATAGGTTTTTGGTCTTCAGCGTACTAGGTGAAAATGACAAATAAATTATCAATTATTTCCAGTAATATGAATAGAGTTGGATTCTATCATAATTTTGTTTAGAACATAAGTTGGCTAAAATGTGTTTAAGTAGGCGTGCAACGCGCTAATATCTGAACCAACTCGTAACATTGAAAGGTTTTAAAAAGTTAGCAACCTACTTAATCCATTTTGGTTATAAACCTACGTTTAATTTATTGAATAAATATATTAAAATTGCGTAAACAAAAAATTGACCAGAGGTGTACCGTTTAGGGGAAAATAGAGATTAACCAAAAAAAATAGTTTTAAGGCATGCACCAACTTTTATAAAAAATAAAATTTTCTGAGAAATCGGTGATAAAAAACTTTCCCATATGTTGCATACTTTCTTGGACACACTGTATAAGTAGTAATAGATGATTCGTTCTGCGCCAATTTGCGCAGGTTCCTTTTGGGCATGCGCCAGCAGTGCGCAGGTTCAAAGCTGTTCATTATCTGTGCAAAGCTGTACATTAGCTACTCATTAGTTCTTTAAAGCTGTTCGCTAGTTGTTTATAGCCGTTCTAGAACAGCTATAATGAACAGCTAATGAACAACTTTTAACGGCTATTGAACAGCTTTGAACAGCTAATAAAAAGCTTTGAAGGAATAATGAACAGTTTTAAACGACTAATGAACAGTTTTCAACAGCTAATGAACAATTTTGAACCTGGGTACTACTGGCGCATGCGCAAAAGGGACCTGTATAAATTGACGCAGAACGAATCATCCATAACTACTTACATATATATAACCAGGCGTATATATTTGGTTTCGAGCAGAGGGGAGAGGGTTAATGCCTATTTATATACAAAATGTCCATCCTTTTCTGTCAAGTTGATCACTTGAGCAAACCAAAACGCAGACAGAGACAGAACGACAGACAAACAGCGCGATGGCAGATCGACGGAAATGCGTCTTTCAATAGTTTCCATGTCTTCAAACCGAGGTAAATGGTAAGTTCCGATTTGGAAAAAATCGTTGACAGCGGAGAGCTTATTTTAATGCGTTGTGGATTATTAAAATTATCGGGTAAAAGTAATGTACCTATTTAAATTGTTTCTTTACGTTTCTTTGGCCAAAAATAAATTTGCTTATTAGTTCGGTCGCAAATTATCCTTATATATTATTATTAACATGACGGGCAAAATCCAGTTTTTATTTATGCCGTACCTCGTTTGTAAAACATCGGCCCCGGAATCCCTCCTAAGGCCAAAAAGTAATTTGTTATTCTTTCTAATCTCTTTATTTAAGCCGTACACTTTTGTAGCCAAAGCTCCGAATTATTATGTCCGCATTAAACCAACATTCTATTTGCTTAAACGCTTTTACTGTTGATTTTCTTTTCTTCCCGGGTATTTAGGTCTGTTTTATAATTCATAATTTCTAAAGGTTTCTTTTTAAATATTGTTTAATAAACATTATGTGCTGGAATTATATTATATCCATGCAATATTATTTTCTAAATCTATTCCTCATCTTAAATTACCCTGAAACAATCCTGTACGCTGTAAAATTTTTACAGTGATTAGGTATACAGTGTGTCCCCGGATGGAGTTGACAAGAGGAAAAATATCTTTATTATTGGTTTTACGACATAAAGTTATTCTTTATAAAAAATTCTGCTTGTCGAGAAAATGAATTTACCATATAAAAATTTTAGATCAGATGTATGTTGATAAATTAAGAAAACATGAAAATGCTTTAAGAGAAAAGTACCATTATTTATTATTTTAGACAAAATGTTTATAAAACAAGGTTGTTTATAATCCAAAATAAAGCCCAAATACAAAATTTGAAATCTGAATTGTAATTTTTGTTTTTTATTTTTTACAATAGAATTTATGAACATTCAAAATGAAAACCTGAGAGTGCTGACCTATTTATTTAATTTATTTCTAATTTGGAGAAATGTGTGCAGGTTGGAGATGGATATGTAGAATAATAACTTTTTCCACAATTGTATATTTTGAATGTTCATAAATTCTATTGTAAAAAATAAAAAACAAAAATTATAATTCAGATTTCAAATTTTGTATTTAGGCTTTATTTTGGATTATAAACAACTTTGATTTATAAACATTTTGTCTAAAATAATAAATTATGGTACTTCTCTCTTAAAGCATTTTCATGTTTTCTTAATTTATCAACATCTGATCTAAAATTTTTATATGGTAAATTAATTTTCTCGACTAGCAGACTTTTTTATAAAGAATAACTTTTCGTCGTAAAATCAATAATAAAGATATTTTTCCTTTTGTCAACTCCATCCTTGGACACACTGTATATATCTACATCAAACATAGATATTTAGACCATTTTAACTATATAGATGGTTGGTAAACATATTTTAGTAATAATTACTGTACGCATTGGCTTACTATTTCACCTATAATCTCGGAGCTCATTATAAACATATCTGACCATCAAAATTTATTGGGATAGGTTTAATATGGCCACATGGACGTATATTAATGTTGGTATTATGAGGCTGGGCCCCAGATATTGCGATATCACATTTTGATTATATAAGTTAATTTTAATTTCTTGCACATAAAACATTTCAAAACACCTGCAGATAGTTCACCGAACGCTTACCTAAAAAATTCAGTCCGAGTTGTTGTTTTGAGATCTGGGCGTTTTTCTGTCAATATATGAAGTTAGATAAGTGCATGCCCATGGGCTTGGTGTATGCTGGCGATTGAAGGGAAGCTTTAATTCTGAAAATTATCTTAATGTTCTATCTGGAGCATATTATGCTTCCATCTGTTATGTCCATTTAATTAAGTAAAATTTCAACGAAAGCTTCCTTATATTTTCTATTTGTACATCTGTTTACTAACTTAAGAAAAATAAGAAACGTCGGTTTTGACAAAACTGATGTAATTAGATAAACTTTGCATCAAACAATGACAATTTCAGTTATTGAAGCAAAATAAATAATTGGAAACAAAAATTTTACACAAAATTGCATTAAGATTACAAATGAAGTCAAGGCAAATGGTTTTACATCGATGTATAAAAGTTAATCTACGAGGGTTGATTAAAATTTTCAAGAATCTGGCAAAAAATTAAAATTGTATTAGACTGTTAAAATTTTTAACACAAGTTAAAAATGCCTAAATAAACAACTTTCTCGAATAAAGTTTTTCGATATTTTTATAAATAAGGGCATTTTTGAACCTATTTTATTAAAAATGTCAAATTTGACAGGTAACGCAAGTCGTGCAGCTGCTTCAGTATACACCATTTTTGGTGTTTGGGTAAGCAAAAACTAACTGCTTTTTCAATTTTTACCTATACCTAATAATAAAAAAAAATCCCATTTGATGCGGACTTTCTTGCGGACACGGTATTGTATGTTATTAAATATAAAATATTACGTTACCATTTTACTTAATTTTTTTAATTACTTCATCTACGCCAATGATTTGCATTTATTGCATTATAACCTTAAACATACGTCTCTGATAACCTCAAACAAATAACCACAAATGCCTGTTTCAAACTGCTTAAATAATACAAAAACTAATTATAAGACTTGCACGGTTTTTTTTTTATGAAGAACTGTATAGGGGAAGGTTGCCCATATTGGACCAATTTCCAGATTTCTTATCATAGATCCCGATAATAACGCAAAATCGATCTTGAAGCTATACCTTAGTATACTTTAGTATGTTGTTCAACTGCAGAATTTTATTTTAAAGTATCTATGATACACCAGGCTATAAAAAAACCTCTGCAAGTGGTTCAGTATAGGAAACCGGTTGCCTAAATTGCACCTGGGGGTTCCAAAATTGGACAACATGATGTAAATCGGAAGCTTAGGTGATAAATAAATAAATAAAAAATAAAATTGTTGGTATAGGAAGTTTTATACTTATATTTCAAAAAAACATCAAATTTACAATCAAAATTTCGGTAGAAGACATCCTAATGCAAAAAAAAATACCTATTAGTTTCCTATATTGGACCAGTCATAGTTTCACTTTTTAACTCAAAGAAAAAAGATTTTAGCAATATTAAAATGGTGTTAGTTTATGACATTAACTTATTTAAAGAGAAAAATTATTTTTGCACAATTTGGAAAAATTGCCTAAATTGGACCGGTTCAATTTTGGCAATCACCCAGTGGTCCAATTTAGGCAACTACCGCGGGTTTTATAAAACCACCCAGGAAAGAAACAAGAAAAACCAATTATGGCATGGTAATAGGAGAAATAGAAAGAGAAAAACTTACTTGATAACTTGCATAAAAAAGATGTTGCTTAGAGTTTTATAATTCTAAGGTAAATTCTTAGGAAAATCCTAAAATTATTGCAGTAAAATTGTGTAAATTACGTTTTGCTCTGTACACGCCAAGCACTAACGGCCAACTAGTTGAGTTTGTTGCCGATCAAAGGTTCTAGGTGGACGTATGTTACAGTGTTGGCAGATGATATGGCACTTTAGTTTAGTTTCGGAGAAATGTACTGTGGTCCGATTTAGGAAGCGGTTCAATATAGGCAACCTTCCCCTATTATCATGTTATTAATTATTTTTATTATACAATCATATTTAAAAAAATATTTTTTCTTGTTTTAGATATCCGACTCACCATGTCCCAAATGCTTTAAGTCAAAATTAGGTAAGTTATAACTTGCACCTAAAGGACGTAGGAAGGTATGTAGTTGATAACGTGAATATCGTATCTGACTCGACTAAATACATACCTAAAAACACTAGAATTCTTGCACAATCAGGCAACAGTGTACAAAACTGTCCAATCATAATAGTCTAATTTTATTAATAACCAATTTTTTTTGTTCGGCTGTTGTTATATGCGTCAGATCGACATCAAAAATAAATTTTGACAGCTATTATTCCTTTTGCGATATTAATATTATTCCCCCGCTCGCCAATCAATCAGAATTTGCGTCGACCAAAATATTTTGGGTGTTGTGTTCGTTACGGGTCAAAATTTAGGGAGAATCGGAAAATGATTTGCGAGAAAATAATATTGTTTGGATGATTTTTTAATGATGCGCACTTGTCGCAGAATTTGAAGAAATTGTTACTCGCTTTCCATATAAAAGTCAAATTAATCAAAGAACTTATTATTTATGGCACCCTGTTGAAGTCTGGTTCATTTTACGTTAAGCGGTTGGCTACAGAAACATAACCGGACTAAGTTCTTTTACCCTCGCCCTCGTCAGCTGTTAAATTTTGTAAGGGAGTCTTAATATTTTGTAATATAGCGTACTAACTTATAAAATAAATATTGAGAGACCCATACTTACCAAAATAATTACGTGAAAACATTATAAAATTAAAAGAAAAGAAGAGAACAACATTTGTTTCTCTAAAAGATGCAAGACTCAATATGCACTAATGCACTATACTAATAAATAATTATTATAGACAAGACCTTTTCGAATTAATTATTATAGAATTTTTTAAAAATGTGCAACTTATTAATTAATTTTTTCTATTTCACGTTCATAATGAGTTCAGTACGACCCTCATTTGCGGATCGTAATGAAGCTATTTCGATACGCGTTTTTTCTTTATTTGATGTTGGTAACATTTAAATGTTTTATTTCATTGACTTGCGCGGCCTTTGTGATTTACGAGAAAACCCATTTTTCGCAGAGAAAAACTAGCTTGATAACTTATTTTTTATTCTGTGTGGATAACAGTCATGTATGTTGGTTGCATAAATCTATAAATCAATTTTTTGTAGATGCTTCAAGCTATCATTTTCTGCCAAATCCTATCCAAAATTCAATCTACTAACCTTCTAATGTCGATTTTAACTTCAACTTTATTTGAATATTCCATCTTCCCTATACTAAATTGCAATGCCGTGACGTAAAATCACGTCTTTTGAAATTCGAAAAAAAGTAGCAAAATCTCCCGAATGCTCTGTATATGTACCGAATGTACAAGGATCACACAACGTATTCCGTCCAATTTCAAATCTCATATCGCTAAAATAACTTTAGAATTTCGTGGTGAAAATGGGTCAATAAATCAAAAAATGACAGTTTGCAAAATAATTTTTCTTGTCCAGAGGTTCCTATGATAAAAAATAGTATTACCAACATAAAATTTAGACATAAAAATTTACAAAATTTGAAGGATTTATTTTCTTTTTAAAATGTATTTTTCTTGATTATAAAAGGTGAAATAGAAAAAAATGTATAAAGCACATGTTTCATAAGGCGTTTTAGCGCCCGTGTCAATAAAAAAACTCGCCACTTCGTGGCTCGTTTGTTAAAATAGACGCGGGCGCTAAAACCGCTTCTTATGAAACTCGTACTTTAATATACTATTATTGGTTATAAATTAACGGATTGCGGGGTTACTGAGCTTTAATCCTCAGTATCCCACAAAACACTTCTTGCAGTGTAATTTTATTATGATAACTTCATAATTATGACAATTTTATCCTTATAATGTTTTACTGACATACACTTGAAAAGTTTTACAAAAAATTTTAAATAATCTTTGACTCCTTCTTTTTAGGAAGGTTTTTTCTTCTTTCCAGTTTATTTGTTTGGTTTAGACCCCCTTTAATAACTTTTTTAACATACCCAGTATGGTTTAACCTTTATCAATTTTCTTCGCATTATGCCTCTTCTACACGTCAATTTAATTCAATAAAAACTCCATTAAGGTTCCACACCATTTTCTCTTCTGCTAAAACCATCAGCACTAAATACATTTTCTGTCTTCTGATGATGAACGTTTCTACGTTCGAAACATGTAGAGACCCCTAGAGAATTTTTATTCTATTAAATTTTGTGGAGGAAGACTAAGTTTTTTCTTTCTTTTCCATACTTTCAACTCCACTTTAAGTATGAACTATTTCTTTAAATTAAATAATTATTACTTATGATTTGTGATCTCAATTATTTGAAATGCAATAAATAGCTGGACTGAAGCGTCCACTAATCCTTCTTGTGATTGGTGCCCTCGCCTGTGGCTCTTGCTTTAAAACAAATGCTCTAGAAAACATCAGTGCCTAGGATTGCTGAGACGTCCCCGCTAGAAACAAATACCTACAAAGATGAGTTCTAGAAGCTTTTACAAGACTCTCTTGTAAGTTTTCTGCGTAGATCGGGCTTTATCTTCTTAACATAGTATAAAACAAAGTCGAATACATACTAAAGTATACTAAGGTATAGCTTCAAGATCGATTTTGCGTTATTATCGGGATCTGTGATAAGAAATCTGGAAATTGGTCCAATATGGGCAACCTTCCCCTATAGAGTTCTTCATAAAAAAACCGTGCAAGTCTTATAATTAGCTTTTGTATTATTTAAGCAGTTTAAAACAGGCATTTGTGATTATTTCTTTAAGGTTATCAGAGACGTATGTTTAAGATTATAATGCAATAAATGCAAATCATTGGCGTAGATTGATAAAGTAATTAAAAAATTAAGTAAAATGGTAACGTAATCTTAACATAGTATAAAGCAAAGTCGCTATCCTGTCTTATGTGCTTAAATCTTTAAAACTACGCAACGGATTTTGAAGCGGTTTTTTTTAATAGATAGAGTGATTCAAGGGGAAGGTTTTTATGTATTACTAGCGACCCGCCCCGGCTTCGCACGGGTGCAATTTCAGAAAGTGGCATGCCGGGTACTAATATATCGGGTTTGTTCGGGTTTGTATTTATTTATACCAGCGGGTTGCAACACATGCCGGATACACGCTAGTGACTTATAAACTTGACAAAGGTAGTTTATATTATTCTATAAATAATATAATTGTTACCTGAGACGTGTCTGGGTTTTATGGAACAAATTCGTGGGCTGCTGAAATACCCTCGCAAGTTCTATAATTAGTTTTGGAAGTGTTTTGTTTTCGATAGGAACGATATTATCGGAAATTTTGCATATAAATAGAGTTCGCTTAGTTCCTAAATGAGATTCGACTATGGGTAATAAATAATAACTATTTCATTGTAATAAATAGGTAAAGTTACAAACGGAGCTCTATTTAGTTTTAAATAGTTAAATAAGAGTTAGTTTTATAGCAAATTATTGTGACGGGGCTTCTTAAGGGGGTAATCTACAACGCAAGTACCCTAAATTCCATCCATCAGTGCCCGAGCTCAGTCAATATAATCCATAGACAATATATACCTTTAGACCCATGCATGTAACTTATAACAAAAGTTAAAGTGACTAGTTCAATAATAAACTATTATAGCTTAATAAACTCTGGTTGTGCTAAAAACTTTTCTAGGAAAATACAGAAACTTAATTTTCTCTGATGTAGCAAACCCAGTCATATGTAAACTTAGTTCGGGATATAATATCTGGCTTTATAAGAAGAAATTTCCTGCCATAAAGTTCCAAATTAGATTTTTAGTCGTTGAGATGCAAGTAATATTTTCGCTTAATATTTCAGGATAGTCGCGTAAACACGTTATTTATATTTTATTGAGAATAAGGTTTAGAAATTTTATTATATAAAAAAATCGGGAAATATATTTTCCCGCCACTTTTTTCGTTAAGATATGAATGACCAAAATTGTATATATTTATTATACATTGTCACCAGTAAAGTCCACATCATATGGGATTTTTTTTTATTAATAGCTTTATTCGAAATTTGACTTTGGCATCAAGTTTTGCTTTAATCGAGATGAAAATTAACCAAAAAAATAGTAGTCACGTGATTCGCATTATCTGTCAAATTTTAATTCTTTCCAAAAAGTAATTCAAAAGTGGGGTTATTTCTAAAAATATCGAAAAAAGTTATTGGAAAAAGTTTTTTTAAATGCAGTTTCTAGCCCACATGCAAAATTTCAGCTGCATAAAATAATTTTGATTTTTTAACCATATTTTGTAAATTGCACCACTTTTGCAAAATAAGACTCAACGCAACCTACATAAAACTTCTTAGTTTTGACAATGCTTTATTTTAGATTCATTTTCTTTAAAGTAGCGCCTTATTAAATGTGTGTTTTTCTACAAAATCAAAATTGGGCTATTAAAATTTGGTCGCATGTGATGGAAAGTTTAATTGTTTTTGACCCTGTATAAGGTAATTTCATAAAATAAGTATTTTTGAAAACGTAGTTTGTGTCTGAAAGTAATACACCTTAATATTAAGACAAAAAAGAACACAGTGTCATCAGTAAAGTGTTCATTAAGTGGAAAATCAATTTTAGTTTAACTTAACGTAAAGTTTATCTATTTTCAACGATTTAATTTAAAACCCCTTTATTTTTTTTTTTTACTTTCAGACACAAATTACGTTTTCAAAAATACTTATTTTATGAAGTTACCTTATACAGGGTCAAAAACAAATAAACTCAAATGCGACCAAATTTTAATAGCCCAATTTTGTAGAAAAACACACATTTAATATGGCGGCGCTACTTTAAAGAAAATCTATCTGAAATAAAGCATTGTCAAAACTAAGAAGTTTTATGTAGGTTGCGTTTTGCGTTGAGTCTTATTTTGCAAAAGTGGTGCAATTTACAAAATATGGGTAAAAAATCAAAATTATCTTATGCAGCTGAAATTTTGCATGTGGACTAGAAACTGCATTTATAAAAACTTTTTCCAATAACTTTTTTCGATATTTTCAGAAATAACCCCATTTTGGAATTATTTTTTGGAAAAAATTAAAATTTGACAGATAATGCGAATCACGTGACTATTATTTTTTTGGTTAATTTTCGTCTCGATTGAAGCAGAACTTGATGCCAAAGTCAAATTTTGAATAAAGCTATTAATAAAAAAAATTCCATATGATGCGGACTTTTCTGGTGACACTGTATGTAATTGTAAATTGCTTAAAACAAAATAATGACAAAATAATGATGTACTCGATGGTAGTGGAGATTTAGAATTTTACTCTATGTAGAAAAAAATAATGGAATAAGCACCAGGCCTCTTGGCCAAACCGTAATTACATAAGTAGTATAAATATCAAAAACATCAGAAATTGAGGGAAAGTGATAAAACAAAAAGAAGATACGTTTGTTTGAAATTCTGGAGAGAGTAAATAGCAATTGGGAATTCTCACGCAATGCTTGTTTTACCGACTATTGCACCTTTGCCTTAAACAATAAACCAAATGTTCAAAATTGTAGATATTAAAGAACAGAAAATTAAGTATAAACAAGGAAAAATTAAAAATTTTAACTAAAAATTTTGGACATAGGTACCCCTACTTTATATCATTAACTTAAAATTACCTTCTACGTAGATAATATAAGCTTATCTTTGAGGCCCTTTAGAACAATATTACCCTTAACTACATGTACAGAGAGTGCTCGCCCCCTCAAGTAACTTTAACCCTTTGGATTACTTATTTCAGCAAATATCTCCTAAAGTTCCACGTCCTAACTTATGGCATAACACTTCAGAAGGGAGAAAGGAGTTGTAAAAGACATAATATGGGGACATGACGGGCGCAGAAGGGATGGGTAATATAATTCTCGAAATCTTAAGTTTGGCAATTACAGGAATTTATGTTTAGTTAATGTTGTTTCCTGCGTAATAAAAATGTCCATGCAGGAAAATTTATGTATGTATACAGTACGGGCAAGACTGAACTTACAAGGGCGGCTTTTAATGTACAGAAATGGATACAAAATGGACTTTCGCGAGATCAGCGGCGTAAAAAATACCCCCGCAGGGGGGGGGGGGGGGGCACATTGACGGCCCCTTCAAAATGTGCTGCCAGCTTTGCTTTTCATAGGTAATTCATTTCATAATTAATTTTATTTTTTTATATCCTGAGACTGAGTGAAGAAGAAGAATTATACATGAAAGTGCGGAATTTACAACGCTATACCATAAAGACTTGTTTATTGACTTTCCTAGTCAAATTTTAAGCCTCAGAAAGGGACTTGGAGATAGTATTTCAAATTAAAAAGTGTATGAACTTGCGGATCATTTATTAATAAAAAATCAGTGCGTTTCTTCAAATTTTCCAGATGTATCTAGTGCAGTGATGTTATTTCTAACTTTACCAGTTCGTGTGGCATCAGCGGAACGATCTTTTTCCAAACTTGAAATAGTAAAAACCTATTTACGTAACCCCATGGGACAACAACGCCTTTCGGATTTATCCTTAATCAGTATTGAACACGAGTTTGTTAAAACGTTAAATATCGACGAAATTATAAACGATTTTGTAAAAAAAACTCCCGACGATCTGGTCGTTTTGTATAATACCTTGTATAGAACTTAGTGACATAATGTTTGTGCAGACTTGGTGAGTGTTCATGTGTTTTACTGTTTTCTGTCTTTTGGATTCTATGAGGCTCAATCACTGCTACCCCCGTTACTACCATACATGGTAAGCAACATTATAAGTGGTGTTTTAAAATTTTAGGTACCTACTTAACACATAATGTGGGTTTAAGTCTAATTAAATTATTACACGATTAACGAATTCAGAAATTCATAAACCTGAACCTAATAGTAATAAAAATAAGAATTATCATT
Organism: Polydrusus pterygomalis; assembly: GCA_963969555.1. Taxonomy (NCBI): domain Eukaryota; kingdom Metazoa; phylum Arthropoda; class Insecta; order Coleoptera; family Curculionidae; genus Polydrusus; species Polydrusus pterygomalis. The sequence goes on from OZ018385.1 coordinate 53,716,328, forward strand.
TTTCATTCTGAAAACGTTTGCGGGGGGCCCCACAGTGGCGGCTCGTTAATGAAGGGCTCTGGGGCGCCGCACTCCCGGCAATTATTTCAAACAGAATGCAAAAATACTTTACTTAAAAAACCAATAACGCAATGTATGGTAACCAATCAATTAAAATAATTCAAACCAAACATAGCCCTATTTCAACGGGCAGGCTATACTCATACACAAGCGAGCTGCGCGCTCTCAAGGTTGTACTAAGCGCGGGCGTCAGATTATTCGTCCCGATTCAACGCGACTTCTAGCTGAGTTGCCATGACTACGTAGGCGTGACGTCACCTACACATCGCACAACGAGCGGCCACGGATGAGCTCCAATTTTCCGCGCCCAACAACAGCTGTTCGCGAATCGCGATGCTACGGTAGAATAATCGATATATTATGTACTCTGACGAGGCGACCTGTCGATGCGGCTGATGTTTTGTTTATTTGTTTTGATTTGATTTATTAGTTACGTTATAAAGTTGGAAAATTTCGTGTAATATGAAGGTCAGTGATTTACAGAAGCTGGTGTTTAGGTCTCTGAGCTTAAGTGAAAAACTTGATTTCAAAAATGCAGGGCGGCCACTACCAATATTGAACATAGTACAAGTGCAATCAAAATGTAAAAGTAAGGCACAGTTTACGCGTAAGTTTGACAAAGAAATATATAATAAAATATCCGGGATATGCCGCGGTTGTGAGGACAAAAATAATTTTTTTGTTTCGTGTGTCTTCTTTTTGGCGGGGATGATAATTAGACTAAAAATGGGGTGCAGGACTTAAAACATCTTTCAGAGAAAATAAAAAAAAACATAAAAATAGTGCAAAACATCGTCATAATGTGGTAAGTTTTCAGATGTTAGGACAAACTAATATTTTAACTTGTTTAAGTAGTGCTTATGATTAACAGCTTTAGCAATGCTATCAATCGAAAAAGCGATGGTTCGGGACATACCTAGATAACTTTAATAACAAAGTCACCGAGAAGTTTATTTAAAAAAAATCGAAGATTTGACTTTCACTTTAAAATATAATATTTGTTGGTGTTATCATTTGGTATGTTTAACAAAAAATGATTTGATTAAAGTTACCTATCCGCATTATTTAAAGCCAGCGCCCCCCTGACTCGCTAGTCACGAGCCGCCACTGGGGCCCCACGTAGTTTTTGTTACGCTACTGATAGATTTATACACTGTGAGTTCGAGTTTGCAAAGACGATAATATACAGATGTGGACAGAGAGAGCTTTCACTTTGATAAAGATATTGCAGGAGCTTCCATTTTCACCGCCTGATTATTAAGCTTCAAATCTATAGGTATAAATTTATTACTTTTGCAATTATGAGTAGGTACTATACATCTATATAGAATGTTTTTTAGTATTATTTGTATATATATATATATATATATATATGGATTATTCCACTCCATTTAAGTAAATTACTACCAAGGAAGTTTCCAAGGGGTATGAGGGATTCATGGCAATTTATTAGAAACAAAAAGCTAGTCGACCGCGTTGCAAAACAGGAAATGACGCCGAAAGCTCGAGTTGCAATTTCACACGTGATTAACGCTCGGAAAGTGGCTAATTTCGGCGGTTTAAAGGATTGTTAACCCGAGTGGCGAATTAATAAACCCGGGTAAACTTTGTCTTTATTAATTTGCGTTGAACAGGTGATAACATATTTTCATATTTGAACATCCGCACGATGCAATGCTGCGAAAGAGGACAGAAGATTTTACTATTATAAATGGTTGCGTTGCCAATGTGTCAGGCAGGTGTCTATTTTATTAACGACAATCAACGAACAATATTATCTCTAGACTTGTGTAAAGCCTTCGATACTGTAAACCATGATATATTATAAGTTAAATGATTCGATATAGGTATAAGAGGAAAAATGTATCGTTGGTTTGGAAGGTATATTAAAAATAGAAAACAATGCGTTAAAATAGAAAGTAATATTAGTTCCTATCAAACAATTAGATGTGGAGTACCACAAGGTTCTATTCTAGGATCCACATTGTTTCTTATTTATATCAATTCGATTTCAAAATTAAAATTATATGAACAAATTAAACTTTTTGCCGACGACACAACAATTATTTATTACGCTAAAAATATTAAGGACATCCAATTAAATATCAAAAAAACATTTAAAAATTATATTTGACTGGTTGCAATCTTATAAATTAACTTTAAATTTTAATAAATCTTCATTTATGTACATTGACAAACAAAGACTAGATATGGAGAAGCAGCCAATAATATTTAATGGGGAAAATATTAGTTACAAAGATAACATAAAATTTTTAGGATTATATTTATATTATATTATATTGATCAAAATTTAAGCTGGAGAAAACACGTAGAACATATTCGAACTTACATTTCTCCATTAATTGGGATATTCTTTAAAATTCGCCATTGTATATCTTTAAATTATTTTAAAAATATTTATCATGCATTAGTACATTTAAAAATTCAGTATCTTATTTCTATATGGGGTTCAGCCAATTCAATAGCCTACTAAAACCTTTAAAGAAATTACAAAATAAAATTATTAAATGTATTCATAGATTTCCGCACTTAGAACCAACAACAATTTTATATAAACTGAATAAATACCTATAGATATAAATAATTTATCTAATTAATATATTATATAAAAAGAATAGTAGTCACGTGATTCGCATTATCTGTCAAATTTTAATTTTTTCCAAAAAATAATTCAAAAGTTATTTCTGAAAATATCGAAAAGTTATTAGAATTTTTTTTTAAATGCAGTTTCTAGCCCATATGCAAAATTTCAGCTGCATAAGATAATTTTGATTTTTTACCCATCACTAAAATTTATTTTCCACTTAATGAACACTTTACTGATAACACTGTGTTCTTTTTTGTCTTAATATTAAGGTATATTACTTTCAGACACAAACTACGTTTTCAAAAATACTTATTTTATGAAGTTACCTTAAACAGGGTCAAAAACAAATAAACTTTACATCAAATGCGACCAAATTTTAATAGCCCAATTTTGATTTTGTAGAAAAACACACATTTAATATGGCGCTACTTTAAAGAAAATGTATCTGAAATAAAGCCTTGTCAAAACTAAGAAGTTTTATGTAGGTTGCGTTGAGTCTTATTTTGCAAAAGTGGTGCAATTTTCAAAATATGAGTAAAAAATTAAAATTATCTTATGCTGGTGAAATTTTGCACGTGGGCTAGAAACTGCATTTAAAAAAACTTTTTTTATAACTAGATATTTTCAGAAATAAAATTAAAATTTGACAGATAATGCGAATCACGTGACTACTATTTTTTTGCTTAATTTTCATCTAGATCGAAGCAGAACTTGATGCCAAAGTCAAATTTCGAATAAAGTTATTAATAAAAAAAATCCCATATGATGCGGACTTTACTGGTCACACTGTATATATGCATTATAATTATAGTCGGTTCTAAATGATTAAATAACGCGCAAATATAAAACTATAAAGAATCCGGCACGAGTCATGCACCAACAAAGTTGATTAATTGCGCTGCAAGCTTCAAAATGAAACGCGACGAGGGCATTTTTAAACTTTAAACACAATTACTAGTTAAACCTCGTTTACCTTAAACCGGGATTCTAATCGAGCGGGTCATTTTTTATTTGCATCGCAAACAAGATAAATGATTGGCTTCTGGCGGGCATATCTCCCGAACAAGGGACATCAATTACGGTGCAGCCGGGCCAATAAAGAAGGCCATACACGACAATGCATGTTTGATCAACTCAAAATTGATTTGGTGTGTTTGTGCGCTTCGGGAAGAATCGGGTTTCGAAATGAAATGAACGGTCGGGAATACGAGAACATGAGTTTGCTTTTTGGGTTTTTTTTTTGGCGCAACATACGTAATCGTATGGAAAATTTAAGGTGAGTAAATATTGGCGTTTATTATAAGATGCATCCAAAATTTAAAAAAAAGTCAATAAGTCAAACTCACTTTCAAAAGTTTAACAATTTTTATGCAGTCTGCCCCAAGTTATTTAACAAAAAATATTATATATACCGGGTGTCCACGGAAGGTGGCTCGCCCCTCTAACTTTTTTGTTTTTCAAGATAATGAAATAAAATTCGGGGGATTTGTATACGACATAAAACTGCATTTTTTGACAGGTGACTCAACATTATGGAACGTCCGGTTTAACCGGAAGTGACATAAACTTTTGATTTTTAAATGGGACACCTGGTATATTTTAACTTTTTTTAACTCCATATGACATTCTAAATACAACGATGTGTCACTTGTCACTTTTTGTCACCAAGAAAATATTTTTTTTCCAAAACTATTGTTTTACCTAGAGGGCTATGAATACCTTAAAATCACTTATTTCAGTTCTTTAATCTTGGGAAAAATACAATTTTACTATTTTTGGTCCAATGCTATGCGCTATGTAAAATTTAATCTTTAAATTTGTATAACTCATTTTTTTAAATGGCAACATGGTGGCTCGTCGGGTTAAGAAAAAAGAGGATTTTATTACGATTATTTTGATACCATACGCTATTAGGTTTTAGAAAAGCTGCCATTAAAATTTTTTAAAAAGTTAACTTTCCTAAAATGAAGCACCTTTTGAGAATAAATTTAGATTAAATGCATCAAGTAGCCTGTGACCAGCAAAACTGATAAAACAAAATCATGCCTTGAAGAAAATTGAAATGCCAACAGCTTCTGCCAAAGTAAATTAGTTTGTTGTTTAAAAAACATGGAAAATAATACTTTTACAAGGAGTGAAAAAGGTGATATGTTATTATTGTCAGGCTCATTTCGCATTTTCGGAACCAGTTTTGGGTACCTAATAGTGCCGAGTTGGATGACGCCGATTAAAATATCTTTGTGCGTAAAGTCGTGCAGCATCGGTTGAATTCTTCAAACACTAATAACATATCAACTTTTTTACTCCTTGTAAAAGTATTATTTTCCATGCTTTTTAAACAACAACCTAGTTTACTTTGGGAGAAGCTGTCGGCATGTCAATTTTCTTCAAGGCGTGATTTTGTTTTATCAGTTTTGCTGGTCACAGGCTACTTGATGCATTTAAATCTAAATTTATTCTCAAAAGATGCTTCATTTTAGGAAAGTTCTAAGTTAACTTTTTAAAGTTTTTTAATGGCAGCTTTTCTAAAACCTAATAGTGTATGGTATCAAAATAATCGTAATAAAATCCTCTTTTAAAAAAAGTTATACAACTTTAAAGATTAAATTTTACATAGCACATAGCATTGGACCAAAAATAGTAAAATTGTATTTTTGCCAAGATTAAAGAACTGAAATAAGTGATTTTAAGGTATTCATAGCCCTCTAGATAAAACAATAAATTTGGAAAAAAAATATTTTCTTGGTGACAAAAAGTGACAAGTGACACATCGTTGTATTTAGAATGTCATATGGAGTCAAAAAAAGTAAAAATATACCAGGTGTCCCATTTAAAAATCGAAAGTTTATGTCACTTCCGGTTAAACCGGACGTTCCATAATGTTGAGTCACCTGTCAAAAAATGCAGTTTTATGTCGTATACAAATCCCCCGAATTTTTTTTCATTATCTTGAAAAACAAAAAAGTTAGAGGGGCGAGCCACCTTCCGTGGACACCCGGTATACGACGTTATTCGTTTGGTTTTTTATAAACATTTGTCATAGATATGACGACATCGATCTTTTTTTTAAATGGAAACATATACAGCTTGTGATACATCATTTGAAAGCTAATATCTCGTATACAGTATGCTCATAAATTTTGGCGCGATTCTGTCAAGCTGTTTCAAAATGGCGACTGTTAAAAGTTTTTAAAAAATCTACATTTAAATAAAAGGAAATGATAAATCATTTGATTTTTTTTACCTTTTAAGGTAAGAAATCTTCATTGTTTCACGTTCTGACATTTTGTGACTTAACAATAGTTATGGTTTATTTGTTATTTATTTTATCAAAAAATATAAAAATGTAACGAAGCAAAACAAAACACACAAAAAGGTGGTTTAACGTGGCAACTGCTGGAAATGTCCTCCACCCTCTACTTGGCATGCTCCCAGACGATGGTAAAATCCGTCGGCGGGATTCCGAATGGCTTCAGCCGGTATGTTATGTGTCTCCAATCTAATTTTGTATTTCAAATCTTCAATATTATTTGGCCTATTTTGACTTTTTTGTTTAAATATCCTCAAAGAAAATAGTCTAGAGGCGTTAAGTCTGGGGACCTCGGTGGCCATTCAATTGTACCACGTCGTCCAATCCAGTGACCTGGAAATATCTCATCTAAATATCTTCTCACATTGGGGGAGCACCATCTTGCTGAAGCCAAATTGTTGTTGGGAAATAATATTTCGAAAATACCTAAATTAATTTTACAATTTCACAACGTCACAAAATGTCAGAAGGTGTAAAAATGAAGATTTCTTACCTTGAAAGGTAAAAAAAAGCAATGATTTATCATTTCCGCTTATTTAAATAGATATTTTTTAAAAAATTTTAACAGTCGCCATTTTGAAATAGCTTGAAAGAATCGCGCCAAAATTTATGAGCATACTGTATACGAGATATTAGCTTTCAAATGATGTATCACAAGCTATATGTTTCCATTTAAAAAACCCTGTATACAATATATATTTACTATGATTTATATTATTTAATTAATACATTTACTTAAAGTACAGTCTACTATACCAACGACAACAGGCCAAGGAAAACATCTCATTCCTCATTCTATTTATCATAACAAGCCGACAATACGTCAAATACATAGGTTTGGGGCGCTTGGACTTGTTGCGTTCTGTTTGAAATCTGCTGATACATTTGGTAAAATTAATTTAAATTTTTATTTTATGGAAGAATGCGTTTTTTAGGAAGGCTCACGCCCCTCCCAAAAAATCTTATGCCGCCGCCACTGGATACAAAACCATGTGTATCATTTCATTAAATATTGCTCTCTGTAAAGAGGTCAGAGGATAGACTATAGACCATACAATGTCCTCTATAGGTATTATACATATATGTCGTATTATTTCAAAGGAAAATATTAAATAAAAATGCCGTCTTTGAGGACAAAGACAGAGCCCTGAAACCTCCATTATTTTGTATTGTACACTATGTGATGCACCTGACATTGTAATATTATGTTGAGCTGAATTCGGCGGATTTTTAGAATAAAAAGACTTTTTTAGAAAGATGCATGCACTGGCTTGTTTGGATAAAATGAAATATTCATTAAACAATGGAATGCCTGTGTACGTGTACATACTTTCTCTGTTGTAGTTTCATAAAGTCTGCTTTATGAAACGGAATTTAGGGTAAAAAGTCGAACTTTACGACACTCAAATTTCAGTTTTTTTTCTGTTGGTGTTTTTCACTGATTAAATAACACTCATGCATAGAATATTTCGCACTGTAAGTCGAACAATCCACTTTCTAACCCAAATTCATACTCATTCTCTCGAAACCTATTTGACTTAGCGACAATGGAATTTGTTAACACAGCCCTTAACTTCTCCGACTACGGTAAACATGTTCCTTACAAGTGAAATTGCCGTGGCAACCACCGCTTAAATCACCCAGAAAATGACCTTTCCCAGTTTAGGCCATTGTTACTGGAGAATTGCACCTGGATTCTGGATTACCATGCACCTTTTGTTGGAGAAAATCTGGAGAATTTATTAGGTGTGAAACATTCATTGCCGGGTTCAAGAGTTATGACTGAAGGTTTGATTTTATTATATGGAGTTCATATAGCACTACAAGGGTAATAAGAGAGTTACTTGCTTGAATCTTTGAATTACGAATGATAAAGAACAACGGATAAGCGTTAAGAACTAACATCCTATATTTAGTATAGTACCAGTTTCTATGCCCACACGTCGGAAAGAATTTAAATAAAAATGGGAGTTTGCCGAAACAAATATTTAAATTAATTGATTCAGCCAATACTAGGTGTAAATTAATATATTAATTTAACTAACAATGCTAAGCTAATCTCTTTTGATGTTTCTAATTTGTTTCCCAGCGTACCTATCGATGAAGCGATTACTTTGGTTATTAATCAACTTCTTACCTTAAAAAATGTAAATCTGATCAAAAAACAAGAAATTATCAATTCTCTTACAGTATGCCTTGAACAAAATTATTTTGAGGTCAACGACAAAATATACACTAGCAAAAATGGTCTTATTATGGGTAACGCTCTTAGTCCTTTATTGGCGGAAATATTTATGGATTTTTTAGAAGATAAAATAAACAATCATCCGCTTTTCAAACAGTTTCTTTATTGGCATAGGTATGTTGATGACGTCTTAATATGTTTTCTGGGAATTGATAGACAGTTAAAATTATTTTTAGAATATATTAACAGCCTACACAATAATATCAAGTTTACAATAGAACACGAAAGTGACAATTCTATTAATTTTCTTGACTTAAATATTAAGAGAGAAAATAATAGACACGTTTTCTCAAATTAGCTTCTTTTTATAGTATGATCCATTGACTAGTAACTCTGCAGTTAATAACGGATATAACTCATCTAATTGACCAAATCCTAAAAAAGAAAACTTACCAAAAAGGCTATTGACTTGATAGAAACAAAAAACAGACATCGACACTAACTACCGTTGGCACTAACTACCACTGGCAATATGGTAGCAAGTGGTAGTTATTGCCAGTGGTATTTGGTGCATATGTAGTTATTGCCTATGTAGTTGGTGCCTATGTAGTTAGTGCCGATGGTAGTTAGTGCCAGTGGTAGTTAGTGTCTATGTAGTCAGTGCTTATGTAGTTAGTGCCTATGTAGTTGTTTTACTGTTACCCCATATTATTATAAATACTTTTTTGAAAATATGTCTAAAATTATTTGACGATTGATTTTCTAAATTGTACTAATATCTGTTACATATAAAAGGCTTTCAGAAAACTATGTATTATAATTGCTATGATATCCTGATGTGCTTAAGGTCATCACATAATTGTATAATATTTAATTAGTTAACTACACGAAATGGAAAAAACGTAAAATAGTGCTCGGCACAACCAAAATCAAGCTTCAAATATTACTGAATAATGTCTGAATTTCTGTCAAGGTGATTTCGTCAAACGTGACCGGCGTAAAGGATCCCCTCTCTTTAACCGAGGGTTCGACCCGCCATGCGTTTACGTCGGCAACACTGGTTGATCTGCTGTTCGTATTGCGACATATTATTCTCTCTCTCATGCCCACAAAAAATTGTAGTTTACTTGCTTTTTAAGCTTATCTACTGTTGTTAAAGTTACCTACTAAACAAAAAGAAACTAAATACGGCGAAGACAATAAAATAGCGCACCGTTTTCGTAAAAATAACACCCGTTTTCGTAACAACGAACCGACAAAAAAGTCGTAGAACAGACTCTTTTGTTATCTGATCAATAGATTTCCTTGTACTTTATTAGAAACGATGTTTTCCGAGCCTTGTTATTTTCCGATAAATTTTATCAGAGATCGAGATTTACTTTCTAATTAAGGGTAGAGTTTTCTTTTTGTTCTTTTGTTTTTGCCGTTTTTGCTTATTTTAAAGTCAATTATAAAATTATATTTTTCTGTCGATGATTGACAAAGCGCGGAAACTTAATAATGATGACGTTTATATGAAAATAAGTTCATATTTACATTTGCAGCTATATTACAGACCCCTAAATGTCACATCAATCAATCAAATCACAGTGTTTTTTTTTAAATCGAAAATAATCGATTAATCGAAAATCAAAAATAATCCATTAATCAAAAATAATCGATTGATTTAATCAAAATAAATCAAAAAGTCGATTCAAATACTAGATCGTTAAGAATAATAATTTTATGAAAGGCGCACAGATTGGAACTTTGTTTAAATAATTTCGTTGATTGTCTTGCAATATTATGCTATAATATTTTTTAAACCGATTTTTAGGGTAATAGGGTTGTTAATAAATATATAGAGACTTACAGCAATAATAAGTACTTACCAACTTCAATCATCCAAAATATTTATTTTCGGATAATATTTTTGGTTTGATTTTTGATTAATCGAAAAATCGTTTTTTTTTTTCGATTACTTAGATAATAATCGATTAATCAAAAAATCGTAAAAATTTTTTTTTCGAATAATCGATAAACGAAAAATATTTTTTTTCGATTAATAATCGATAAATCGATAAAAAAATTATCTGTAATCGAATTATCGATTGATCGATTAATCGATTATTAATCGATTTTGTTGTACACCCCTACCTAGATATAATACAAAAATTTACTTTACATTAACCGAAATTACGGGTGTATATTATATTTTTTTTTTATTAAACACAGGACAGGATAAGTTAATGAAACTATGATATACCTATAAATACTGAATCTAACCAAATACAAAGATCTAATCTCAACTTAACAAACAGTAGAAATTAAGGCAGGTTTAAGTTTCCTTCTTGGTTACTGCCCCAGGCGATTTGGCAGCAAGAAAAGCAATAGTTTCGCAATATCTTAAAACTTGTATTCTCAATTGTATAGTTTCCTTAATTGGCTGCATCACCGTTAAATTTCACCCAATTAGAAGAGTAAGATAATATTTCTGTTTAAAACGATGCAGTGTAAAAAGAGGCAAATCCTCTAGACGAGTCTAGACAACTAAAAAATTAACGAATGCTAAAATAAATTATTTAATTTTTATATAATTAATAATAATTAAATAAAAGATTTAAAGAACAAACCCGCATCGTCGCTATGTCACCTGTCATTTATGGCACCATGTTGAAGTCTGTTCTATTTTACGTAAAGATGTTGTTGACAGAGCATTCACCACATTTTAAACTTGTACTTGTGGGCATTTATGGTTTATTAGCCTAAATGGCTTGCTAAAATACAGCATTTATTTTATTTACAATTGAAACATCGAACTCAACGTGCGTTAGATCAAAAGTTACGGCGAATACATTGAAATTTGACATGCACTAAACTTACCAACGGGAAACGGTATGAACAACCCTGAGAGTTTCGCCGCCGAAATATTGAAGCTACGAGCCAATCGAGCAACAAGCGCCTGCGCATGTTATAATCGCCATCTTTTTTTAAATACCAACAGCTGGAATCGTTCTTAGTAAGCGCAAGATGTGTATCAACATTTTTTATTAAACACGTATAACAACTTGGTATTATTCAAACGTTATTTGTATACCAATAAAGTCCGCATCATATGGGATTTTTTTATATTAATAGCTCTATTCGAAATTTGATATTGGCATCAAGTTCTGCTTCGATCGAGATGAAAATTAAGCACAAAAATAGTAGTCACGTGATTCGCATTATCTGTCAAATTTTAATTTTTTCCAAAAAATAAATCAAAATTGGGGTTATTTCTGAAAATATCGAAAAGAGTTATTAGAAAAAGTTTTTCTAAATGCTGTTTCTAGCCCACATGAAAAATTTCAGCTGTATATAAGATAATTTTGATTTTTTACCCACCACTAAAATTAATTTTCCACTTAATGAACACTTTACTGATAACACTGTGACCTTTTTTGTCTTAATATTAAGGTGTATTACTTTCAGACACAAACTACGTTTTGAAAAATACTTATTTTATGAAGTTACCTTATACAGGGTCAAAAACAAATAAACTTTGCATCACATGCGACCAAATATTTTAATAGCCCAATTTTGATTTTGTAGAAAAACACACATTTAATATGGCGCTACTTGAAGAAAATGTATCTGAAATAAAGCATTGTCAAAACAAAGAAGTTTTATGTAGGTTGCATTGAGTCTTATTTTGCAAAAGTGGTGCAATTACAAAATATGGGTAAAAAATCAAAATTATCATATGCAGCTAAATTTTGCATGTGGGCTAGAAACTGAATTTATTTTCTAATAACTTTTTTTCGATATTTTCATAAATAACCCCACTTGAATTATTTTTTGGAAAAAATTAAAATTTGACAGATAATGCGAATCATGTGAGTACTATTTTTTTGCTTAATTTTCATCTCGATCGAAGCAGAACTTGATGTCAAAGTCAAATTTCGAATAAAGCTATTAATAAAAAAAAATCCCATATGATGCGGACTTTACTGGTCATACTGTATAATGTAATAATAGATTTTCAATTTAGGACTTTGATTGGGAAAAAACTATTTCTAAAGAAGGTCTATTATAGTACTTATAAATTAATCTTTATCATTACAACTTTAAACAAAGCTCGTTATCTTAAAAATCCCTAAAAGTCATTCCAGATTTCAGGCATCTTAAATCCGAGGTAATAATGCTCGACTGATTACAAAAGGCAAGTGTCATAATATGAGATAACCAATCCTATTAGAATGGGATTTACCAGCGACTGAGAACGTATAATGAGGGTTGACATGGCGCCAGTTATCTTGTTTTAACACGACTCTAAGTCCTTATAGGAAACATTTTCCTTAAGGTGTTGACTGGGAGGATTCCCGGGAAAATACTGGTTTGGTAATCTATCCATTTTTTTTAAAGCTAGTCTAACGTAAATAGTTGTACACACCATTCTTGAGCTACGACATTTGAAGAAGCAGAGCGGTAAAAAAATCCTAAAACTATTCGCAAAAGGTCAGATAGAATTATTAGCGGTAGAACCGATGAGACTATCGCATCAATTGTTTTGGAAGGTATCATATTATGTATAATTTTCAAGTCCATTCCTGGAATTCACACCACGTGACCGTCATAGGCGTAGTTAGGGGGGTACTTGGGGGTGCTAAGCACCCCCGAAATCTGAATTAGTACCCCTAAAAAAAATTCGCACTTTATCACGCACACAAAAATTCCAAAATAGAAATCAAAAAAGAAATTACCAAAAATAAACAGATTAACACATATTTTCTATTTTTTACTAAAATAACCAGGGTCCGTTAAAAAAAAGTTAACTAGTCCTTAAAGCTAGTAAATATTCTATAATTTTTACTGCACCGCCAGGGATTGGCTACCAAGCTCGGTTGCAATGAGAAGTCCACTAAGGCAGGCGATAAATTTAGCGCCTTTTATGTTGTATACCGCACGGTACGCATCACGCTAGCGCTGGTTGACGTCACGAATATTGGAAACCAATTAAACGAGACGCGAGCTCTACCTTCTCGCCAAGGCAAACGATTCGGTGCCTTCCGTAACCCATCGGAGCACGTGACTCGGTTGATCAATAGAAATCGATTACAAGAGAGAGCCTGCCTCGTCAAACTGGACGGAGTATTAACCAGGTTTGTTTTATGTCATAACTGTACATAAAATAGATTTATGATTTTATGCAGAACGAATTTTTTGGTCATCGCACCCCTGTCGTCATGCTTAATGACATATTATGTTCGTTGTGTGGTGTGGTCTAAATTTCCTTTTCTCTTTTTTTATTTACGTAAATAAAACAAAGTAAGATATTATGATAATCATAGGAAAAATTAGGTACTATATCAGGTAATTCCGTTTGGTTGTAGGTTGTAGGACTTCTAGGTTATTTCAGTCCCGGTCGCGTACGTATATAGGCGATTACGATTATAGAGATATTACAAAAATTATACGTACATTTTAAACGTTTTAAGGTGGCTTTTGGGTTTTTTACAATTATTCATTGTTTCAATAATAATAATAAACGTTTCAAAAAAATTATATTAATTATTATTGTGTTATTTTTCGTTTATAAGTGATAAAGTAATAATTAATTAACATTAAATTATTGACCCAATTTGGGCGTGGTCCAAAAGGGTTTTCGCCCGCGGCGGGCTTTAGCCCTCCCCCCCCCCCCCCGATCTGATGACCTAACTTCGCCTATGGTGACCGTGGAATCCCATCATGCGAGAGGAATTAAAATTTTTACTATAGAGACTATATAGACCATGGCAGCGTCGCATTTTTTTAAACGGAATACCATGTATTTCCCTCGGCTCTTTTCTTATTTTATCAAACCGTTTCTCCATCAATCTATGTCCGTTCCTTTTAAAGAGTAAATCTTAATCTATTTTGGCCGATTGAATTTGAAAAGAGAAATACGCTCAATTCCGATCAGTCGCCTCATTTAAAACGTTTAATCGCCTGCCCGAGAAATGTCAAATCGATACAAGCTTATTTAGGGGGTTCATTTTTTTTTGTTTCTTTTTTATAAACAATTAAATATTATATAAACTTTTAGATTCTTTTATATACAGAGTTGCCCAGAAGTTCGGAATAAAATTAATATAGCCTTAACCTGTAACCTTTGGGGAAAACACTCGGACACGTCAATTTAGTTTTATACAGTGTGTCCAAGAAAGTATGCATCATATGGAAAACTTCTTTATTGCCGATTTCTCAGAAAATTTTATTCTTGATAAAAGTTGGTGCATGCCTTAAAACTATAAATGCATATTTCATATTTCATCTGCGGCTAATAGTAAGGGAGCAAATGCCATTTTTTCGAAATGGTCTTAAGAGTAAAGTACCTTAATTACACAGCGATTTTTTTTTAAATGGAAACATATACAACTTGTGATACATCATTTGAAATCAAATATCTCTTACATATTCAGTGTCCGCAAGAAAGTCCGCATCAAATGGGCTTTTTTTTATTATTAGGTATAGGTGAAAATTAAAAAAGCAGTTAGTTTTTGCTTACCTAAAAACCAAAAATGACGTATACTGAAGCAGCTGCACGACTTGCGTTACCTGTCAAATTTGACATTTTTAATAAAATAGGTTCAAAAATGCCCTTATTTATAAAAATAGCGAAAAACTTTATTCGAGAAAGTTGTTTATTTAGGCATTTTTAGCCTCTGTACGAAATTTTGACAGTCTAATATAATTTTTATTTTTTGCCAGAGTCTTGAAAATTTTGATCAACCCTCGTAGATTAACTTTTATACATCGAAGTAAAACCATTTGCCTTTACTTTATTTGTAATCTTAATGCAATTTTGTGTAAAATTTTTGTTTCCAATTATTTATTTTGCTTCAAAAACTGAAATTGTTATTGATCAGTATGTAATGTTTGACAAAACTGATGTAATTAGATAAACTTTGCATCAAACATTACATACTGATCAATAACAATTTCAGTTTTTGAAGCAAAATAAATAATTGGAAACAAAAATTTTACATAAAATTGCATTAAGATTACAAATGAAGTAAAGGCAAATGGTTTTACATCGATGAATAAAAGTTAATCCACGAGGGTTGATCAAAATTTTCAAGAATCTGGCAAAAAATAAAAATTGTATTAGACTGTCAAAATTTCGTACAAAGGCTAAAAATGCCTAAATAAACAACTTTCTCGAATAAAGTTTTTCGATATTTTGATAAATAAGGGCATTTTTAAACCTATTTTATTAAAAATGTTAAATTTGACAAGTAACGCAAGTTGTGCAGCTGCTTCCGTATACGTCATTTTTGGTTTTTAGGTATGCAAAAGTAACTGCTTTTTCAATTTTTACCTATACCTAATAATTAAAAAAATCCCATTTGATGCGGACTTTCTTGCGGACACTGTATACATTTTGGCGCGATTCTGTCAAGCTATTTCAAAATGGCGACTGTTAACATTTTTCAAAAAAATCTCTATTTAAATAGGCGGCAATGATGATAAATCATGATTTTTTTACCTTACAAGATAAGAAATCTTCATTGTTTCACGTTCAGACATTACGTTACTAGCCCTTGCATACAGATGACTCTTTTATCAAAATAATATACCCGTAACGTGGCGTCATTTCAACAATATATCAACGCAATCTATAAACAATAAATTTCACCTATCAAAAACAATAAATAGCGGGCCAGAACACGCGAATATAGAGTCGATAACAACTCAAACAACTTAAAACTCTAACATTTGAGTTGTGTGTGTCACAAACAATGAAAATCGATCTAGCGATTCTGCCTGATGAATTGGAAGAAACAATGCCAACAAAACGGGGTTAAAATAGCCCCATCGGAATCCAATCAGTTTAAAAAGGAAAAAAAAGGGGACATTTTGAGGGATTCCACTGATCGTTTGGCGTGAGAGCAGGAAAATAAGACGTAAATTCTTGATTATTACCAAGTTTGGGGTCATATTTTAATGTTAAAAATAACAAACTACAATAATTTTTCAAAATACATACCAGTCAGTTTTTTCTCGTTGTTGACCAGGGTCGATAATTTTTGAAACCAAAAAAAATAATAGTAGGATGAAACCCGTTGGAAAAGGAAAAGAATATAACAAAACCATAGTAATGTATATTTTTTTACTCCATCAGAAAGTAGAGATTTCAAGGAACAAAAAGCCCACCGGCTTTTTTAAAAAAGCAGATATTTTGACGTGAGAGTTTTCGATTGAAAATTAGGGTGCTTTTTCGATATTAAGTCAAAATAAGGTGAAAAAATAAATTTTAAATCAAAAAAATTACAGTGTGTTTGGGACATAAAAAGATAAGTTTTCACCAAATTTCGTGAAAAAAAAAATTTTCTTGTAAAAGATAAAAATAAAAAACCAAAAACTTGGTTATTTGAATTTTTCACAAAAATTTTGAGGTTATGTGAAAAAAGTGTAAATACAAAAGTTGTAGATATTTTTATTACCTACCTACAAGTTTGCCATTTAACGTTTTTCCATAGGACTTGTAGTTTTGCCGGAAATCGAGATAAATCGTTTTCTACCCTTAAAAACTCACCCCTTTCCACTTTCCAACCTCGGATCGCCCGTAAATTATTTTTCCTTTCATTTTTGTAATATTCTCTTCCTTTTCCAATGAGTTTCATCCTACTATTATTTTTTTTTCACTTTTTACCATTTTCAAAGGCTTCAGCCCTGGTCTGTAATACATTTTAGATCTAAGTTTTTTCCCTGATGTCGCGAGATCAACATTGTCTGCCCCCCAGGCAAAATCGTAGCTACGCCATTGAAGTCATCATGTTATTCGGATTGGCGTAACTTATCTGTGTAGAGATATTATTTAATCTGAGGTAATAATAATAAATTGGTATCCATACAAACAAAAAAAATATAACCAATAACGAACTGACTCGAATAAATCAGCCCCAAAAAAATATGTTTCTTATCGAACATATTGGACAAAATCGCAGAGAAAAAGAAAAGGAAAATAATGATTGTCTGACTTCTCGTGTATTTTTCAACTGGGTTTGTCAGGTCGCCATTTTTCCAATTTGACATTATTTCCAATTATCGTGCGTTGAGTTTAAAAGTTTGGAAATGGAGAATAAAATAAATGGTAGGATAACCAAGGGCCTTGCCTTATGGAGAGAGTCACTCCAATAATACTTAAGAAACCAATATGTCAATGCTAAGTAGGCCCTCATAGGGGGGATGGGGGAACTCCCAGTTATATCAGCCACTGGGTGGCATACTAATAAATCACAAATAATGTTTAGCAAATAAATCTGCTTTGTTTGAATTTTAAAATAGATGTGATTTCACTTAATAGACGTAAACAAACTTGTTCAAATCATAAAGAAAACAAAGGCTTGTCTTTATTAATATATTATTTTGTTAAAATAATACAATTGAAAAGTTTCAGATTAGACAATAGATTGGATTGTGATATATATATAGCATGCACTTCACTTATTTTATTTATATAAAAGCAAGGCAAGAATATGTATACGTATTGTAATACTGGGTAATATAATATGTATCAACGTTCTTATTAACCCAAATATTTGTTAATACATATTAATTTTTGATTAAAATACCTTAAAAAATATAAATACAATTTTTTTATTCGTAACTTTTTTTTATCTGTATTGCCAATTGTGGCTATGGCAATGACTGCAACCGTGGAAACGGGAATCATGACCACACTGCGGCAATGCCCATGCTGGAATTACTTGTCCTGGACCGGGAGGAGGGGGAATGTATTGCTGGCCCGGCCATTGCCCTGAAAAGGGAAAACATGATTACTAAACTCGTAATAGAAAGAGAAAACTATTTGATTTCAATAAAATTAGCAGGAATACAAGAGCGAATGTTAGCGATTCAAAAAATAGTATTACAGGAGAGAATAAAGATTAAAAAAAAACTATTTTTTTTTAAATAATTATATTATATAAGCATTTAAGCGATACTAAGAGAACGATATTATCGTATAATAAATCGGTAGGCATAATAATATAGAAATAATGTTTAAATAATAAATGAAAATAACATTACATACCTGGTGGTGGAGGTCCCATGTGTGGTGGTGGAGGACCACCATACGGGGGCGGAGCCCAACCTAAAAATAGCAAAAAAATGTTAGAGAATTACCTTTATTTTGGTGATTCGGATTTTAAAAAAAATTACCAATTTAATTTCGTCTCGATATCAATTTTTAAACAAAAATTTGGATATAGACTCAAAATATAATCAGAAGCAATATTTTCTTAGAACTTTTTTTCGTATCTTTAAAAAAAATTACACTTTCGCCAGTTTGAAACTGTTTTTTACATGGTGCAGACTTTTCTGCGGACACTGTATATCCCTTTAAAGTCTTCTATTTTAAAAAATAATTAATCTTACTTACCATGAGGTTTATGTGAACAATGTCTATATGGATCACAGGTACATTGTTGATGATACATTTTATCACTTTTGAACTGAACGTTGCCAGTGTATGACTTTAAATACGGCTTTTACTTAAATTAAAACCGATAAGAAAACGTCTCATCTAAATTGGCAATTAAAAGTATGTCGAAAATGACTTCGTAAAACCCGAACATACGACGACTCGAGTAATAATCGGACGAAAAAGGTTTGACTTTCGTAAGTTTCGAATCCATGATAGACGTACGTAGGAAGTTTATTTGTAATCTTATCATTTGTTTTGCACTTGTCATCTAGGTTGGTACTTTAGATAGTCTTATTTAAGGTAAATTGTGATATTTATTCGGGGAAAATTAATAAGTATATTCCTGTATATTTGTCATACTTGAAAATAACTTTTACGATTTATATAAAGTCGCCACAGTGGATCTTTGCCCGTGCGTCATCAATCAACGATCAGGACTCAACGTGGTTAATAACTCTGCATCCTTATATGTTACAGAAACAGTTTGAATAAAAGCATAAAAGAACGTCTCCAAGATTCCACAATAATATAACGTGCTAGACAAGAATAAAACTATTAACGTCAATTAATTACTTTTTTTTATTTGTTTAGTTGACTACCGTTGTATTTTAGAACATCATTGTCAACCTTATTTTGATCTGCCAATCTAATTCGTATTTTGTAAATTTGTGTGCCTTAAAACTGTTCCTCTTTCTAAAAATAGTTCTTTTTAGAGCTAATTATACCCACCATTTGTTTTGGCGGTAAGCATTTATGGATTTTTATAATACCTAGTTTATTTATTTTAAATATTCTAACCGTGAAAGTTCTTTGAAAAGTTTACGACAGTGGCTAAATTCCCTTAAATGAAAGGATGTCAAAAATTTGACTTTTGCGATTTTAATAGTTAATAAAACACCAAACTTTTCTAGATTTTAAGCTTTAAAAATAGTATTAAATGTAATAACATTTGTTTGTCAATTTCTTTTAGATATAGAGAAGGCCGGGCCAAACTTAAAATAAATAATAATAAATAGCACTGCACTTATTTATTTTAAAAAGGAAATTTATGAAAAAATATACAAACAGGCCTTATTATATAAAACGCGTCACTTAATTCTGTCGTACTTTTTCTAAAAAGATTACGAAAAATGCACCTCATTAGACCTTATTAATTTGTCTTTTAGTTGAAACCTGCCTCTGTGCATTTAAAAATGTTTTGCTCGTGTTTTCTCGGAAATAAGAATGTAATATAATATCACCATCAGCATTTACGTCAGTCTACGTGACAGAAACTATTTTTGCAGAAAGCTGACTTGACACAACATTTTTTTACGTTGACAACAGTAACATACTGGTAATTTCCTTTATTAGGGCAAATTGCAGCTGTTGCCTTTCTTTGTAGGGGTAGTACACGGTACATAGACCAGGGTCGATAATTTTTGAAACCAAAAAAAATAATAGTAGGATGAAACCCATTGGAAAAGGAAGAGAATATAACAAAAATGAAAGGAAAAATAATTTACGGGCGATTCGAGGTCGGGAAGTGGAAGGGGGTGAGTTTTTAAGGGTAGAAAACGATTTATCTCGAATTCCGGCAAAACTACAAGTCCAATGGAAAAACGTTAAATGGCAAAGTTGTAGGTAGGTACTAAATAAAAAGATCTACAACTTTTGTATTTACACTTTCTTCACATAACCTCAAAATGTATGTGAAAATTTAACTAACCAAGTTCTTGGTTTTTTATTTTTATCTTTCAGAAAAAAAATTTTTTTTCACGAAATTTGGTGAAAACTTACCTTTTTATGTTCCAAACACACTGTTTTTTTTTAATTTAAAATATTTATTTTTTCACCTTATTTTGACCTAATATCGAAAAAGCGACCTAATTTTCAATCGAAAATTCTCACGTCAAAATATCTGCTTTTTTAAAAAAGTCGGTGGGCTTTTTGTTCGTTGAAATCTCTACTTTCTGATGGTGAAAAAAAAATATACATGCCTATGGTAAATGTTCTCTCTTTTGATTCTTTTAAAAGGGCTTTTTGGAACTTAAGACCAAAATAATAAAATATAATGTCATAAAGCGTTTACATCACGGATCTGCATGCATGGTCTTTTTTGAAGGTAGACGAAAGCAACTTGTTATAAAATATACTTTTCTTGATAAATAACTACCTAGTTAAAAATAATAAAAACTCCTTAATACGGTTAAAAGTATGAAGTAAATATTGTTAAACTTATTTATTTCCTTCGCCTGTCTCGAGACCACTCCGCGTTCAAACCCGTTCTATCCGAAACAGTTTCAGTGTTGTGCACTTGCATGAGTGCAGTAATTTATTTTGCATTTTCTTCCAGATAATTTTTCTAAAATGAACAGCGGGAAAATAGCAAAATAAAAGTTTGCTTCTGGCTTTCTAAGTGTAGTTATTTTCTAGAGTTCTAGATTCTAGACGTTCTTGGGCGTAGCCTTAGAGTTTAGAGTACTTTGGAATCTTGAAAACATTTAACAAAAAATTGTTGAGATCGCTATATGGATACCAGAGCTATTTAAAACATTATTTAATTGACTGTATACTTAGGCTGGGCCGAAAAAGTGAAAAATTGGAAATTGCAAATGGCATAGTTGCCAATATCTGACTATACATCTAAAAGTAATTTGTGGAAAATTTTATTAAAATCCGTAAATGTTTAGCCGCGCCCCTGTGACCTTGAAAATTGGTAAAAAGGCCGATTTTTCAATATTTAATATTTTTTAAATCCAAAATTATAATTTTTTTGTGACTTCTTGTGGATGTGGGAATGTGTTTAAAAATAATTTTTTCAATAAAATATTTTTCTGTTGGATGGAAATCACAAATTTGTCTCTGAAAACGTTAAATTACGTGTAAATGAAGATTTTGAGGACAAATTTGTAATTTCTATCCAACAGAAAAATATTTTATTGAAAAAATTATTTTTATACACATTCCCACATCCACAAGAAGTCACAAAAAAATTATAATTTTGGATTTAAAAAATATTAAATATTGAAAAATCTGCCTTTTTACTCATTTTCAAGGTCACAGGGGCGCGGCTAAACATTTACGGATTTTAATAAAATTTTCCACAAATTACTTTTAGATGTATAGTCAGATATTGGCAACTATGCCATTTGCAATTTCCAATTTTTCACTTTTTCGGCCCAGCCTACTGTATACTATATTATCCTACGGATGTTTTCCTGTTGTACTCTAAACAACATTCCAGGGTTATCTCGAATTTCGTTGCAATGGTATGTTATTCTTCCCTGTTGTCAACTGGCGACCCTTTCAAAAGTTTTTCGATGCTCTAAACGCCGATTTAGAAATGTATCAGAATAAATTCTTCTTGCCTCCACACAATTACCGAGTGCTTGTCCACAAGTTAGATAAATGTGAGCATTAATGAGATGTTATAATTTATTTAATTATTTTAGTGCGTACCTAGTATTAACCTTAAAGTTATTTTATTAGTTAGTTATTGTGTTCAAATAACTTATGTTAATCAACTTGATTATTAAATAAATTTCGAATCAATGCTTAAACGCGATATACAGAAACCTTATTTTTCTCGAAAACCGCTAATTTCATCGAGACAAATGTAGAGTACCCTTTTTTAAATAAAAATAACTAAAGTATTTATTAGTGTATACTGCTATAAAATAAACGTCAAGTTAGTAACAGAAGCGTTGTTTAAGTTAATTGCAAAAGTTTGAGGTGGAGCAAACAGCGACTATACAGGGTGTCCGGGAAAATGTGGGAAAGATATGGGCTCCCAAAGAGCTCCCATGGAATTAAGTTTTTGACACATAATTATTAAACAAACAGGTATATTTCAATTTTTTTTTCATATGATGTATACCAGGTAAAACCCTTCAAATTACTATCCCAGAAAGTGTTGCGAATTACTCACAACTGCAGGGACGGACTAATGTGCCCATTTCTCGCTAATGAATGAAGTGTACTTAATTTTTAGTCAATAGTTAAAGGTATGTAAAAAACGTTGTCCAAAGTTTTTATCATACAGGGCGTAAAAAAATGGACACATTAGTGTCACAGCTAGTCCGTCCCTGCAGCTGTGAGTAATTCGCAACACTTTCTGGGATAGTAATTTGAAGAGGCTTACCTGGTATTATAGATCATATGAAAAAAATTGAAATATACCTGTTGGTTTAATAATTATGTGTCAAAAACCTAATTCCATGGGAGCTCTTTGGGAGCCCATATCTCCGAAGAGGAGGCCGATACGAAAGAAGTTTATACGAACTTGTAGCATTCTTTTCACGTGTTTTTTTCATATCCGGGAGATTTCCCACATTTTCTTGGACACCCTGTATACAGTGTCACCAGTAAAGTCCGCATCATATGGGATTTTTTTTTATTAATAGCTTTATTCAAAATTTGACTTTGGCATCAAGCTCTGCTTCGATTGAGATGAAAATTAAGCAAAAAAATAGTAGTCACGTGCTACGCATTATCTGTCAAATTTTAATTTTTTCAAAAAAATAATTCAAAAGTAAGGTTATTTCTTAAAATATCGAGAAAAGTTATTAGAAAAAGTTTTTTTAAATGCAGTGTCTAGCCCACATGCAAAATTTCAGCCGCATAAGATAATTTTCATTTTTTACCTATATTTCGTAAATTGCACCACTTTTGCAAAATAAGACTTAACGCAACCTACATAAAACTTCTTAGTTTTGACAATGCTTTATTTCAGATACATTTTCTTTAAAGTAGCGCCATATTAAATGTGTGTAAATCTACAAAATCAAAATTGGCTATTAAAATTTGGTCGCATGTGATGCAAAGTTTATTTGTTTTTGACCCTGTATACGGTAACTTTATAAAATAGGTATTTTTGAAAACGTAGTTTGTGCCTGAAAGTAAAAAAATAAAAATAAAAACTAAAGTAAAGAAGTTTTAAATTAAATCGTTGAAAATAGATAAACTTTACGTTAAGTTAAACTAAAATTTATTTTCCACTTAAAAACATTTTACTGAAGGCACTGTTTTCTTTTTGTCTTAACATTAAGGTGTATTACTTTCAGACACAAACGACCTTTTTTAAAATACTTATTTTATGGAGTTACCTTATACAGGGTCAAAAATAAATAAACTTTGCATCACATGCGACCAAATATTTTAATAGCCCAATTTTGATTTTGTAGAAAAACACACATTTAATATGGCGCTACTTTAAAGAAAATGTATCTGAAATAAAGCATTGTCAAAACTAAAGAGGTTTTATGTGGGTTGGGTTGAGTCTTATTTTGCAAAAGTGGTTCAATTTACAAAATATAGGTAAAAAATAAAAATTATCTTATGCGGCTGAAATTTTGCATGTGGGCTAGAAACTGCATTTAAAAAAACTTTTTCTAATAACTTTTTCGATATTTCAAGAAATAACCCTACTTTTGAATTATTTTTTGAAAAAAATTCTAATTTGACAGATAATGCGAATCACGTGACTACTATTTTTTTGCTTAATTTTTATCTCGATCGAAGCAGAACTTGATGCCAAAGTCAAATTTCGAATAAAGCTATTAATAAAAAAATATCCCATATGATGCGGACTTTACTGGTGACACTGACGACATAGCAAGATAGAAATCTAATTCGCTTTATCCCAGCACCTCGTTCCGGCGCTAGATACGGCCCTGAGTCTGTCCTCTACGCCAGGGCCTTTCGCACCATTGAGCCACCCGGTATTAAGCCGTTTTCTTTTTACCCTAACATCAACTTAATACATATACAAAATAAGCAAGTTTCCTTCCTTCTTATCTATTGAATATATGGACGTCCATAAGGCCACTGGCGGCCTTTATCGCTAAAATGTGTTAAGGGAGTCAGCCAAGTATGCTTATAAGTTCTGGAACTGGCGAGTTTAGATAGTTTTTTTTTTCTCGGATTGCTATTAAATTAGGTTTAAGCGTAGGAGGCAGGCAGTAGGGGGATATTTTATCGACCGAAGGGGAGTTTAATTTGGAGATACGAAGGTATCCTTGCTTGGATAATATAGTAAAGATAAGATATCGAGTTCATTAGGTTTAAGGTTACCTATTGATAATAACGCCTTAGCCTAAATATTTACATTACTAGGTTAGTAGGAATTAAACTTCTTTTTTTTTTAATTTAGATACGGTGGTTTGATGATTATTGTACTTAAAAATAAGATCATCAAAAATATTTAATTATGGAGTAGGTACCACAAGGTATTGTCCTAGGACCAATACTTTTTAATATGTATATAAATGATATTTTTAATTTAAACTGAAGGAAAACTACATAGTTTTGCTGATAATACGGTAATTTTTTATGAAGGTCTAAATTGGAATATTTTAAAAAATACTATTGAAAAATATTTTATAAAAATAAGCAACTGGTTTAATAAAAACCTATTAACTATAAATTATAACAAAACAACATACCTTCCATTTACTTTATACAAAAATAAACTTCCAAATATTGGTCCAATAATATGCAATAATAAAATTAATATAAAGGATAGGTAAAAATATTAAATATCTAGTAATAATTTTTGATAAACATTTAAAATATGATTTACATAGTGACTATAATATATAAAAGAATTGGAAATATTTTATTATTATTTAGTACAAACCCATTTAAATTATAGAATACTAGGATGGGGAGGCATAAATAAGAATTATCTTAATAATATTGAAACTATTCAAAAACGTCATTAATAAATAATGAATAAAATAAATAAATATAATATTATATACATAACGCATTGTATCTTTGTATATTATGGTGATATAAAATATACCAATAAAATATTGTCATATTCGTTTTATATTATAATCTAGTTGTGCCCGAATTATGAAATATATTCTTTACAATAAATATTATATTATTATTTAACTTTAAATTTAGATTTAATTTATTATTATATTTAACTCAAAACAAGTATTTTACTTCTGAGTTCGGAATTGATAGTTTATACAAAAACTATATATTAGCATTAAATATAAAAAAAATATTTGAATAAACTTTTATTACTATTATTATATTATTAAATAATTTTTTTTTAATCCACCCAGATTCTAAAAAAATGCATTAAAAAAAGTGGGAGGTATTCTATATAAATAAAAGGCTGGCCCGATTTTTAATCAGAACGCTGCAAAAAAAATACTGATTTTAGGTATGTTTTCAACAATGCAGATATAGTACCAAATTTGCCACAATGGAGGGCGCACTGTATTAAAGAAATGTGTCATATTTATCACAAAAAGACGTATTTCTTTGCATTTCTAAGGAAAATAGAAAAATAGATCTTTTAAATAAAAGAATCAACATATTCGGATTCAATCTGAAACATGGCCGGAATATATTTTCCCGCGAGTGGCGAGGAAATTTCCAGTAAAATGAAAGTCAGAAACCTTTATGGACGAATAAATAGAATCGAGTCGTATACATGCAGCGGCAACGTCGCTGTTTATCTATTTTCTATTTTTATTTGCGCTTGCGATTTTCCTGGATAATATGTAATTTAATTTATTTATTTACGTCATTACATTTGTAATAATAATATACACATTGCAAAATATAAAAACACCTAAGTATTACAATACCCGTAGATGTTATAGTTGCTTAAATATACAGAACAAACCAATATAGAGGCTTGCTAACCAGGGCCGGATTTATGGAAACCGCTGCCCTAGGCCCAAAGAAATGTTGCCGCCCCCTAGGCGCGTATTCAACTGTCAGTGTTCGGGGGGAGGGAGAGTAAGGAAAAAATAGCGCCGCAGGCGAAAATTTTTTGGGTGCCACGCCCTTTTTTCAACGATGTGACGTGGTTTTAAAGGAGAAAAAAGGAATAGTAGCGCCGCAGGCGAAAATTTTTTGGGTGTTACGCCTCTTTTTACTGATTTGTCAGTGTTTATTTTTTGGGATGGGGGGTAGCTACCCCCATGACCCCCCTCAAATACGCGCCTGCCGCCCCCACCTTGAATATCATATTAAATGTTTAACAATTTACTACAAATATTAAAAAACATAATACCTCAAGAAATAAAAAAAAAGTATTCTTCAATTTCTTTGAGTTAACCATATATTTCTAAAAACCAATATTTCAAACAAAGAAACAAAAAAGCACAGACACAAATATGAAAATTGTTTAAAAACGAATGCTGTGATTACGTCATTATATAACATAAATTGGTCTTTCTGTTTACAATACTTTGACGATACCTTTAATAGCATCATACAGGCAAAGGCAAAGCCAAAAGTAAAAATTATTAATTTTAATTAAATTACAAATTTACAAAGGTTTGCGACGTACAATTATATTTTAATATGTTTTTTTGTAGGGAAAATTAAGTCTAAAACAAGTTAAAACAAAAGAATAAACACAAGCAAAGGCAGCGCGCAACCGGCGCAACTCCTGGTACCGTGCACGTAAAACCAACACGCGAACGCAAACTCAGTCGTGTCGTGTGCAGTAATTGCAATCCGCAGCGATGGCGGAAAATTAGACGAGCGAATTTAAATTAGATTAGGTAAAATTAGGTAATAGGCTAGAGGGCAGCGCGGGTTGTCATTTTTGTAAATCGAACTGTAGTTAAAATGTTTAGTGAGACTCAGTGATATTCGAATTGTCTGGAAGTTGCCGCCCCTACGAAATTTGCCGCCCTAGGCCTGGGCCTAGTGGGCCTAGGCGTAAATCCGGCGCTGTTGTTAACAATTAAAATCATAATATTATATCCCCGGTTGTTATTTTTTTAGTCTGAACTAACCATTACAATAAAATTGGTGTGCTTCAACTAACTACAACAATGTACTATACAGGGTGTCTGGAAATGATTAGCAAAAAATTTAGGGGATAATTCTAGACCGAAAATAAATGCTATCTTTTCCTATAACATTTTTTCGAAAATTGATAATTAACGGAGTTAGAGGGTGTTAAATTTAAATTTTGTTTGCAGTTTTAAAATACGTAAGTTACTAGAACATTAAATTAAACATTAGGCCTAACTTGGTTTTTGTAGTTTTTCAGTAGAGCGATTTAAAGAAATCAATGGTGCTTATTTTGGACACAGCATTGACAGCAATTTTTTATTTAGGTTTATTTTTTTACAGTTTCCTAGATAAATCAATCTAGAATGATGAGACATAATAATTTTTAATGAAGTTTTACGGCTTTTGTAAAAAATAAATAATAATCAAGATAGGCCCCTTCGTAAAAACAATAACAAATTCTGATTTGTACATGAAATAAGATAGGCCCCTGTGATATTAATAAAACATTTTGTTTTCAAAGAAAAGGGAGCGAAATTTTTAAACTTTCTTTATTTTATAAAAACGGTAAAAAAAAATTCTAAACATATAATTTCAAAAGAATTAAAAACTGCTAGTGTAATATTTAATTATTTATTCTCTAGAGGTATAACAAATTAAAAATGGGATTGGTATTTATTTTATTTTTTACGAATTGTCTTTTATGTGTTAAATAAAATTGCAATAAATAATAAATTAATAAGGCCTATCTGCAAAGTACTGTTCATCCTTTAAAAATATTTTATAACGTAAAGGAATATGTTGAGATTCGCCCAGTAAGACCCATACAAAAAATATAGCATTGGGGCCAATCTGAAGTTTGGTCTTTACGTAAAAGTATTTTTATCGATAATTTAAGATAGGCCTGACTATATTAATACTATAAAACAAAAACCATGTAGTATTGAGATATGCCAGTTTGCAATAACGTTAAGGCAGTCTTTCCCTGACTTTATATGGGTATAACTAATTTTTGCCAAAAATCGAGATGGCCCCTACGTAATGCGAGCGACGAAATCATAGGTTCAAAGTGACGTCCTTCCTCTTCAATGCATACATAATTCTTCTTAAAAAGTTCCGACGAACTCCATGGAATATTTCTTCCTTTGCTATGCCAGTTGGAAATAAATTAATATGATTTCGTATTCATCATATTATGCAAGCAATGTTATTTTGGCGTTTTTCTCGAAAACGGTTAGATTTATCGAAACAAAAGTAATATACCTTTTTTATGTCAAAAGGTCAGGAGAATAGAAATTTAGTCAAAATGCGCATACAGTGTAGGACAAAAAAGTTGGGACCATTCAAATTAAAGTATAGGCTCCTGCTCCTATGTGGCGCCCTCTACAAAATCCGAAAAAACGGTGGGCGAATTTGTATTCCTTGTTCCGAAAACCCCCATATACGAGATTTCGTCAAAATATTATGAGCGTGGCAAAAGATATTGCAAAAAAAAACTTTAAATAGTATTTTACTTTAACACCCTGTATTTCCGTTAATAATTAATTTTCGAAAAAATGTTATAGGAAGAGATAGCATTTATTTTCGGTCTAGAATTATCCCCTAAATTTTTTGCTCATCATTTCCGGATACCCTGTATCCTACAAACATTATTTTATTCCCAGTTCAGTATTTGCAAAAGCGTAAATTTTTCTTCCTTCCCTATTTAGTAACTAAGTAATATTATCCGGATTAAATCGCTTTGATCTGACTTTTCGTTTATAATGTGCCTAAGACATCAGAAAATCAGAAGCCTTTTAGCATCATCGTCAAAAGTTGAAGAATGGCCAATTCTTAAATTTTAATTAAAATAAATTAACTTTTGGTCGATGTCGTTGAAGCTTTCGAAACAACAGGGGGCTTTTGAGGAAAATTTGCAGGAATCTTACAAAGCGATCTAACTACAATTAAAAAACAATACGGAAAGGTAGCATATTATTATACTGGACCAGTCAAATATGTACGTCTAATAAATGGGGTAAAACTTGTTTGACTTATGTGCTTAAATAAATAGTAAACCACATAAATATATACAGGGTTGCCAAAAAGTTCTATCAAGCTATTTCGAAATGACGACTGTTAAAAGTTTTTAAGGTGGGAGTATCAACATGCTTGCCCACCTATAACGTATTTCGCGTATATTTATTTAATTTTTCTAGCTTTTACACAAAATTTAAATAAAATCATTATTGTCTTCATATTTTATAGGTAATAATTGACATATTAAATAAATATCAAGAAATTTTATTAAATATTTTAGAAGAATTGTATAGCGCAAAATATCGGGTAAGATTTTTTTTTACATTATTATGTCATTCTTCTTTCACTATACAATTCTCCCAAAATTAGCAATGAAATAAATTGATATTTTTGTAATATGTCAGATATTACCTAAATATTGTACCGACGATATTGATTTTATTTAAATGTTATTTAATCGAATAATAAACTAAAAAAAAGCAATGCGAAATAGGTTATAGGTTGGCAATAGATGGAATGACGTTGATAATTCCACCTAAAAAAGTGTCACAAAAAGACCACAACTTAAAATGTTAATTTAATACCCAAGCATTTTTCCAGAAAACGACTGTACTGGATTTACTAAATTTATTCCAAATCATATTATTTTTACTGTTTCAAACATTTTAAAATGTTGGATTGTTTCTTTTATAAAAAAATTGTTTTTTTTGGTTCGCTGCCGAGAATAGGAATTATATAATACTCTCGTAATTATTCAGCCCGCCCACCTAATGGATCTAAAAAAGCACTAATTTTAATTAGACCTTAAAGCAAGGTCTTATTTATAGAGCTGTTTGTTTTCGAGATACTGAGATAAAGTAAATCAGGCCTCTTTCACCTCCGCCGAGCATGAAATTCAATTTATATCAAGTGTATAAGTACATTTGGCGTCTTATTTAGGACTTATTTGCTCCTAAAAAGGCTTACTCTTACTTACCTTTTTAATTAACTGCGTAATTAAATATCGTTATTTAGGAGTAAAAACTTGTTTTAATCAATGAGGACGAAGTTCTTACTTCTTATTCTTGACGCCGAATAAAATAGTAGGTACCTACTTGTTCATTCACGCATTCTATCTTCTAATCCTTTAAAATTAGGATTAGAAGATAGAATGGTCAACTGTGGGTTTTTCAAATTTATTAAAGGTACAGAAGTACAGATACATATTTAGTCCTAAATAAGTGTGAGTGTGCTATTAAGAATTAGGGAAGCACCTGAAGGTATTTCGGTGTGATTATTCACAACATTACGTTTGTTTTTTATGGCTTTTTGATAGCAATTGTTTCTAGTAGATTTAGTTTTCTGCTTTTATTGCGTATGTACATACATAATATGGGTTTTATGTTATTAGAGATTGAGTGATTGTCTTTAATGCAGCGATCAGCCAACACTGTTTTATTTTGTTTTTTAAAATAGATGTTTTGTGTTCTTTAAGCCTGGTGTCAAAATTTCTACCTGTTTGTCCAATATAGATAGTCTTGCAGTTGTCGCATTCTACTTGGTAGATCCCACTTTGTAAAAGTTTGTTTTTAGTTTCTATTTTAGCATTGGATATTATGTGTTTGTGTGAGTTGTTTTTATTGACTTGTATAGGAATGATATTAAGGTTTTTAAGTTTTTTGGAGATTTTTTGGCTTGTGTTGCCTGTATATCTTATTGAGCAGTATTTGTCCTTAATTGGAGTGGGATGTTCTTTGTAAAGAAGTTTTTAACTTTATTTTGGACAACACACATACATATTCAGATTTTTTTATACGAAATCAAAAATTTTAAATGTATTTCTCTATAAATAAGGCTCTTAGAAAGATTTTTATATGAAAAAATGGGCTAGTATAGCTAGAACGATGGTCCAATTTTTAAAACTATATTTTTGACCGGGAATATGGTCAAAAAAACTTAATTCGTAGGTCCTATAAGGGCACCTTCTTTATACCCTTTACCTTAAGATAACCAACTAACAAATACCTTTAATTTTCTCCTACAAAAAATCACCCTAGCAAGAGACAGCAGAAAAAGTCATAGCCCTCCGGTCGAACTTTTCTGTTGAAAATATCTCGAAAGTTTCTCAAAGGAAATTACACCTCAATAACTTTAATAATAGCTGGGTCATGACAGTCTCAAAAATATTATTTTGGGTTACTAGCCGTGCTATGTTGCCAGCTCCAACGCTTTTATGATTTATGTTTCTGATTTTTTAGCTGCTTGCATTCTTTCAATAAGACAATAATATACCTAAATTTATGCATACAAAAACAACAAAACACAAAACTAAAACATAACCTCAACATTATAGAAAGATAGAGATGGAGTTAAATATCGATAGCTTGTTAATTATAAAAGTTCTATCTATATTCGATTTGTTTTGAATATTGCTAAAATAAATTTAGTTTCTTAAAGCATATTCACTTGTCCCATATCATTAAACATTGTATGGATATTTTTATCCGAGATAATTGTAAAATTATAAATCGGTATTTCCTAGGGTATAATATTTCTGCTCTATAGCTGCCCCTTTTTTTTCTGTGTGGTTCAACTCAGTTGACGTTGACAGGTTTGATGGGTTGCCTGACATATTTCCCCTTTTTAATATATTAATATTTATATCATAAATACTCTTAGGTTCCCAAAAATAACGAAAAAAAAAAGGATTTTTTATAATTGCAGTAATGCCCTAGTGTACTTTTACGCAGTTTTTCCGCGATGCATTTTCTGTGGAAATCACTAAGCGGAAATGAATGAAACAACGTCACCATGGCCTAAGACCAGCGTCGTGGCGGACACATCTTTGGGGGCGGATATCTTACTGCTGCGTTGCCATACTGCAGACTTTTTAATAAGGTTTTACACAAAGATTTTTATTTTCCACATCATGTTAATACTTTACAGCGTAGGTAACTACTTTTATAACAATCTCTATAATAGTAGTATTTTTAATACAACTTGGCAGTGGCGCAAAATTGTGACTGTAACGACGCAGACGCGGGTAATAACGTCTCTGCCCGTTTTGTAGAAATATGGTTTCTCGTTATAAACTTGGAAAATACTATATTTTAGGAAATTGGCATTCTGCTTTCTTTATTAAAGATTTCGAGGAACATGACAAAGTGCCACGAAATTATATCTCTTATTTAAAATTGCGTTTTAAGTGATTTATATTTTTCCCTATAGAGGGTGTGCCAATTTCTCGCATGGCTTATATTCAATGGGGTATATATATTTTATTTATCGACTTTAAAATGTTAGGTAGGTATACCGTACTGGCAAATTACAATTTACAGTTGCATTTTATGTGAGTATGAAAGAGTGAATAATATGTTTAGATAATGACAACAGATCAATCAGTGTTGCCGGCGTGAATATCCCTCGGTTAAAGAGAGGGGATCGTTTTTTGTTCTGGTCACGTTTGACGAACAAACCCGAACAAACCCGAACAAACCACCTCATTGCCTCGCTTCATCGATAAAAATTCAGTATTCGGGTAATATTTGAAACTTCGTTTGTGTAGTGCACATTAACTTTACGTATTTTAACTAATTAACTATATTTTGCAATTCCGTACTTCTATGATAGTATTGGTAGGTCTCACTTTATGGCCTATCGAAGCGCAGAATTACTAAACTAAACTTGGTACATATCGCTAATCGTCAGCCGAGGGTGCATCTAATATTAGTACTAAAAATTTGTATTAAAAAAGTATCTTTCTTAGTTTCTTTTTTGTATGTTTTCTATTACTTTTTTTGCCTCACCTTCTAGAGGAACGTAAAGGGGAAACATATCGCCAAATTGTCATTATAACAACTGACCAAAACTAGAAAATAAAAAAAACTGGTGCGAAATTTCCGTTTTCTCGTATAGATAGGTAGTTTTTGAAGACGGCATCGTATAGTGCTCGATGTCCCGTTTCCAATGCCGTCTCGCTCGATTCGCTACGACTTTTCGTTACTGAAATATATGTTATTTATTTTTATGACATTGATATTGACATTAAACCTGTCAGCACCGGCTCTTTTTAAAATCGCATAGCAAACGTATGCAATGTGGAATATACTTTCCAAGTTTGTCCTATAAAAATATGTATTCAATCAATTTAAACATAAGTAAATAAACTATTCTTACATTGATAGCTGATAAATTAGTTTAAAAGCTTATTGTGCCGAGCCCTTCGGACACGGCACTGTTCGAGTTTATTTTATTTCATACTTTTTACAAAACCATTTGTTGGCAACCTCTAATTGTAAAGCATTTCGATTTGCGATAAAAAAGATATGGTTAGTTTCTTCAGAACCCAAGTTCGTTTTTTTGTACCGAGGATTGTCGCTGTATAAGAATTCCAAAGCTTCCCGATTTTTTCGTATAATAAATGAAGAAACAAAACAAATATTTTTCATTGTAGTTTGACGAGCTCTCTTCGCTAAGGTGTATAACATTTCGATCCAAAGTTGTTTTCCGTATGAAAAAACATAAAAACCGTAAAAAAATCGTTTCTAAAATAGTAATTTTCATTTTCTTACAATTTTCCACCATTTCTGTCACCGTTAGGTATAGAACAATATATTTGAAAAAAGTAGTATTTGAGATGACCTAAACGAATATCCAAACCAAATGGATGTCGGACGCACCCAATTCGATTTATTAACGATCCAACATGACCCTACATTGATTTAAAAAAAAAATCAAAAAGTTGACTTCCCAACTTCCGATCGCCTTGGCAAACAACAGTGTTCTGTAGCCCAACGTCGTCTACATGCCGAAAAAGTTTAAATCCTGCCACCTGTAAGAGTGAGTCACACGTGTTTCAATTAGTAAGATGCCCAAAGTAAATAGGAAAAATAAAATTGCCGGACATAAGAAGAGATGGGCACAAGAGTGGAATGGGAATCGTGATCGAACAGAAGTTGTACATATTAATTTATACTCAAATTTATAGAAACTGGGCCCCCACCTGCAAAATCCTTCTCGCAGAAATTAATGATTCCGATTCGTATTCAAGATATACAAGCATTGCAAGTTTTAAGTAAAGCACCCTGTGTATCTGAAAGACGTAAATACAAAATTTTGACAGGTTTAATTGGGTTACGATGAAATATCCCATTACCACTTGTTTTCGCTTAAGGGGGTAGTCTTGTTAACCTTAAATTAACTTTAAGGTAAATAACACTCCGAGGGTGATATCGTATTCAGGTATGTAAATTAATAGAACGCGCCATTGTGTTACAACAACAGAGTCGCCGTATAGTCTTCGAATTACTATTAAATAATAATTTTCCTATTATGGAAATTTCTTCGCGCTATAATAGGTGTCCTAGAAACCTTGCTCGTAATGCTAACAATAAATAGTTTATTAACTCTATTCATCACACTAACTCAGTTCTTAACTATAAAATGCCTTTTCGGTAAACACGCCGGACATATGCAAATACCACGTTGCAGAGATGAAGAAGAAGAGGAAAGTATTCAGCATTTCTTATAGGAATGGAATGCCCCGGCCTCGCGAGAAGAAGGTTCAATGCCTTGGGCGAACCGTTTTTTAATGATCTGGAGGAAGTGAGCAGCCTGCAACTGGCTCTCACACTAAGTTTATTAACAGCAATGGCTGGTTTGAATAAGCTGCCAAGATTCTTCTACGGTCTACGTCGCGTTAACCATCAGGATGCTGATTCGGATAGGTTCCGCGGACCACGTGTGGTACCACAACGGTCCTTATAGGACTACGTGTGAGTGTTTGGACAATGCCAGAGGTCTGCCACTCTCGTCAAGATATGCTATTTAAAAACAGGTAAGTTTCCAGAAACCCGGAAATTGCAGACCACCTTTAAAATTGAAAATACAAATATAAATTACGTATATTTTCCCTTATTTTTGGCCAACCTATAAAGTAGAGATCCCAAAATCTTCCGCGTCTAACATTATCGTTCGAGAGGTTCATATATAATTTTAAAAACTGTCGAAATACCCCAAATTGGCATTTTTTCACAGCGCAAATTTTAGTAATTTCAATCGAGCTCTCCGATTTCTACGAATTGATCATTATTTCGCTTGCCGTTGTATGAGTAATACTTCTAATTGCCTCAGTGCGCCCCCCCCCCCCCCGGCAAACGGTTTCAGGGGCTCCCTCTCTGGAACGAATGGAAAATGATAATTCTTATTTTCATTACTATAAGGTTCAGGTTTATGAATTTTTGAATTCGTTAATCGTGTAATAATTTAATTAGGCTTAAACCCACATTATGTGTTACTAGCGTATATCCGGCATGCGTTGCAACCCGCTGGTATAAATACAAACCCGAACAAACCCGATATATTAGTACCCGGCATGCCACTTTCTGAAATTGCACCCGTGCGAAGCCGGGGCGGGTCGCTATTATACATAAAAACCTTCCCCTTGAATCACTCTATCTATTAAAAAAACCGCTTCAAAATCCGTTGCGTAGTTTTAAAGATTTAAGCATATATAGCTGGTAGGGGACGGACAGACAGCGACAGCGACTTTGTTTTATACTATGTTAGTATTATTTATCCAATCTCAGTTTAAGGACATTCCAATCATTCCATACGGCGGTAAACAGTCTCAAAGAGACCGACCGCACAACCAGGGTTGTCAGATCTTTCTTCTTTAATTCTTTAAGTTTTTTTATTAAAGATGTTTCATTTATATCAGTATTCAATTGTTAGTCAGTAACTTTCTTTGAAAGCTAGTTTGCAAATATACTTTAAACCGAGGAGTTTTGAGTGTGACAGAAAAAAATAACAAGCCATTCATTGTTATAATAATACATTCTTTAGTCCTTAAGAAACAATATAACTGAAATCAAGACAAAAAGTGTTTTCAGTGTTTAAAAACAACTAATTAACAAACCCTTGTTTCTCGTATATAGGTACTTACATTGTGCTTACAAATCCGAAAATTTTGAAGAATTGGCAACAGCATGTAATTTGTTGCGGTTGGAAGCGCCAGGATATAGGCTGAACCGGTACCCGGCCCGTCTAACGATCGATTCTGCCAGACAGAGATAGGCCAGTGACCGCCGATGGCGTGGAAGAGACGGAAATAAAATATACGTGGTTATGCCTTGATGAACGGGCCGGAGTCTGGTTGACGAGAATGAAGTTCTGGTAATAAAATTAAAGCATTTTCTGGGCAGTGTCGTGCCGTGTCAGGTTTATTTTTCTGATTTTAGTTTTGTATATAAAATTTTTGAGTTACCTTATATTTATTATTTTAATATAATATTATTATATATACAGTGGGTTTATAAAGTGTAGTATGTACAAACACATAATGTAAAACATACTTATAAGTGTGTATACGCATATTAATTATTTGTGTGGAACGCCTATGGTTAGGAAATTCCCACAGTTTAATGTCATTAAATTGACCTATACTATTAAAACATCAAACAATTCGAATTTATTTTATAATTCTAGGTAGACTGGTAGACATAACATAGGTAGTTATTTTATTAAGTCATTATACCTAATATTCCGGCAAACATGATGCAAAATCAAAATTTTAAAACACCACTTATAATGTTGCATACCATGTATGGTAGTAACGGGGGTAGCAATGTTCAAGCCTCATAGAATCCAAAAGAGAGAAAACAGTAAAACACATGAAAACTCAACAAGTCTGCACAAACATTATGTCACTTAGTTCTTTACAAGGTTTTATACAAAACGACCAGATCGTCGAGAGTTTTTTTTTGCAAAATCGTTTATAAATTCGTCGATATTTAATGTTTTAACAAACTCGTGTTTGACACTAATTAACGATAAATCCGAAAGGCGTTGTTGTCCCATGGTGTTACGTAAATGGGTTTTTACTATTTTAAGGTTGGAAAAAGATCGTTCCGCTGATGCCACACTAACTGGTAAAGTTAGAAATAACATCACTGCACTAGATACATCTGGAAAATTTGAAGAAACACACTGATTTTTATTATTAAATGATTCGCAAGTTCATACACTGTTTTTAATTTTGAAATTCTATCTTCAAGTCCCCTTCTGAGGCTTAAAATTTAACTAGGAAAGCCAATGGACAAGTCTTTATGGTATATCGTTTGTAAATTCCGCGCTTTCACGTATAATTATTCTTTTTCACTTAACGAAGTTAAATTCTCAGGATAAAAAAAAAAAATTAATAATTATGAAATGAAATACCAATGAAAAGCAAAGCTGGCAGCACATTTTGAAGCGGGCCGTCAATGATCCCCCCCCCCCCCCCCCGCGGTGAGATGTTTGTTACGCCACTGAATTGCATTCGTTAATAATATAATAAATATTATGCACATATTATACCCGGTTGTAGATAAACCCATTTTATGTCCCTCCGCACCCCTGAGCTGTGATTGAATTTCTCCAAATTGGGACATTCCCCAATTTACCATGGTTATTAGCTACGTAAATTAGGTCAGATTCATTTTCCAAGAAACAAAAATTTACTAGCTCAGCAAATAAAATCCCGAAATTAAATTTTCGTTCTGCAACGGCAGGATACGGCGCGAATAATTCTCTTCAATTTGCAAAAAGATGCGAGAGACGCCCGTCCACATACGTTTAAGGAAAATGGGCCCGAATAAAATAAAATGGTTTTAATAAAATGGGCCAGCCCTTTGCACTATAAAGAGTCTGGGTTAAATGGGAGTCATTTTGGTGGAAAAGACCCTTGTTAAATAACTGTTTTCAGAAGTGGGTAATCGTTAACTGATTTTAAAAAATCGGGAAATATCGTTGCCGCGAACTTGCCGTAAAATCTCTCGTACTGCTAGCAACTGATCCGATCTATTCTACAGGAAACAGTTTATGAGCACTGTTGCCATTGCTGGGGAAATTTCCCTAAATCTGGGGAAAATCTGCAATCAGTAGGGAAAAAGGGAAATTTTCTATAATTTAGGGAAATTTTATTCTTTTTTGATTTTGTGATATTTGTCAATGACCAATCACTCATTGCGGCTACACAAACTAGTTGCTTTACGGAAGTGGCGACCTTTTTTTTTTTTTTTAGAAGCGTAAAAAATATTGAAGTGAATAAAAAAAAAACCGGTTCTTTACTACTTTGCCGACTTTTTTATACTCGGGAAGTCGATTATTAAAATAAATTTTTCCATCACTACTTTTTTCTTCAAATTAAAAGATCTGGGGAAAATCTGGGGAATCTGGGGAATTTTTAAGAAATTATCTAGGGAAAAAATTTTTTGGACCTGGCAACACTGTTTATGAGTCTTTTAGTCAACAGACAAACAAACATAGCGACAGACAGACAAAGCAGAGACCCGTTTGTTTACTTTTTACTTTATATTCAATCAAGGGCGTCGCCAAAGAGGGGCAGGGGGGCAGCAGCCCCCCCCTAGAGGTTCTAAAAATACGGCTTAGAGGAATTAAAAATAAAATTACGAGCACCCGGCTAATCGAAACAATAACCGAGAATTTCCGGGAATCAACGGCAACACTGCATCGGTTCGCGAAGATTGCAAACTCAATCTGCTCATCAATGATCTGAACGCCCTGCCGTTTCCTACGTTAGATGAGCCGCGAAAAAGGCAATGCGACAACATGGCAGTCGTGTCCATGAGTCACGTGACTGCAGTAATATCACCGGCCGGTAGTTGATTGTTTAAGCTCCGCAACCCTCCTTTTAAATTCGTTTAAAATTACTCAAAATTAAGCATTTTTTTATTAAAAAGTAGTGTAAACTCAGTAACAATACATATTAAACGTCTTGTAATAAATCAGTGATAATAAACATTCATTTTAACCCGATTTTGAGTGAGTTTTTGGTTTCGTGTCCGGTACCGCGTTTCCACATTCCGCGCTGTCAATAAACGTACAATCGCCATCGAAATAGTGTTTTAAGTGATAAATATTAATTAAAACCCGATGCAAAACGTTATTTGTGCTGTGAAAATTTATTAATCAATAGTAATAAAATTATTTAAAAAGTGTAATTGTAGTTTTAGATGTGTGCGCGTAGTGAAAAGTGATTTGATAATTTTATTACCTGGTATTTGGATTATTTGGAACAGCTGCTGGATTGATAAAATGGCTTAATTTAATATTAGTACTAGTT
Source organism: Polydrusus pterygomalis (assembly GCA_963969555.1). Lineage (NCBI taxonomy): Eukaryota > Metazoa > Arthropoda > Insecta > Coleoptera > Curculionidae > Polydrusus > Polydrusus pterygomalis. The sequence continues at coordinate 53,755,798 of OZ018385.1, forward strand.
AGGTAACTGTTTTTAGTTATCCTGGTAAGTTTTTCATTGTATTAAGGTTAATATTAACAATGCCTAGAACTTGTTGTATTCCTGGATGCAAATCCAATTATAATAGTGTTTAAAAAACAAGATGGACTGCTTTGCTCGGCTTTTCTCTTTCCTAAAGATGAAATTTTAAAAAACAAATGGTTAAGGGCAATCCCAAGAGCTGATTGGGCTCCTAATCTAAATATTCTGTAGTTTGTTCGTTGCACTTTTTAGAAACTGATATTATTCGAGATGATATTTACTTGCAACAAGATGGAACTTTAACCAAAATTCCTGTTAAAGCTAAACTTAAACCAAACGCATGCCCTTGTATTTTTCCAAATTTACCCAAATATTTATCAAAAACAGTTCCTACCCCAAGAAAATCTCCTGCAGAACGAAGACAAGAACAAATTGATCGTACCGATAAGATAATCGAATTCTTTGAGAATGCGGATAATATTGAAAAGTTTGAGAGTTTAATTTTAAATTATAATACCAAAATTAATATTTCCACTGATTGGTCAATTCAAATTGCAAAAAATAATTCTAAAATTTATACCTATAACCTATTTCGCGTAGATTTATTTATGTTTTCTAGCTTTTATACAAAATTTAAAGAAAATCAGTATCGACTTGATATTCTATAGGTAATAATTGACATATTTAATAAATATCAAGGAATTTCATAACTTATTTTAGGAGAATTGTATAGCGAAAAATATCGGGTAAGATTTTTTTTAACATTAATATGTCATTGTCACTCATTGTTCTTTTACTATACAATTCTCCCAAAATTAGCAATGAATTAAATTGATATTTTTGTAATATATCAGATACTATCTAAATAATATACCGACGATATTGATTTTCTTTAAATGTTAGTTATTAAAATAATAAACTCAAAAAATCAACGCGAAATAGGTTAAAGGTTGGCAATAGATTGAATGACGTTGATAATTCAACCTTAAGTCCCCCTATTTCTTTAAGGAACAGTCAGCTATGTTACTTACCAAGGATTTAATTGAAAAAAAACCTTAGACTATTAAAAAAGGCTTTAAATAAAATGACTTTAGAGAACCCCGAGGAGAATCCTGTCGGCTTAGAAGGGTTTGCTAATCTAAGCGTACGTAGGCAACGGCCCTGCCCGACATCAGAAATACCGTTGGGACCATCAAGGATATAATAACATTTTTTTGAGAATCGGTCTAAGATGGAAATTATTACCCAATATTTCCCGCCTATGGAAAACAAGGTGGAGCGCAAAACACAAAAGCATCAGAGTTTTTAAAGAGAATTTTTGTGCTATAATGGAGGCTTTAGAAACATTGTCTCGAGATGGCAATAATGCGACAAGGAAACATGCGTATCAGCTCCATGCGGCAGCTTCCAAAGCTTCATTTATTTTTAGCCTCGTATTGATATCCAAATATTCCGGTATTATAGAACCCACAGTAAACGTGCTCCAATCAGTATCCTTGGACACGGTTCAGGCATCCCAGCATATTAGTCGCATTTTACAACTGATCAAAGACCACCGTAACGATCCCGGAAAAGTTACAGAAGATATTATCAAAGATGCTACTGCTATTGCGAAAAAAATTGGACTAACGGAAGATATGAAATCCATATCCCGTACTGTTGAAAGACAACAACACCGCAGCAACCACCCGGCAAAAAGCCCTTCAGAATTCTGGCGGAGGTCTATGACAATTCCTTATTCGGACTCAATTATAAATTCCCTCGAAATAAGGTTCTCTGAAGAAAATAGACCATCCTTTGCCCTAACAAAACTACACCTTGCGAAAATAAAAAACATATCTTTGGAAGACCTTAAAGAAGCATGCGAGGAATTCAGAAACTTTTACGGTATTTTGGATATCAAGAATGAGATAGAACTTTGGAAAAAAATATGGGAGGAAAAACCAGAATCGACCAAACTAAGTGTTGTGGAAGTCCTTGAGGAAACTGACGATTTTTTTTTCTGCGATAAAGAAGGCCTTGAGGATTCTTATTGCTTTACCTTGTACCACTTGTACAGTTGAAAGGTCATTCAGTAGCTTGGGGAGAATCAAAACCTGGTTAAGGAGCACGATGACTGGAACTCGCCATGATGAGTGTACACAGGCAACACATTTTCAAGAACTTGGACGATTTTATAAACAAAGTAACCAACAAATTCGCTAGCAACCCTAGACGATTATGTTTAAATTGATTTTGTATGTAAATAATTTATTCGTTTTCTATTTTTTTTTTAATTAAAACTTTTATATCTTAATGTTTTCTTCAGTTCTTCTATGCTGCCCCTCCCTAGCTCACTGGCTGGCGACGCCCTTGTATTCAATAAAGCAAAAGGATATTGTTTCGAGTAGTGTTGGGAAAAATCCACTTATTTTAATAATCGACTACCGAGAATTCGAGTGATTTAAAAAACCGAATGATAATCGATTTTTTTTTCACTCAAATGCTAATATTAATTATTAATATTGGCGGTTCATCGTTCATGTTGATATACAGCATTTGTATTGGGAATAACTGACTCGGTGTTGTTAATCGATTGATTTTTTGCGGATTATTAAATGTGGCAGAGATATTTGTGGATTTTTTGGCATGGTTCCCAGATCTTACAATTTAATTTAACAACTTGACTACTTGACCCTCGACTTGACCTTGAGATGTCGCGATATTGCATAACTCATGATATTTATGAATACTGAATACTCACCACTAAACATTAAGTTTTCAGTAGACGCCGACGATTTAAATCTAAATAAAATAATAAATCCTATTATGCTACGCAGGCAACCCGTAATTCAGTATTTAAATCTAAATAATAAATTATATCTTACACAGGTAACCCGTAATGCAGTATTTAATTTGAATTATATCGCCAATAATAACCGAAACCACTCGGTGTAGCCGCTCGCTAGGAGATGGCTCTGGCCGCAGTGAGTGATTGACAGGCGGGCAGCAACTTTGGAGACGCGCTGAAAAATAAAAACATATGTTCGTCACTCATTTCGTCACTCGAATTATTTCCGAAGATAATCGAATAATTCAAGTGATTGAAAAAACCGAATGATAGGTTATTTTTCACTCGAGTTATCCCATCACTAGTTTCGAGAGTTATTTCAGCCGCGTTTCACCGATAGTAGGGATTCGGATTGATTTACAATTACGAAGATGGTCAAGTTCGCGGCTACAGTACGTAGTCCACACAGTCCACTCAGCTCTCGTCAGTCGTCAGTGTCGTACAACCGGCATAGTACTCGGGCGTGCACATTCAATAATTATAAACCAAGGAACCGCACAGCCTGCAGCCTGGTAAGTCTGGACGACTTCAGTCTTTTCGTATTTTTTTACATGCATTTCATTAGCTTGATATTCAAGGTATCGTATGACGCATGTAAAATGAAAATTCTGGCATTAAATTATTTACTCTCTCCTCTAGACCAATAGACATTTATCTTTAGATAAGAAACCAATAATCACGAAAGTGATGGCAAATTTATGGCCTTGCCCAAACAGGAATAGGCATGCGTAACTGCAAAAATGGAAAAATGATCCAGGCTTTAACATTTTAGGCTTTAACATCTTATTTGTGTGGCCTAGACCTAGTTAGATGTAATTAAATTGATCTATTACTACTTCATACTTGTTGAAAATACGAAATACGCTATATTATATTATACAGGGTTAGTTGAAATAACCAGAACGGCTAATTTTCTTAAAAAATACCAAGGCTAAATCAATGAATTTTGGTACAGGTGGATAACTTAAAAAATTGAATTGAAAATTGACAATTGCGACGTTGCCAGATTTTTAGTTTTTCTGTAACTCAAAGAATGTTTTTTTTTTCAAATGTAACACTACTCTTTTTTTTATTGAATTCGATTCCTTCCATTAACATTATCATTTCCTGATAGTATCAAATTTTTATCTCAAATAGTTCTATGGGAAAAAAAGTTAATTAGTTATACAACTCTCACTCTAAAATAAAAAAAAAATCCAATCTATTTCCATTTAAGAACGTTTCAAATAATGTGAAAAGAAAGGTTGGTAGACATAATGTAACTAATAGTATCGATTTCATAATCAAATTAATGTAGTGTACTATAATATTTGAGGCGTCTAGTTTCAAAACCGGACAGATACAATTTTTAAAATTTCGCGGCTTTTGGTGGCGCTGCGATCGTACTAAACTTGCCTACCAACCCGTATAGGAATGAAAAACATAAATGGATAAATCCCATTAAAAATGTACACTAAAGTTTTAGGTGAGATTCAAAATCGGACAAATCCTGATGACAATTCATAACATAACAGGACAGAGCCAGTTGTGATCAGAAGCGGACAAATCCTTGGGTAATTAGTAGGCGATTAATTTCATAACCGGACAAATCCGCTCAATGTTTTAATACGGCGTTTGGGTTTGTTGTCCTTTTGTTATTCATTGCGCTTGGAATCTTGAGTAGTAAGGACGGTACTGCAAAAACAAATGCTCTAAAAAGGAACGATCCTGTCGAAACCCCTCCGAGTGCAAACAGAAAACGTATTAAGCAGCCAAAAAGTTAATTTTAAGCTTAAAAAATCATAAATAACTGAGTTTTTAAAGGTTTTACAACTTTATATGTACTTTTTTATTTTTTAAAAAACATGTTACAGAATTAAAGAAATAGGTACCTAGTTTATTCTATAAAATAATTAATAATTAGTTGTTAATAACTGTCAAAACCGGTCAGATCCTTGTTGGTAAATTTCAAAACAGGACAAATCCATCTGATTTTTTTCAAAATAAAGGTTGTTTATTAAAATTTAAGAATAAAATTCTACAAATTCATAGCTATCATATTTTCCAAATTATCATAAAAAAAAAGTAGACCATTCCGCTTCTTTTTTAAGAAATGACGGTTTTTTGGACTGAACGCATTTCCACTTAAAGCGGATCTGTCCGGTTTTGAAACTAGACGCCTCATTTTATGTAAGTAATTTTTACTAGCTATGTTATTGTTAGTAGTTGTTTGCTGTTATTATCGTTATCGATACTATCAGGTACATTATGTCTACCAACCTTCCTTTTCACATTATTTGAAAGGTTTTTAAATGGAAATAGATTGGATTTTTTTTTATTTTAGAGTGAGAGTTGTAACTAATTAACTTTTTTTCCCATAGAACTATTTGAGATAAAAATTTGATACTATCAGGAAATGGTAATGTTGATGGGAGGAATCGAATTCAATAAAAAAAAGAGTAGTGTTACATTTGAAAAAAAAAGACATTCCTTGAGTTACAGAAAAAACTAAAAATCTGGCAACGTCGCAGAACTAGCCGTTCCGGTTATTTCAACTCATCCTGTATATAAAATCATACAATGTTTTTTACTATACTCAAAACCCAATATTATAGGCATTGACGTATTATTCGAAACCATGGAAACTAATGCAAACCGCCAATGACCATACAGTATTTTGGTCGTTTCCATGGTTATGAGAGCTACGTCACTGCCTATATTTTTGGTAATTATAGTCATTGTATCCGCGGCACTAAAGGTACAAACACAATTCACTAAAATACACAAAAATTAGAAATCCTTAAATATTAAACACCCACAATCCACACTAGCAAAGAAAACAACAAGAAATGATATGTGTGAAGTTAGCAACGTTCATCAGCACCGTTTATGTAGCGACGACATTTTTTTTGGGGTACGTGTCAATTCCGCCTGTAGCTTTTGTACACGAATTTTATTATTTTTAGTGGCGTATAGGGAATTCGACATCGGCGGAATTGCTTATTATAGGTGATTATTTTCTTTTAATTTAATTTTAATATAGTTTTAAAAAATGTAATTAATAAGTTGATGTAAATGAATTCCAAAAGCTCATATTCCATCGCATAGTTATGAAATATTCATTACTTTACGCCCCCTTAATCAAACTCGGTTAAATAAGTTCGGCAACCGAATAGACAAACTATTAATTCTCGTAAGATTAAATTCAATTTAACGCTTTTCCGCACAAGTGTGTAAAAGGGAGACTGAAATCAACAGGCAAAGTGAATTAGAATTTTCCCAATAACTTCAGAAATCTGGAACAATATGCCCGGGCCTGGAATCGGAGGATTCGGGATAGAGGCCTCTGTTTAAAGGCAAATATTCCTTTGTAACATTTTCTAGCGAAAATATTATGTGGGTACCACAGATATTTCTCTTTAGATCCGCACAGCGCAAACTAAAGTTAAATTTTATGGGTGAAAAATACGTCTGTATGCACGGCTCGACGGTCACATCTCTTGGTGCCAAACAGAAACGGGCATGCGCACAACCCCCTTGTTATTAGGGTTTCCTTCTTTATCGACTACACTTCAGAACCGGCTCTGCACCATTTTGGTTGATACGTTTTTTCTGTGAATTTCTTGCATTCTTTGCTAGTAGGTACTTTTCTTTTGCTTCTTTTGAAAAGCATAACCAGGTAAAAATCTTTGCTTTGCTAAGTTGTTAAAGACCAGAACGAACGGTACATACAGTTTGTCCGCATCATATGGGATTTTTTTTATTAATATCTAACTTTATTCGAAATTTGACTTTGGCATTAAGTTCTGCTTCGATCCAGACGAAAATTAAGCAAAAAAATAATAGTCACGTGATTCGCATTATCTGTCAAATTTTAATTTTTTTCAAAAAATAATCCAAAAGTGGGGTTATTTCTGAAAATATCGAAAAAAGTTATTAGAAAAAGTTTTTTTAAATACAATTTCTAGCCCACATACAAAATTTCAGCTGGATAAGATAATTTTGATTGTTTACCTATATTTTGTAAACTGCACCACTTTTGCAAAATAAGACTCAACGCAACCTACATAAAACTTCTTAGTTTTGACAATGCTTTATTTCAGATATATTTTCTTTAAAGTTGCGCCATATTAAATGTGTGTTTTTCTACAAAATCAAAATTGGGCTATTAAAATTTGGTCGCATGTGATGTAAAGTTCATTTGCTTTTGACGCTGTATAAGGTAACTTCATAAAATAAGTATTTTTGAAAACGTAGTTTGTGTCTGAAAGTAAAAAAATAAAAAATAAAATAAAGGGTTTTTAAATTAAATCGTTGAAAATAGATAAACTTTATGTTAAGTTAAACTAAAATTTATTTTCCACTTAATGAACACTTTACTTATGACACTGTGTTCTTTTTTGTCTTAATATTAAGGTGTATTACTTTCAGACACAAACTACGTATTCAAAAATACTTATTTTATGAAGTTACCTTCTACGGGGTCAAAAACAAATAAACTTTGCATCACATGTGACCAAATTTTAATAGCCCAATTTTGATTTTGTAGAAAAACACACATTTAATATGGCGCTACTTTAAAAAAAATGTATCCGAAATAAAGCCTTGTCAAAACTGAGAAGTTTTATGTAGGTTGCGTTGAGTCTTATTTTGCAAAAGTGGTGCTATTTACAAAATATGGGTAAAAAATCAAAATTATCTTATGCAGCTGAAATTTTGCATGTGGGCTTGAAACTGCATTAAAAAAAAACTTTTTTCAATAACTTTTTTCGATATTTTCAGAAATAATCCCATTTTTGAATAATTTTTGGGAAAAATTTAAATTTGACAGATAATGCGAATCACGTGACTACTATTTTTTTGCTTAATTTTCATCTCGATCGAAACAGAACTTGATGCCAAAGTTAAATTTCGAATAAAGTTATTAATTAAAAAAATCCCATATGATGCGGACTTTACTGGTGACACTGTACCTATATTTGTTAAAAAATAAGTAGAAAAAATAACAGTTACATTTTTCGTTTTACGCCAGGTTTATTTTTTTCCTTTCCTCCATAAAATCAAATAAAATAACAGAATCAAATATCAGTGTCTTCTTGAGAAAATAAATTCTAAAAGACATAAAGAAAATTAGTAATTTAATTTAAAATATACGGTAATAATGTAATTTTATTCTAGTTGGATGCTCGGTGTACAAATCTCTTAAATAATAGCCTTTTTTTATTTCAACGGATGTATTCCAACTTTAGATTATCTTAATTCAAGAAAACCACATTTTTGTTCCAAGAGATAATGAACCAAACACAGAGTAAAATTAATTTAACTTAGAATTTTATGGGTCACAATAATCGAAATTTGCCGAAAAAAGGCCCTGGTCAGGTCAAAGGTTATGGTCCAGAAAAACAACAAATTTCTAGGACGATAAATTCCTGTTTGTGCAAGATAAGAAATACTGATTCGCTGACAAATAAGTATAAAAACATTCATAAAATATTCTCTAAAAATAATATTTAGTTCAATGTCATGACACCGGTTTAACATGAGTGTATTATTGGGGTCAGTCCGTATCTGACTTTTCTCAGGATACAGCGACGTAGCAAGGGGGGGGGGGGGTTAAAAAGCACCCTTTTCACCAGGAGCCATGGATATAATAATTTCGATAAATTTAAATAATAATAATATTAATTAATTATTTGGAATTATGAAACGATTGATTCGAATATAAATAATATGCCGTTGTTTTTATAGTTTTCAAAATAATAATGCAGTCTTATGCCCCCTTTCAAAAAAAGAAAAGAAATAAGTTTTTCACTACTTGGATTGTAGGGGATAAGTTTTAAAAAAATATGACAAAAAATACGTTTTAAATAGAAACTTCAATATCGTCTTTTTACCAATTTAGGGGCCTATTTTGAAAAATAAGAAATACGTATTTCATTATTCGGGTTCTAGAGTATTTCTAGTAAATTTCAAGAAAATATGATGACAACATATATTTTTTCCAATCGAATCATTTATACCTCTTTTCCACCCCTTAAGGGACGGATCTTCAAAAAAATAAGAAATATATATTTTATTGTATATTAAAGTATTTATGTAATCTTTCTGGCGCGCTATTATTCACCTCTGCAACTGTATCCACCTGTGGCCTCTCCCCCAAGACATACACCTAGCTACGCCAGTGACTAGCACCATTTTTTCGGGTACTTTTGGGGCCCCTATATCTTCGTCAGGGGGTACTATAGAGAAAAACTTAAGCACTGGACGTTCCCTATACAAGCTCCTGAGAGTTTGCCGCATGCTGAGATTAGTTCAACACTCTGTAAAAAGAATGAATTAATTATTGTGTGTTGTGATTGTTTTTATATTCCTGTATTTGAAAAGTAGTAACGTCGTCTTTTACCAACTTATACAGGAAACGATATTAATCCCATAATTCTCGTATGTATATTCGCGCCTCGAGAATACGTTTTTTAATAAACATGATATATCTCCTGTTTTGTTTAGAGGCTTGATATAAAAAGGACACAAAGAGAACGGCATTAGCTGTTTGTAAAATACATTTCGATCCGGCAGGAACGAGAGACAGGATGATAAATCGACTAATTCGGGATTAGATTAGTCCTGTTATCTGTGTTACTGTTTTGCAGGAATCGGCAAAAATTTCGGGACAAGGTTTGTTTTTGTCAGAGACAGTAATACTGAGAGACGGAGATGGATTGGACGTTGTGGTTAACCGCTTGTATTTAGTCACTTATATAAGTAAAATTAATTTATTTTGCAACCGTATTGAAAGCTGATTTTCTGGCTGTTATTGTAGTGAAAACTGTCGTTTTTTGGGCGTAGTGATTCGGAAAATGGTTATTTGAGGATTTTGCAGACCTGGCACTGCTTGATAATATTGTTTTGTTGCAATGTTTACATCATCACGTAAAAACGATTAAATTTCATTATTCATTAGGTACCTACTATTTTCAGAATAACCTAACTTTTTTTTATTATTATTATTTCCCAATTTCACTTGCTACCGCTAGAGGGCAGACGTGGCCACGTCTTGCGGATCTACACCCCACATCAGCGTGCAGCAAACTTAAACAAATTTAAATTGACATTTTTCGATTTGAAATCGACTCCGTCTATAAATTCCGCCACGTGTCGTAAATATTCATGTTTTGCACTAGGTACATAAATAATTATTATGCCACGAACAAGAAAGTCCACCCTCATCAAGATAGGCCATTAAACTTATAATGAATGTCCCTTCCGCCTTCAATAAAGACCGCAGAATTGAAGTGTCTTTTACCCCTTTTTGTTGAAATCCCATTATCGCCTGGGGCATTAAGGTCACAAATTGTATGCCACGTTGCCAACTCAACTCAGTTGTAGTAGTAGTAGTAGTAGTAACATGTTTTATTTAGCCAAAAGCTACAATTAAATATTTTTTAAAACATTTTTATAGATTTATTTTAAAATTTTAAAACGCAACCTTCTTATAACAAAAACAGACAGACAAGTTAAACATTTTGCAAATTGTATCAAATATTAGGTACGTATCATTTTGTTTTTTAATTAAATGTAATTTCAAAGTTTTTTAAAATATTATAATAAATAATATTTGAGATTTAATAGAATTTTCCAAATTAGGTATCATATTCTATCAAACCTTTATGAAAAATAGACTTTTATAGGCTAATGTTTTAGACACTCTATATATCCACTTAAAAATTTTGATTAGTTCTTGTTTTTATAATTATGATGGTCATAATTAAAAAAACAAAAATCTTTTAAACAATCCGGCAACAAATTATTTTTAATTTTATGTATAAAGATACATACTAAATAAAAAATTAAATTTCTGACATTCAACCAATCTAAATTTTTTAACATAAAATGTATTTTTGTATATTTGTCATAATTTAAAATAATCCGCATTGCCTTATTTTGTAAAATTTGTAATTTGTCAAATATTTCCTCACTCACTAGCACAATCTAAAATGGAAGAAGAATAAATAAAATATGGTAATATAACAGTATTAAATACAGTTTTTTAAGAAGACAAACTTAAATTAGAACTGATTCTTTTAAAATAACCCTGTTTTCCGACAAACTTCGATGTGATACTTTCAAAATAATTTAAAAAATTTTAATTTTGAATCAATAATTGAACTCTAGGCTGGAACAACGTTGTAACCGCCATTAAGTGTAAATGCGGTATTTCCGTGGAATAACGTTGTATACGCTATAAATTATGTACCGACGCGATATGGACAATGCAGCACATTTTTTTGATGATTTCCCAGTGTTATTTCGATCAATACAATTCGTTATTTCGTGGAACAACGTTGTATACGCCATCATTGTTGTAAGTTTCGCGCGCTTTTGACTTGCTTACACGAGCCATGCTTAAAACTACATGTAATACATTTTACTTTCTGTTCATTTCTTTGATAAAAAATAATTTTTTATTTTCACTTGTACTTTATTTTTAATATAAAACAACGTTGTAACCGCCCTAGTTCCATAAAACAAGGTTGTAACCGACGTGGATATACAACGTTGTTTTATTAAAATGAGGAAAATATGCTCATATTCGTAATATCCTGCATGTAATCGAATCTGCAATACCTGTTATATAATTAGTTTATTTTGGGTAGTCATATTAGTCATATAATAACTTTACCTGATAAAGCAATAGATCATATTTCGTTTTTTTCAATTTCCCAACAAAATGATATTTGGCGGTTACAACGTTGTTCCAGCCTATGGTTCAATTATCCCTAAATATTTAAAACTGTTTACTAATTTCAATTTTTCACCATCAACTACAACATTTATATTTTGACAATTTAAATTATTACCCATAACCATACATTTAGTTTTTGAAATATTTAAATATAATTTATTTACTTTTAGCCAATTTAATAATATATTTATCTCAGAATTTAGAGTATTTAGACCATCAAAAATATTTAAAACATTAATGTAAATTAAGGTGTCATCAGCAAACATTTGTAGCTTACACATTTTCAAGTTTTAGCTGGGGTAAAATTGAAAAAAATCTCTTCTGCACGTGCCAGAATGGTTACTGAATTCATTACTTACTCCAACTCATCATCATTTTAAATTTACTTAAATATCGCGGCGTTTGTATAGGAAAATTGCCTTGATGTCAAATCATTGGTATTTACCTATAAGCAAATCTTTATCGACAACTTGGCAACACGGAAAATTGTGACGGTCGCGATGCAGACGCTAGTTGAGACCCCCGTCAATGTTGACATTCAACATCGACACCGTTCTGTCCATGAATTGTTTATCAATCGCATCGGACAAGGACGGAGGGAAGAGTGCAAAACGCTTTTAGCGACAAAAAAGGTTGTTTTGTCGGTTTTTGTTTGTTAAGTGGGGGATTGGTCAGTTTTATTCCGAACGTGGTGGCAAGTTTTTCATGAATTAATAAAAGAAAAACTTTTGAGTGCTATGCCGGCTAAGCCTTCAGGGATTTAAGGAGGAGAGTAAGTGAAACAGAATACAGGCCTTTAAACTAAAAAAGACAAGTGAAATTTTGACGTTTAACTCGTGAACGTCACAGCCTTCTACTACTAGGTTTAAAGATTCAAATCAATTGTATAGCCGAGAAGCACACTAAAATGCAGGTGATTTTTTAATATTATGACGCATTGTCATGATTTTACAATCAAAACTAACCTGAAAATATACTTATGTCGACGCCCTGTCATAAAACTGACCTCAAAACAATAAATTATTAAATTAATAAACTATACTCTGTTTCTTAAAGCCTGACAGCACAGCTGAGCGTCACGAGTCGTAAAACCTCAATAAACCATAAGCGTAACAATAACAGGTAGCTGATCTTAAGTAATTAAATTATCTATTATTGCATAGGTATACAGGTAGGTGGCTTATGTCAAAGAATATTTCCAACTTCAAGTGAGGTAGTTAAGTTTTATTTTTAACGTGTTATCGAAAGCTTGTGTAGTATATATAATATTATAAAATAATACAAAAATGTGTTTTGTAAAGGTGTGCTTGATCGAAAAACAGAGACAGTAGTTTGTGCACCAAACACCATCTAGTATTGTCAGAAACCTAGTATCAGCATGTGCTAATATGACGGGAGATAGTGAATCAACAATCTATAGGCTTCTTAGGAAAAGAAAATCTGGAATTGTAGCCCCTCCTAAATAGTCGCCAGGAAGGACACCTATACAAATTGACGAGGATGTGAAAAGTATCATAAGAAGACAAGTGCATAATTTTTATTTCAATCGAGAGATCCCAACATTAGATACAATTTTAAATGCTTAAAAGAAGACCAGACTTTACCCAACGTAGGAAGAAAAAGACCTGTTTTCTTAAAACCATACACTATTTCACTATCACCTTGTTTTGTTTATGTATAGTATCGGCTAGAACTAAATCAGAGAAAGTTTTTACTACGTATAATTTATTCACAACACGGGCAGGAAACAAAGGGAATTTATATTTCATAAATAAAAACCTAAACGACCGCCACTGTCCGAAGATTTATTCTAAATCATCGGCTTGCCCTATTGTGAAAGGCAAAATTAGGGGTGTGCCAATCTGTTTAAACTAGATAGAAATATATACTTTCAGGCAAAAAATAATATGTTCATCCGGTAGGGTCAATCGGGGGAAATGGAAACGATTTTTGCAAACTTTATTTTAAAATTATGTAGAGAAGGTATAAATGAAAATTTTAAGTTTTCCTGGGCTTGACGGTTACTTTTCAACTTCGTTTGTTAGAATGTACCCAGAAAAACATGAAAATTTTAGTTAAAGTAGGTAGTAGAAAAGATTTTTTTAGTGTGTTTTCATTTACCCCATATATTTCCATTTACCCATTACATTGGGGTAAATGAAAACAACGTGGTTTTCGCCATAAATATCAATTAAATTCACTGCGAGTTAAGTGAAAACATTTCTTATACCTTCTTCGGTAGTGATGATAAAAAAATTTTTTAATAAGAACAGTTTATTTATGAAAAGTACAAAAAAATAAAACCAAAAACTAACTTGAGGAATAAATGTGAATAAAACGTAAGGTAACTATAGTACATTTTGAGTCTTTTAGTGATAAACATATAAAAATAGGTCCTTAACAACAACGGTACCTACTCTGAGATATTGGGGAAAAAATGTCGACTTCGCGTAATATTTGCTGCTTTTACATTACCTAATATTCGGTCAAAAGTAATAATAAGGAAAGTATCAAAGGAAACATGTTTCCATTAACCCCAAACATGTGTTTTCATTAACCCCACCGCGGTATGATGAATGGGGTAAATAGAAACATCTCGTAGTTTTCATACCAGCAATATTATTGACCTAACCTCAAAAAAAACGTGCAACCATACCATTTATTTACCGTAATACATATAAAGACTAACAATATTAACATATTTTAAAACGAAAAAAAATTATTTGTTTTCCTCGGCAAAACTGTGTGTCAAATTGTATTGTAGTAAATAGTTTAAATCGACTTACCGTCGCGTTAAACGCTCACCGCCATCACAAACTATGATAAGCTACTAGCAGTGTTGCCACTACAACCAACAAACCTACTTCATTACTTCATACTTCAGAAAAGAAAGCGGGATGTTTGAGTATACATTTACCCCTAGTTTACATTTCCCCCGATTGACCCTAAGCTAAAAATTTGTGTGTTGGCATTTTTAATGAGGGTTCTTAGCTGTCAGGCAATAGAAAACAGACTATAACGGATGTCAATGTGCTGACGTCATAATTTGACAAGCAAAACTAACCTGAAATAATTTAGTTACACTTTGCGAAGGGGCTAGTATACGTTTGTCTCAGTTACTTCTTTAAAATGGACGAGGTTATGTAAATCACAATCATATATTTTCTACGGCCTGCGGGAAAAGTGAATGCCATTGATTAAAAGGCAGGGAATCGTCGTTTTTCACGGATTATATTGCCGCCCATTATCGAGAATTCCAAAAGCTATTTTCGCTCTATCAAATCTGTAACTCGATTTGGAATCGGTTTTTTCACGCGAAGGCAAACGCGCCAGGAATCGAACGGCAAACATACAGCAGAGCCGGGAAACGCTTTCAATGGAGTTATTTTCGTGGAAAATCATTTTACATATTTTGTAAAATGTTTTTTCAAATATTTAGATATAACGGGCTTGTGCGGAGTGCCTATATTTGTGTAGAGGCAATTTGGATACACGGCGAAGATCACTTTTATTCAACGATATATCTGATTCCGCTATTAAAAGGCAAGTTTCCGATATAGGTAGGATCTATATTTGGAAAATGAGCATTGAGAATAGCTTAGAAATGGGAAGTCAAGGTGCCCATTCACTGGGTGGTTACAGGTTATATGTCTTGGTGGAATCTTTCTCCTTATTCGTCACTAACCCCACCCAAATTTTCTGGGAAAAAATTTAAATCGGAGTACAATACTTGTATTTTAAGAGATATATAACAGCCCATTTTGCAGTGGTTTACAAGTTTTTCGTAGTTTTCTACTTGTTTTTCCGTAAAAACTCCGAAACAATTCTTTTAAAAGAATTCCACGCAGCTAATTCAACATCACTTAATTTTTGATCAAACTTTTGATCCCTTAGTATTTTTCTAATTTGTGGTCCAACCTTAAGCTTAGCATCATTTAGATAAGAAAAAAATTGTTTAAGGTATTTAAATGCATCTACAGTGTGAACAGTAAAGTCCACATAATATGGGATTTTTTTATTAATAACTTTATTCGAAATTTGACTTTGGCATCAAGTTCTGCTTCGATCGAGATGAAAATTGAGCAAAAAAAAATAGTAGTCACGTGATTCGCATTAGATATTTGTCAAATTTTAATTTTTTCCAAGAAATAATTCAAAAGTGGGGTTATTTCTGAAAGTATCGAAAAAAGTTATAAGACAAAGTTTTTTTTAATGCAGTTTCTAGTTCACATCCAAAATTTTAGCTGCATAAGATAATTTTGATTTTTTACCCATATTTTGTAAATTGCACCACTTTTGCAAAATAAGACTCAACGCAACCTACATAAAACTTCTCAATTTTGACAATGCTTTATTTCAGATACATTTTCTTTAAAGTAGCGCCATATTAAATGTGTGTTTTTCTACAAAATTAAAATTGGGCTATTAAAATTTGGTCGCATGTGATGCAAAGTTTATTTGTTTTTGACCCTGTATAAGGTAACTTCATAAAATAAGTATTTTTAAAAATGTTTTGTGTTCAAAATCTGAAAGTAATACACCTTATTATTAAGACAAAAAAGAACACAGTGTCATCAGTAAAGTGTTCATTAAGTGGAAAATAAATTTTTGCGGTAGGTAAAAAATCAAAATTATCTTATGCAGCTGAAATTTAGCATATGGGCTAGAAACTGCATTAAAAAAAACCTTTTCCAATAACTTTTTTTAATATTTTCAGAAATAACTCTACTTTTCAATTATTTTTTGGAAAAAATTATAATTTGACAGATAATGCGAATCACGTGACTACTATTTTTTTGCTTAATTTTCATCTCGATCGAAGCAGAACTTGATGCCAAAGTCAAATTTCGAATAAAGCTATTAATAAAAAAAATCCCATATGATGCGGACTTTATACTGGTCACACTGTATTTTAAAAAAAATTTCATTAATCCCAGTTTAATGAGTAATGGAGGTATAATTTATCCAACCTCAGTTTGAGAACATTCCAATCATTTCATACGGCGGTAAACAGTCTCAAAGAGACCGACCTCACCACCAGAGTTGTCAGATCTTTCTTCTTCAATTCTTTAAGTTTTTTTATTAAAAATGTTTCTTTTATATCAGTATTCAATTGTTAGTCAGTAATTTTTCTTTGAAAGCTAGTTTGCAAATATACTTTAAACCGAGGAGTTCTGAGTGTGACAGAAAAAAATAACAAGCCATTCATTGTTATAATAATACATTCTTTAGTCCTTAAGAAACAATATAAATGAAATCAAGACAAAAAGTGTTTTCAGTGTTTAAAAACAACTAATTAACAAACCCTTGTTTCTCGTATATACTTACATTGTGCTTACAAATCCGAAAATTTTGAAGAATTGGCAACAGCAACGAATACAAGCGCCAGTTAAAGCGGCTGGGATAAGCTGAAGCGGTCTCCGACCCGTTCAACGATCGATTCTGTCAGACAGAGATAAGCCAGTGATCGCCGATGGCGTGGAAGAGACGAAGATAAAATATACGTAATTTGGAACTTGTGGACGGGCTGGACAATGGTCCGAGAATGGAGTTCTGGTAAAAAAATTAAAGCATTTTCTGAGCAGTGTCAGGTTTACTTTTCTGATTTTAGTTTTGTGTATAGAATTTTTGAGTTACCTTATATTTATTATTTTAATATAATATTATTATATATACAGTGGGTTTATAAAGTGTAGTATGTACAAACACCTAATGTAAAACAAACTTATAAGTGTGTATACGCATATTAATTATTTGTGTGGAACGCCTATGGTTAGGAAACTCCCACAGTTTAATGTCATTAAATTGACCTAAGAAACACTATAACAGAACTTTTTTGGGATCAACAACAAGAGGTATATTTATAGGACCAAAAATGAACAAAAAACTGCGTTTTCCATTATACAGTCGCAAATTGGCTGTAAACGAATGTAATTAATTAAAAATTCCTTGTGTTCTCGACAGCTTTTTATTTTGTTTTTTCTACGTATCCGTAGCGTCCAGTATACACATTTCCTTTCCGCACAACCACGAGAACCCTACAATAAATCTCAGTCGCACCAAAGAAAAACTTCAAGGCAACTTTTCTATACAATCGCCGTTTGAAATCGCAAACAAACTTTTATCTTCAATATATTATTGAAACGAAAAAGCAACTTTTCCAGATAAATAAAGTCCCGACATATTTTACCCGGGAGTCCGACCGACCGACGGAGGTATCTTTTTATTTTTTATGAACCCGGTTAGAAATCTTGATTCCCCATCTTAGATTTAACACGTCCAACTTTTTTATTGGCCGAAAAGTTCGGGACTGGGAGAGCAATAAATACGTTATATATTTTGGTGTACGAAGTGATTTGTAAATAAAGAAAAGGTAACCTTACAATTTAAAAGAAAAAATTCGTATTCAGTTGGAAAAGTTAAAATATTTTACGTCAAAATACGACTCGCGACTTGTATTTATAGTGTTTTTACTAAACCGACTACAACGGAGTAGACCAGGGATGAAGCCTTTAAAAATGGTAAAAAGTGAAAAAGATAATAGTAGGATGAAACCCACTGGAAAAGAAAGAGAATATATCAAAAATGAAAGGAAAAATAATTTACGGGCGATCCGAGGTCGGGAAGTGGAAGTGGGTGAGTTTTTAAGGGTAGAAAACGATTTATCTCGATTTCCGGCAATACTACAAGTCCTATGGAAAAACGTTAAATGGCAAAGTTGTAGGTAATAAAAAGATCTACAACTTTTGTATTTACACTTTTTTCACATAACCTCAAAATTTATGTAAAAAATTCAAATAACCAAGTTTTTGGTTTTTTATTTTTATCTTTTACAAAAAAACTCTTTTTTTCACGAAATTTGGTGAAAACTTACAGTTTTATGTCCCAAACGCACTGTAATTTTTTTGATTTAAAATATTTATTTTTTCACCTTATTTTGACTTAATATCGAACAAGCACGCTAATTTTCAATCGAAAATTCTCACGTCCAAATATCTGCTTTTTTAAAAAAGTCGGTGGGCTTTTTGTTCGTTGAAATCTCTACTTTCCGATGGTGTAAAAAAATACTTTACTATGGTAAAAGTTCTCAAAAAATACAAAGAAACGAAAAAAACTCGAATCCGAATTTTTTTTTTAATCATTATGTACAATTTTGAGCTCCTATTTATTAAAATTTATTTTAATTACTCGAAAAACGTAAAATTTCATGTTACATTGATAAAAAAAGTTTTCATCCTACTATTATTTTTTTTTTGTTTCAAAAATTATCGACCCTGGTCTAGAGGACAAAAAGAATCATAAAAAAGTCAGACACGTTGTCTAAGAGTTATAAGATCCAAGATAAAGTTATCTTTTTTCAAACGGAAATAATTTTGCGGCGCCCCTGTTTCCATAAACCACACGCCACTGCACAGATGCATTGTATAATATGCACTCCTATTTAACGCATTTTTCTCTCCCTGCTTTATTACCCCTTTTCCTTTGTTTTTGTCGGTTTAATTGTAAAAACATGATAATTATGAATGATTAATTTTTATTGCCCTCGCATTGGGTAGATATAGCGTACAGGGAAAAACAATTTATTTAAAGTACCTTTATATGTATAATGCAGTGTTTTTCTATTATACTGAATAAAACATGACTCGTGTGAATTTGTATTTTAGAAATAAGGGAAAATTTGTTAATATTTAACAGTTTTTTTTTTATTTTCAGGGTAGGTGTCCGAAAAAATACAGGTGTGGTAATGTAATACAATTGGTGAGTACCTAATCGTTTATCAGTAACAAAAATTTAATAAACTGAAAAAGAAATTGATTGAATCTTGAAACCCCTCATTGTTGTGAAGGAGGACAATTTCATGACCCAAGCCACCAGGATGTTTTCAGGCGAAATCTTAATAACGTATGACTGCTGGTTTTAAAGAAGAATAATTCCTGCTTTTACCCAAAAAAATTTTTTTATAATTTTCTTACTGGATCAGCAGGAGATGGAGAAAATCCCTCAAGCCCTCAAGTGTCATGGTTTCGTTCGCATACGATACCCTATTACAAAAGGATTATAATTTATATTTTAAGGGGTACAGGAATCATTTACTTAATGGAATAAAGTCGATGCAGTAGGTAAGAGTATCAATTGCGGATTTTTTTTGTTAAGAAACGAAAACTTTTCAATGTTTCTCCTAATAACATAAACCTAACGCAAAGAACATAAAAATAAAATATACACTACCCTCACACTGGAACATAATTAAATACGCCACTGCTACACTGAAAACAAAGAAGTTGATTATTTTTTTTTAGGTTTTGAAATTCTTTTCCTAATAATAATTTTATTTTTTTTTAAGTCTTTTTTTTTAGCTTATTTTTCCATATTAATACAAAGGGCCATAATATAAAAACGGAATGAGTTTTCTTTGTGGGATTTAAAGATGTACCTAAGAGTCGTCGACGTCTCCAGACGTCAAAAATATATATTTTGTAAAAAATATAAGAGGTATCTTTGATTTTAAATGAAATCTTTGCCTCAAAGAAAAATAATAAATAATTTTATATTAGTTTTTTAAAAGTATCTTTGCTATATTAGCAACTAAAAGGCGGTTAGGTTAGTAAATTAAAAAAAAAAATAACGAAATACGTATATTATTATTTTATTAAAGGAACTTATATACCAATTTTTAGACCGCGACCAGTTTTAGTTTCTGAGATACAGAAATCCCTATAAGTAATTCAACCCCCGCTTTTACCCCCTTAGCGGTTGACTTTTGAAAAATCCCCTCTAGGCATCTGCCTGCGTTATAAGGAGAAGACCTCCTCGAAATTTCATGACTCTATGATTGGTGGTTTGGCAGGGCGTTGATGAATCAGTCAGTCACTTTACAATTATTATTGTATACAGGGTTAGTTGAAATAACCGGAACGGCTTATTTTCTTCCAAACTACCAGGGCTAAATCAATGAATTTTGATACAGATGGATAACTTAAAAAATTGAATTGAAAATTGACAATTGCTACGTTGCCAGATTTTTAGTTTTTTCTGTAACTTAAGGAATGTTTTTTTTTTTAATGTAACACTAATCTTTTTTTTATTGAATTCGATTCCTCCCATCAACATTACCATTTCCTGATAGTATCAAATTTGTATCTCAAATAGTTCTATGGGAAAAAAAGTTAATTACTTACAACTCTAACTCTAAAATTTAAAAAAATCCAATCTATTTCCATTTAAAAACGTTTCAAATAATGTGAAAAGGAAGGTTGTTAGATATAATGTACCTAATAGTATCGATAACGATAATAACAACAAACAACTACTAACAATAACATAGCTAGTAAAAATTACTTACATATTATTATAGTACACTACATTAATTTGATTATGAAATCGATACTATTAGGTACATTATGTCTACCAACCTTCCTTTTTACATTATTTTAAACATTTTTAAGTGGAAATAGATTGATTTTTATCTTAGAGTTAGAGTTGTAACTAATTAACTTTTTTCCCATAGAACTATTTGAGATACAAATTTGATACTATCAGGAAATGATAATGTTGATGGGAGGAATCGAATTCAATAAAAAAAAAGAGTACTTAGGTAGTCTTACATTTGAAAAAAAAACATTCCTTGAATTACAGAAAAACCAAAAATTTGGCAACGTCGCAATTGTCAATTTTCAATTAAATTTTTTAAGTTATCCACCTGTACCAAAATTCATTGATTTAGCCTTGGTAGGTTTGAAGAAAATTAGCCGTTCGGGTTATTTTAACTAACCCTGTATAATATTATAGACATTATATAATATATTGTAGTATATAATAGTATAGACATTATATAATATATTATGGTATATTATAGTATATAGGTAATACATTTTTAAAAAATTCCTAGTATAAATATTTCATGTGGGTTTAACTAAAAAGAAGCACCGAAACGAATTTAAATTTAAAATAGGAATTTTGCAAATGCAATTATGGTAAACAAGTAAATAAGATAAGAGCTAGTTGACGTCGCGTCGTATCTTAGCGTCTCGACGCCGACGCTCTTAATGTATTCCCCCATTATAATCCACAGAAAATTGCATTTTGTTTTTGCCTGGAAAAGTATACAAAAAGCTAATATTATGGACAACTTAAAGACGTAGGTATAATAAGTATACCTAAAGGTTTTCCCAAGGGCCAAAAATGGTGGACGATTTGACCTATTTAATGAAGAATTTATTATTTTGATTATAATATGAGTGCTTTTGGAATGTTGTAAGGTGAAAATATTAAATATCTAGGAATAATTTTTGATAAATATTTAAAATGGGATTTACATAGTACCTAACTACATTATAAAAAAAATAAGAATTCTTATACCAAAATTTAAACATCTTAAACCATTTTTAAATATAAAAACATTAGAAATTCTATATTATTCTTTAGTACAAACTCATTTAAATTATGGAATACTAGGATGGGGAGGCATAAATAAGAATTATCTTAATAATATTGAAACTATTCAAAAATACATTTTTAAAATTATTTACGAAAAAGACCACCAATATTCTTTTGATTTACTATTTAAAGATGGCAAAAAAATGGATATTAAACAAATATTTTCTTACAACATGTTAATATATATTTTTAAACATAAAAATATAATAAATTATATTAATCACACACATGAAAATCGTCATAAAAATACTATTACATATAAAAATAGAGTAAACAAAACAATAGCACAAAATCATTTTTAAACATCAATCCATATATTTTTGATATGCTACCACAGTCAATTAAAATAATTAACTCGTTAAATAATTATAAAAATAAAATTAAAAATTGGATATTATCTAATCCAAGAGATATATTCAAGAACGTCATTAATAACTAATGAATAAAATAAATAAATAAATATATATATTATATACATAACGTATTGTATCTTCGTGTACTATAGTGATATAAAATATACCAATAAAATATTGTCATATTCCTTTTATATTATAATCTAGTTGTGCCTGAATTATGAAATATATTCTTGACAAAAATATTAAATTATTTAACCCAGAACAAGTATTTTACTTCTGAATTCGGAATTGATAGTTTATACAAAAAAATTATATATCAGCCTTTAATGTCAAAAAATATTTGAATAAACTTTTATTATTATTATTATTATTATTTAACCAAGTGTATTGTCTCACACTCACACTATTAACTGTTCTGTCCATTTCGCTTGATTCAACTTTCTTATATGCGCCCGAATGGCCACTCCAACGAGAGCGGTTCAGCAAGAATAGAATGTTCCAGTAATGTTGTTGCAGCCTTCTATCCATCGCTTTTTAGGCATATTTCTATGCCGGATACAGGGTACTACAAATTCAGAGATATCCCCAATATCCGGTTTTTCTTTAAATTTTGTCTTCCGTTAATTTATAATTTAAGTCTTATAAATAATAGCATTTTGCATAAAAATTTAAATCGTTTTCAGTTCATCTTTACAATTCCTGTTGTAACCTACGCTTATATTTCTTCCAGACTATAATTTTTTCTAATTGGTTTCTCAGAGACCTAATAACTGCGTCCATAGCGACCGTAACTTTAAAGAAACCCGTTAATTCAACAGGCTGAGCGTTCTAACCCGTCCTTAACGGAGTTTAACGACCGCGGCTTAGGTTTTATAACGCTCTGCTACATACTGTACTTCCTTGGCGTTATCTTAACTCGAGCTAAATTAATTCTGGGTTCAGACTAAGGAATAACTAACCTTTAACTGCAGATCGTCTTTTGTAATAAAATGGAAAGAAAGACTTTACACTGAGAATTTATTTGTAACGTAACTGGCGTTACATAAAGGAAATTTAAACACTTTACTTACATTTCTTGCATTTAAATCAATAATTTTTAATAAAATACTTTACGTTAGAGCCATTTTTATCGCCCAGGGGGCGCCCATGAAAACTAAATAGGTACATCCGCGGGCCTGGCCCAGAATTAATTGTTCTCATTCATTTTGCATCCAAGTAGGCGGAGTTCGGAGGCGATTACTTTTCATTTGTTCGCATTTTGTTTTACATAAGCCCACTATGAGTAATCTTGCCGGTCTTTTCTCTTTAATAAATTCACTGGAATGCCACTTTCCGTCTTTTTCCCGCTCCAATATCCAGTATGCTCCATCTCTCTTGTTCTGAAATGGCTTTTTGCGCTCGAACTTCGGACTTTTATTGCTCGTGTTCGGTTCCGGAGATACAGATATTGCTTTTGTTTCTAGGGTTAATTAAAACGTTTTTATGACTCCGGCAGAAGATAGTATGTTTTCGCAGCAATAAGGTCAATGTTTAAGATTAGTGGCGAGCAACATCTTGCGGTCTGAAATGGCAGATGGCAATATTAATTAAATTTATAATTTTTTTAAATTAAAAATTTTCGAAAAAGTTAGGTCCTTATTGCGGACATTTAATATAGGGTTGCCCAGAAGTCCGGAATAAAATGAATATAGCCTTACCCTGTAACTTTTGAGGAAAACACTCGGACACGTCAATTTAGTTTTATATATGCTCACATTTTGACGTTATTCGTTTGGTTTTTTATAGACATTTGCCAAAGATATGACATCGATCTTTTTTTTTTAATGGAAAAATACAGCTTGCGATACATCAATTGAAAGCTTATATCTCGTACAGTATGCTCATAAATTTTGGCGCGATTCTGTCAAGCTATTTCAAAATGGCGACTGTTAAAAGTTTTTTAAAAATCTCTATTTAAATAGGCGGAAATGATAAATCATTGATTTTTTTATCCTTTCAAGGTACGAAATCTTCATTGTTTCACGTTCTGAGATTTTGTGAACTTGTAAAATTAATTTAGGTATTTCCGAAGTATTATTTTACAATTTTCTAAACAAAAATGGTTTTGTCGGAAAGACAGCGTATCGAAGTCTTGATATTGTTAGGACGTGGAGATAAAATAAGAAGTCAAAGTGAAGTGTGCACTTTATTTAATGCTAAATATCCGGATAATCAAATTTCACAGTGCACTGTTAGTAAAATATTCCACAAATTTGATGAACATGGCACAGTAAAGGACTTGCCTAGGAATGAACGGCCACGTGTTTTAGGCGACGATAAAAAGTTAGATATTGCATTATCTCTGCAGGATAATCCGCATATTTTAACAGTTTCATTGGCTCAAAATCATGATACATCTAGAGGTACTATTAGGAGATTTTTGAAAGCAGAAAAATACCACCCTTATAAAGTATGTCATGTCCAACAGCTTTTAGAAGATGACCATGACAGGCGTTTGCAATTTTGCGAAGAAATGATGAGACGGTGTGACGAGAATAGGGGAAGGTTGCCCATATTGGACCAATTTCCAGATTTCTTATCATAGATCCCGATAATAACGCAAAATCGATCTTGAAGCTATATACCTTAGTATACTTTAGTATGTTGTTCAACTGCAGAATTTTATTTTAAAGTATCTATGATATATACCAGGATATAAAAAAAAACCTGTGCAAGGGGTTCAATATAGGAAACCGGTTGCCTAAATTGCACCTGGGGGTTCCAAAATTGGACCACATGATTTAAATCGGAAGCTTAGGTGTTAAATAAATAAATAAAAAATAAAATTGTTGGTATAGGAAAAAAAACATCAAATTTACAATCAAAATTTCGGTAGAAGACATCCTAATGCAAAAAAAAATACCTATTAGTTTCCTATATTGGACCAGTTATAGTTTCATTTTTAACTCAAAGAAAAAAGATTTTAGCAATATTGAAATGGTGTTAGTTTATGACATTAACTTATTTAAAGAGAAAATCAAATTTTGCACAATTTGAAAAAATTGCCTAAATTGGACCGGTTCAATTTTGGCAATCACCCAATGGTCCAATTTAAGCAACTACCACGTGTTTTACAAAACCACCCAGGAAAGAAATAAGAAAAAACAATTATGGCATGGTAATAGGAGAAATTTTAATAGAAAGAGAAAAACTTACTTGATAACTTGCATAAAAAAGATTTTGCTTAGAGTTTTGTGATTCTAAGGTAAATTCTTAGGAAAATCCTAAAATTATTACATTAAAATTGTGTAAATTA